>JAKZAP010000021.1:4128319-4462865 GCA_023053575.1 Branchinecta lynchi | reverse complement strand
GAAAATCTGAATGCTTTGATGGAGATCCTGAAATATTATCCTGGTAGTTTCAAAGAAAGAAGTACAAGGTTTCAAATACTGTCAGTTATACTGGTGGTCCTTCTAAAAAGAATTTTTGTTGTGCTGCGTTAGGTTGTGCTCTATAATTTGTTGTTGATAAGTCTCAAGTTATCAATTCGCCTTATTATGGCTCAGCATTCAAAGTGGACTAGATTCTGTTAGTCCCCTATTGTCTCTTAATCAACAGTTCTTTGTGTCTATAGACATACTTAGAAGTTGGGTCTATAGGGTTATGGGTAACTTACATTTTCTATACTACCTGCAGGGAGCAGATTGCAGATTTTCTACTCGTCAACCTGAGAGCTATTTTAATATGTCTTCCAGATCTGTTGATCGTGAGACATAGGGGGAATAATAGAAACTAGTCGCTTGGAAGTGGAAGTACTTACTGTGATTTTTTTCTTGTTGTTTTATTTGTGCCGTGATTGATTTTAACTCGATGTGATTTGCTATGATTTTTTTCCCTTTCCAGAACCAATTTGACCTCAATCTTTATGCTTATAAGTTTACTGTCATTATTTTCTTGATGAATTATTTCGAAAAAGAAAAAGAAAATTAGAATCTTTATTAATTTTACCACAATTGCGTTTTTTCCAGAACAAAACAACATTAGGGAGCAGCGCCAAGACTTATGCTTACGATGCTTCGGAAACGGGCCTTACTTGTAGCGCCACTCTACCCTCGTGGCAGTCAAAGCGAGACAGACTTGTGTGTTTAGAAAATTCTAGGATATCTAAAATGTAGTTTGTACACATCGATGAAACGTGGGGTTGCTCACTCCCAAAAACGATGCACACTAAGTGACGCGTGATGTGCCGGTGCCGCGTCGAGGTGTACACCTGGTGGCGCCAAGTGAGCAACCCCTCGAAACGGGAGGGGGGGGGGGGGTTTAGCTTTTTGTTGTGCTTGGGACAAGCCGTTATCACAGCCAGCGCCGCTGAACGACGGATTGAGTTTCAGTAGGGACGTCATCTGTCGCTATATAGTATAGTCGCTATCTATATAGTGCTACATCTATCGTTATAGTGGCGCTATAGTGGTGCCAATGTCACTGCTATTCGAGTGTGCGTCACTTTTTCAAGTCTTGGCGCTACGTCGTGGTGTTATTTTGCTCTAAAGAAATAGAAAACCGTGATTTTCGGGTTTTTTCTTGATCAGCTAATTATCCCTCTAGGATGATGTGCGAGGGATAAATATAAATTCGGATAATTAGCTGATCAAAAAAAAACCCGAAAATCACGGTTTTCTATTTCTTTCGTAATGAATGGTCAGCTTGGCTTCAAACCTTTTATTTTGCTCTATTCTTTTCTGACTTGAGCCTGAAGAGGACCCTTAAATATTCTTTGAGCCCAAGCTGACTTTGAAACATTTATTCAAACAATGTTTACACGGATACGTCAGCTCTGATTTTTCATCAGCGATATTTCGGCCCTTCTTGGCAAGGGTCCTCGTCAGGCTGTCAATCTGTGGTTACAGGTTTGTTTCCTTCCCTTCCCCGAAGTTGAACAAGAAGATTGACAGCCTGACGAGGACCCTTGCCAAGAAGGGCCGAAATATCGCTGATGAAAAATCAGAGCTGACGTATCCGTGTAAACATTGTTTGAATAAAAGAGGACCCTTGCCGAGAAGGGCCGAAATATCCCTCGAATCAAACTCGGCTGACGTACCAGTTGAGCACATTATTCTTTGCACTCATGACTTTG
This sequence comes from Branchinecta lynchi, assembly GCA_023053575.1. Taxonomy (NCBI): domain Eukaryota; kingdom Metazoa; phylum Arthropoda; class Branchiopoda; order Anostraca; family Branchinectidae; genus Branchinecta; species Branchinecta lynchi. Next base: position 4,461,102 of record JAKZAP010000021.1, on the reverse strand, counting down.
CATTAAGGTCTGCTTGGTTCGAATTTCTTCATATTGTTCTCCGGCGTCATTATGAGACTGAAGTAGAGGCCAACGTCCAACGTATCAACGTCCTTTAATTAAGAGGCAGAGGAGAGGAGTTTCGAATTCAGTGTAAAAATATGTTTTATTCAGGGGCGGTTCGAAGGGCTTGGACATCCCGATGAAAAATTTATCTCAAAATAGTACTATGAAGTAGTACGAAAAAGTAGCATGCAATACTAACGATGCTACTACATGCTTCTACTTCAAGGTTACCGTGTTACTGCATACTACTATATGCTACTATTAGCAAGACCGGATGCTACTATGGCAAGACAGGATGCTACTGGATACTACTACATAAGATTGGACCAGCCTGAGGCACATTAAATGATAGTATTCTTTGTTATTACATAGTATTACATGCAACATTTTCGTACTACTACCATTCTACTACGCAGGCTACAAATTTTTCATCGGGATGGGGGGGGGGGTGAGGACTTGAAAATATACGACTGGCTAAAAACACAGCACCAGTAGGCTCAAGAAATATTAAAATTATAAGTTCTAAAACGTTACGGAAAATGCCATTGTAGTAATAAATAGTGAACAAATAAGTGACAGGAATTGGACGATGCCGTTTAGATCAAATTTCGCTGGAGAGAAGACAAGCCTTGGTACCAGTTTCTGACATATCTGCTCAAGACAAACTAAAGTGAGCGCCGCAGGCGAATTTTTTTCAATCCGAGCACAATTCAACTACTCCTTTACAACTCCTAACTTTTAATGTAGCTTGATCCGACCTTTTTCTGGCATTTCTAGCTTTTTAGGTGGCTGAAATCTTAGGCCTATAACACCTCACATAAATTACAGGCCATTCAACCAGATAGCGAGTAGGCGACTATGAAAGACGGCGCAGGTAAAGTTTTGCGAAACATTGTAAAGGCTGCCTACTATGATATGCACTGACATATCTGTCAGTGCCCCCCTAACTCGCAAACGGAGTGGGATAATTTCCCGGCAGTTGGTACATGGTACTACTTCCATTTTGAATTTAGACTATACAACAAATAGTGCAATCACCAGGCGGTTGTGCCTGTTTCTTTTTAAGATAAGGAGATTTTTGCACAACACTAGCTAGGACAATGTTGAAACGTCGCGCCGTAGGTGATATTTTCGAAAATCAGCCTGTTTCAGCGCCACAGAGTGAAAATCACGACAGGTAATGGCACTTTTCTCTCTCTGGCAAGTTCGAAACATATGACTGTCATTCTAACAAGCTCAAAGCACAGGATAATTCTTAACATAATGCCTGCCTTATATGGCAAGCTCAAAACTTACGACTGTCTCTAATAAACACTTTAAAATCTCCTCGTAAAACACGACAAGAAACGGGTCATTTTCAGGTAAAATTCGTGGTTGATGTCATTCTGGCAAGTTCCATATGACTAATTCTGACAAAGCGAGACCGTGAAACTGTCAATCTGACAAACTTAAAACATACTACTAAAATCTATATGGAACAATACGACCAGAAACAGGTCATTTGAAGGCAAAGTTCACGATTAGCTAACTGCCGTGTCTGCCTTTATCTGGCAAGGTCAAAGCTTATGACTGTCTCTAATTTACGACTAGAAAATCACTTCGTAAAGTACGACATGAAACGGGTCTTTTTAGGCAAAATTCGCGGTAGATGTCATTCTGGCAAGCTCAACTATACGACTTTCATTCTGGAAAACTCAGAACACACAACTGTGAATCTGAAAACATACGAATAGAAATTTCTTCGTGGCCAAACAAATAAAAAATGTGATTTGTGGGTGAAGTTCACGTTTGATAACTGCCTGCATGTCATTCTGACAAGCTCGAAACATACGACTGAGAGTAGATTCTCTGGAGCATTGGAGGTGAGTCACCCCCCCCCCCCCCTAGACCCCCCTTCGAACCGCCCCTGGTTTTATTAGCTATTCAGATAGTTGTTTAAAGGACCCTTCGCACTATTTACTCTTCAACTCCCAGTATTTAAAACTAATTGAATACTTTAAGACTAGCTCTACTTTCAAAAAATTATCCACGGCGTTGGCTGTTTTAAGCCTTTTTCGACACATAACCGGTTTTTCTGATAGAAAAACTTCTCGCAGACAAACGCCGACAGTGTGATATGCATCGAACACTGTAAAAAGTTTCTTCGAGTAAGGATTAAAGTTAACTGCGGTATTTGCTACTGAGATTAACATTATCTGTACTTGGGGAAGATTAATCCGAATTAGAGATAGTCTTATCACAGTACAGACAACATTAATCCCAGTAGCAAATACTGCAAGATTTTTTTTTTGTATAGTAAAACACGGCAAGTGTGAAAATCAACGAGGTTTTATTAGAACTTGGGCGGGAATCAGAAGTACTAGAGACACTAGTAATAAAGAACGCATAAGTATTAGTAAGTAAATATTTACTTACATATTAAATTAGACATACAAAATAACTGCCGAGCTCTTGCTAAGTTTGCACCTCATACTAGGACTACTCTGTCAATGGATCCCTGCTGAAGAAAAGGGATTTAGCAGCTATTCGAAATTCATATTTCCGATCTTCTAAAATCGTCTTCTACTTGCCAACTTTGTCATTTTCGGTCACAAAGATAACCGTGAAAAAATGACGAGCTATATAGAAAGCTGTCGCTTACAGCGTTTCTCCGCAACGAGGTCTTGTCCGTTTGTTTGAAGTGTAAATATTGGTTCTGATTCAAGTTGTTTTCCTTCCTCTTTGAAGTTTTCTTTTGCTTTTTTACTCCACCATTTCCAGGCTCGGAAATCTGTGCCCCCTATCTAAAAGCAAACTTTACTTTTTATGGCAGTGCAGTTTCTGTCCGTCCGTCGGTGTCGTTCCGTGTTTTGCTAGATATCATGGTAACTGCAAAAATGAAAAAAAAAAAGCAGATCCAGGTACCGTGGTATCAAATACTATGGTATCTGCAGAACGTAACTACTGCCGTCACTGACTTTTGTGTCACAATCAGTGGCAAAACTAGGGGGGTAGCTGCCCCTCCCCAAGAAAAATCGTGTCCGTAAATTGACACCAACAAAACTTTTATCATTCCGTTTCTGATACCGACAAGAGATCTGTCGGTAGATCAGAAAACCTTGGAAATCGGCGGCTTATGCAGGCTCCATTTTTAGTTTCGGCAAGAGTTCTGTCAAACACTTTCCTTAATCCGTGTGTGATAGCTACATAAGCTTTGTCGAGAAGTCAAGCCAAAGACCGGACCGTTTTTTTTCATTTTCCGATACGGTGGAAGGGAAAAGTCTTGTCGGTAAAATGGAAACTGGTTTTCGTTCCGCTTGGATCTGGAATGGGTAAAAATCGTGTCGTTAAATTCAGTAACTGTGAACTGCTCGTCAGTGCAAATATAATCGCCGGACGGGGGAAAGTAAATATTCAAACAATGTTTATATCGGATACGTCAGCTATGATTCTTCATCAGCGATATTTCGGCCCTTCTTGGCAGGCTGTTAATCCTCTGTTTCAACTTCGGGGAAGGAAACAAACCTGTAATCAGGTTCAACAAGAAGGGCCGAAATATCGCTGATGAAGAATCATAGCTGACGTATCCGTTGTAAACTTTGTTTGAATAAATGTTTCAAAGTCAGCTTGAGCTCAAAGAATATTTGAAAGTAAATAGGTAGCGCTAGCAAGGCCACGGATGAGAAAACCCTCCCGGAAGGCCACCCCCCGCCCAGGAGTTATAGCAGAACCATACAAGAAGAACATATCTTTAACTTCTTTAACTTCTATATTTCTACCTTTATATGAAAACTTATCTTCTAATTTACGTTGTCCTCCTTTTCTAAATACCAGAACAACCGTCTTACTTACATTTAACTCTAGTTTTCTTTCTCCTAAATACGTCTCTAACAAATCTAATAACTTCTGTAATTTATCTCTAGATTCTGCTACTAACGCAATGTCATCTGCGAATAGAAGCATACGTAGTGACGATACATCCATATTCAACATAGGGGCTCCCCATTCCGTCATATACCTTACAGTATCATTTAAAAAAATTCCAAACAATCTTGGCGACATAGTACAATCTTGTTTTACTCCTTTTTTATACTGGACTATCCTTGACAGCTCTGCTCCTACCCTGACCACTAACCTAGTTACCTTATAAATTTCTACTAAACTTAAAACTAAAATACTTGGCAAGCCTATCCCTAGCAAGCATTCTATCAGTAATATTCTATCTACATTAATCAAAAGCACCTTTTAGATCAACAAATGCTACATATAATCGACCGTTCCTAGGCCTAGTGTATTTACTTCTTGAAACCTGGAGACTAAAAATATGATCTACTGTACCATATCCTTCTCTAGACCCTGCCTGTGCATTATTTAACATCTCTTTTACTTCCAGCCACTTTTTCAGTCTATTGTCCACTACCTTACAAAAAATCTTTGATATACTGTTTCCTAAGTGGATATCTCGGTAGTTTCCATGGTCTGTTTGTTTCCTTTTTGAAAAGTGGTGTCATTATTGACAGATTCCACTGCTCTGGCCATATACACTTACTCATTAATATTGAAAATAAAACGGACAATGTCGGGAGCAAATATGTTCTTCCTCGTTTCCAGATTATAGTTGGTATACCATCTATTCCTGGTGCTGAACCTCCCTTCATTACCTTCAAAGATTTCCAAACCTCTTCTGTAGTCATCGTGCTGATTAAAGCATAATCTGCTTCTGCTAGTGGGAAATGAGTTTGCTGTTTAATTGTCTGGGAAATTTCTCCAACATTACTTTCATCTGTCTCATTCCTTTCCAAATATTCCACCCACGAATTGGCTGACGGTCCAGTTTCAATCCCCTTTTCATCCAATGAACTCTTAATCTCTTTCCAAAATTATTTCTGATTCTTCTGCACATATTCTATTTCTATCATTTTATTTTGTTTACTCTCAAATTCTTTTTTTTCCCTTTTAACATCTTCATATATTCTCGTCTCCTCTGTCGATACTCCTTCACCAGTGCCATTTCCGACGGATCCTGTCCTTTTATCCTAATAAGAGCTTCTGTTACCTGATTCCTTTTCACTGAACACTCTCCATCGAAAAACTGTCTTACCTCCCTCGTTACCTTACTTTCTCTTGTCGACATCGCTGCATTACTAGCCTTTCTTACCAGATCACTTATGTTCCCTACTCCTTCTATATTCCCTAATTCTAGAACTACCTTACATTCTTCTAATTCTGCATCTACTGAAGCCTCTCCTAATGTAACTATCAACAATTCCTCACTCATCTAGTCCGAAAGAATACCTGGACATACCATCAAATTACAATCTAGCTTATTTTCTGTCTGCGATATTTCCTTGTTTCTACAATATTCTGTCCTTCTTATTACCTCCATCTCCGCTTCTATCGGTACGTGATCTGGACCTACCACTTATAACACTCTAAAATTTCTGCAATTTGGCCAAAGAGACAGATCAATTAAAATGTAATCCACTATACTTGGGGCAATACCTGCAAAACAAGTGAAACCTCCCACATTTTTATCCTGCCCCAACCTCCCATTCAAAGTAACCAACCCTTCATTCCCACAAAAATCTAAAAGCTTCCTTCCCCATTTATTTACCTTCCGAGCTCGGTCCTTACTTGTCCTAGCTTTTACACTCTCACTCTCGCTGTTTATTCCATCCACACCAAAATCCCTCGTACGTTCCTCAGGCTGCGATGGGTCATAGAACATTTCTTTCCTTTCGCTAGTGTGACCATTAAAATCCCCTGCAAAAATGAATTTATAATTCTTAGACAACCTCTTATAATGATACATTTCTTTACTCAAAATACTCCATGTATCTTCTGTACCGGTATAACTACTTGACTCGGGTGGCACATAAACTCCGCATACAGTCACACAAACTTCCCCTGCTATCCTCACCCATACTATGTTTTCAGACTCAGATCTTAATTGAGAACTGCAAATAAAATTCCCTTTTCTTAACAGCACTGATACCCCTTTATAAATTCGGTTATTCTTACTGCTTTTTCTCCCCACTCCGTAAGATTCATAATTGTCTAATCTAATCGGTTCATCACTCCAGGTTTCTACTATACATATAATATCCCAAGCTCCCATCACCAACAAACTTTTAAATTTCACAAAATCGAAACCTTGGATATTCCACTGTGCCAGTTTCAGTTTTTTCCCATGGCGTCTCCCTAGTAATCTTGATCATCCTGAGAATCGTAACTGAACCGGTAGTAACCGTCTCGGCCATCAATAGCACCAGGAGGTCTCGTGCCATTCACCCTATGCGATTGGTTATGCGCCGCAAACTCGCGCGATCTTTGAGCCTCGCGTCGTGGCCCAGTCCAAAATCTGTCCTCATTCCGGAAATGAGTTCGCGCATTTTTTATTATTTGCCTTTCCCCGTCATTCGGGCTTATTTCACTGATTTTTCTCGCTCGGTTAGCGACCTGCTGTCCCTTATGTACCGGAGCGGCAATCACTGTATTGGAATCACTGTCACTGTTGCTGCTGCTGGTACGTGGAATTTCAATGTTTTTGGGAACTGTTGGAGTTTCTGTTTCCATTTTTTGTGCTTCCTCTCTCTGTGGAGCCCCAGCCTTCTCGGTAGGACCTTGTACGACTTTTTTGTCTTTGGCATCGTACAGAAATACATGACCGTCTATCTGGAGCCTATCACCCCTCAGCTGTACGCGCCTGTTCTCTTTAATCGCATCCTCGAGCAAAGGGTTGAGGGCACGCTGAGCTTCTCGCTGAATGAATGTGAGATGCCCACGCCGTTTCCTCTCCTTCGAATAACCTGTGAATTTTTCAGCACGTAATTTCGGAGGTCGTGTGAGGTAAACTTTACGATTATGGGACCGCTACGGAGCCTAAATGCGTCCGCTATGTCGTAAGGGGGTATCTCAAGGGAAGGCAGACAAAACTCGAGGAAAGAGATCACGTGTGATCTCAGAGACTGGCCCGTTCTCGCATCTGGTAGGTTGTGTACTACGAGATTGAGTCTCTTTGCTTCAGATTCGATACGCGATATCCGAGATTCCGCTAAATTCAGGGCTCTTCGTAGTTGGACGACTTCGGCTTGCATAGATTCACAGATTATTGAGCTTTCGGACATCTTTACCGACATGTCTTTAATCTGCCACTGGATTTCGGCTATGTCTACTGAGACTTTAGTTAGCAAAGCCAGCTTGAAATTAATCTCCTGCAAGTATTGGGTATCCCTCCTGTTGGCTTCATCCGTATTCTGGTTATTTCTGGTTCCTGCATTTTCCATTCTCCTTCTTGATTTTTTTTCTACAAACCAGTCGTAAAAATACCTTGATCTCTCGCAACAATAGAAGCTCCGGGAGCAGAGTTCCTAAGCTGTATCTCACTTCTGTCTGAGGTATCGCTTATTACATTTATTCAAACAATGTTTACACCGGATATGTCAGCTATGATTCTTCATCAGCGATATTTCGGCCCTTCTTGGCAAGGGTCCTCGTCAGGCTGTCAATCCTCTGGTTCAACTTCGGGGAAGGAAATTATAAATAACTGATAAATAACTAACCATTTTAAGTCCGGACCGAACTCGGTGAATGTAGGAAGGGTCGGAGGGGAGAATCGGAAATCTTGTGACACGCTTAGAGCGGAGCGATCGGGATGAAGCTTGCTGGGAAGAATAAACGCGTGTCCTATAGGTACATCAGTGACAGCACTGGACTAGATTCGGGCACTGTGGAGGGAGTTGGAGGGGGTTCCGGAATTCCGGTGATCGCGAGTTAAGGTACTTCTAGATGCGCTACGACAATGAAACTTGGCTGTAGCATTAGCGATTCGACAACATTGGCTTAGAAATTGTCGCTTCCCAGATCCAACCATTCCTTAACATACTCATGTTAACAGCAAAGTAAAACAAAAAACTTTGAAACAAAATATACATTCTCATGATCCGATGTAGCACATTACGATTTTTGTATCAAAGATTTCACTTAGAGATGAATTTCTAGCATCTTTAAAGTGTGCAAAGGCACAACCCCTATGTACATTATTGACAGAACTGGACCAGATTCGCGCACTGTTTCGGGAGTCGGAAGAGGGTTCCGAAATTCTGGTGATCCAGAATAAAGTTACTTTCATGTGGTTTCGGGAAAATGAAACTTGGCAGGTTCCTGACCCGACCATCGTGAGGGGAGTGGAGGGAGGGGGAATCCTGAATCTTGAGGTACGTTTAACTTTCGAACGGGTGGTAGGACCTTAAATAACACATTGTTATATGGAAAGAACTCATGTCTCAGAGGTCCCATTTCAAGTCCGGACCGGATCTGATGAATGTGGGAGGGGTCGGAGGGGAGAACCGGAAATCTTATGACACGTCTAGAATGGAGCGATCGCGATGAAACTTGTTGTGAAGAACAAGCACATTCCCTAGGCAAATCAGTGACAGGACTGGGCTGGATTCGGGCACTGTGGGGGAAGTTGGAGGGGGAGGTCCGGAAATCTTGTGACACGTCTAGAATGGAGCGATCGCGATGAAACTTGTTGTGAAGAACAAGCACATTCCCTAGGTAAATCAATGACAGGACTAGGCTGGATTCGGGCACTGTGGGGGAAGTTTGAGGGGGAGGTCCGGAATTCCGGTGATCGCAAGTTAAGGTACTTCCGGATGGGCTAGGACAATGAAACTTGGCTGTAGCACTAGAGACAAGACAATATTGGCTCAGAATTGTTACTTTGCATATCCTTAACGCACTCATATTAAGGGCAAACTACAAAAAATACTATAAAGAAAAATATATATTCTCATGATCCCTTATAGCCCATGATCATTTTTGCCTCAAGAGTTTTGCTTAGAAATGAAGTTCTAGCACCCTTACAGTGTGCATCTTAACCGAAAAGTGATATTTTTTTTTAACAAATTGATATAGCCTATATTCATGATCCCAAAGGGGCCCACAGTCTCAAGGGTGATTCTCCTTACACGTGAACTCCTTAAAGTACAAAAAAAAATCTTTTTGAGCAAAATTTACATTTTGACGATCCCGATGAGCCCATCATCGGTTTTGCCTCAAGGGTACAGGGCCCAATACAGGGTTTCAGATTAATTTCTAGCGCCCTTAAAGTGCGCATCATCACAGCCAAGTGCCAGAATAAAATGCTTTTAAATTTCTCAGTTTTCAGCAAATTTTCGTGATTTCCAAGGGCCTGTGATCATTCTTATCTCAAGGGTTCGGCTTACAAACTATCACAATAAACCCACGAATTGGCAAATCCCTACTGTCATCCTCCGACCGAGCCTTATAAGTGCCATATGAGCTTCTAGCTCTTGTTTCTATTAAGATCTGGAAACAGAATAAGGCCAATGGCTAGTTATCTGAGAAAACCAAGTTCAAATATGGATTCAGCATGTTCGTATTTACCCCTGGGCTATACATGACGAAATTGATCAAAGCTTCCAGCATTACTTCTACCAAATATCCGGTTTCGACCGGATTCCGGGCGAATTACTTCTTCGACAAAAACTAAACCTCCGAAACGAATTCAGCGTATCTTCTCACCCCTGTATATATTTCGAACATTTCGAACAACTTCAGAAAAACTTTAACTAACTATTTGTCTGACGAGAAAATAATCTTCATATACGGATTCAGCGTGCCTTCTTACGACTACTTCGAGCCTCTAATCAACTTCAGATACAACTTTTAATTATAACAAAGTTTTCCGGTTTCAACCGAATTCCTAGATGATTGTCAAATGCCGATTCAGCATGTCTTGTTATCCCTAAATCGAACATCTAATCAACTTCGGATAAAACTTTTACTTCTAGCAAATTTTCCGGTTTTGGCGACGAGAAAATAATTTTCATATCCACGATCAGCATGTTTACTTACTCCTAAATCCAACATCTAATTAACTGTTACTTTTTAACAAACATTCCAGTTTTGGCCGAACTCCGGACAAACTACTTGTCCGGCTAGAAAATGTTTTTCATATTCGTATTCAACATGTATTCTTACTTCTAAATCGATTATCTCATTAGCTGTTTAAAAAAATGTGTTCACCTCTTAATTAGAACCGCCACCCCTAAATGTTAAGCTACAGAGCTATCTAGGAACTCTTCCTGTCTCTTGACCCAAAGAGTCCTCACACCAAGTTTCGTCAAATATCTCATTCCCTTCGAGAGTCATCATGCTCACAAATGGAAGGACAAGCGGACAAATTTTACGAAGTCATATTTATCCCTCTACTTACGATTCGGGACCCCAAAATATCTGCAATTTCCCAAATCCTGCGTAGAATACATGATTTGTGCGGCTGAAGCGATTATAGTTGCTTCGAAAAAATAAGAGCGGGAAGCTCATATGCACTTGTTATGGGTAAGTGATGCAAAAAAGTAAATGAGAATGTCACAAAATACCACCTTCAACCCCCCTAGGTTCGGACCTAGAAATAGGATATCTAGTTTCACTCGAGTCTGAGTATTTCCGGCGTTGCGTCGGATCATCTAGGGCATATTAATTTTCTACTTTTAAGTTTAGATCCACCCCAACTCCCCCTGCCACGGCTGAATCTGGTTCGGACAGATAAGTGAATCATCTAAAGCATCTTCTCTTACCGCCTATCAAGTTTCACTCGAATCTGAGCATTTTTCAGGAAATCGCTCGAGCACCGTGCTCGGATTCGGTCCGGACCCTAAAATATGTCACCTATAGGGCATATGATCTCTTTACTTTCCAAGTTGCATTAAAATCGCTCCACTCGTGACCCCTCGGTGAGCCAAAGAATTTCCGAGACTCTCCCTCTAACTCCTCCCTCTGTGACCGAACAGATTCGGACGCCAAATAACGAATCTGGGATGCATAGACTCGGTCCTGTCCAACTTGCACCCCATTCGTTTGGTTTTTGTGCACGTCGAAAAGTTTCCGGACCCCTCGAACTCCCCCAACCATGGCTGCATGTGGTTGGGAAACATGTTTTCTATATCCAGGTCATCAGTTCTTATCATCCCATAAAGTTTCACTCTAATCGGACCACCTGTTCGCAACCTAGGGAAGTCAGTCATTTCCGGCTTCCCATTCCCTTAGCACCCTCAAAAACGGTCGGTCCAGGAACGGAAGTTTTCTTAGGGCACCGTGTAGGGTTCTTAAGTCTATTTGGTTGGGTCAGTAAAATGCCCGCCAAGTTTTATCGTCCTTGGGACATCTCGAATCCCACTCACGATCACTGGTCACTGGCCACTCACGATCACTGGAGTTCAGAAAACCTCCTCCAACTCCCCCCCAGTTAGATCAGGTTCTGTCAAGAACGTGTCTACAGGGCTTATGCTTGTTTTTCCTACCAAATTCTATCCCGATCCGTGGACTCTCAGCGTTTCGCGTGATTTCCTGTGGCCCCCTCCAACTCCCCCCCACAAGTATCGGATCTGATTCGGACTTAACGTGGAACATCTGAGACGATAGCTCTTTCCACTTGCCAAGTTTCATTCAAATCCGTTCACCCGTTCAAAAGTCATGCATGCCACTAGATTCCAGAGTCCCCATCAGTCCACCCCCCCCTACCACGATGGTCGGGTCGGGGAAACAACTCTCAAGGTAGTCTGTTCGGGTCCCTGATATGCCTACCAAATTTCATTGTCCTAGTACCGAACTCGCGGGATCACCGAATTCCCCCCCCCCCCCAACTCCCTCCACGGTGCCCGAATCTGGTCCCGTTATATCAATGATGTGTCTAGGACTTGAGAAAGTTCTTCCAACCATGGTTCGTCCCAATCCCTCCACTCTAAGCGTTTCTCAAAATTTCCGGTTTCCCCCTCCCAAAGTCACCGGATCCGGTCCGGATTTTAAGTCGGTCGTCTGAGGCACGAGGTCTCTCCAAATATCCAATTTCATTGCTATCCGATCACCCGTTCGAAAGTTATAAATACCTTAAGATTCCGGATTTCCCCTCCCTCCACTCCCCCCACGATGCTCGGATCGGGGAAGTGACTTTTTCCAGCTTAATCATTTAAGGTCCCTGATATGCCCGCCAAGTTTCATCGTCCTAGCACATCCGGAAGTACGAACTAGCGGGGTAACCAGACCCCCCCCCCCCTCAATCCCTCACAATGCCCGAACCCAGTACGGATATATCGACGGTGTATCTAGGACGTATGCTTGTTTTTCCCACCAAGTTTCATCCCGATCCCTCCACTCTAAGGGTTTTCCAAGATTTCCGATTCCCCCCCCCCCCCCTCCAGCTCCCTCAAAGTCGCCGGATCCGGTCCGAATTTTAAGCGGGTGGTCTCGAATCCGAATTCAAAATGATGACCTGGCTGGTAATCAAATCTGCGAAATGACAATGTCCAAGTGAATCTGCTCAAGTCTCAATACGCTGACCAAGTTTCGTTTTCTTAGTGTCTTAAAAGCTAGGCTTATTGTTGTAAAAGAGATGGATGTTTGGGTCACGTGAGGGTGGCTTACGTTAACATATAATTATTTTCATTCAAAAACTTACTCTGTATAATGCAAATCCCAATATGGGTAAATATGGACACAGCACAACGACCGACTATTGAGCGCGTTCCATCCTACTAACCGTAGCTACTACGCTTGACGTCACGAATTCTGACTTTTTGCTGTCAAGGCTGGAACGGTTTTTCTACTTTTCAGCAGAATATCATGCCACGGGCGAATCGTACCAATCACGTTACAGAGATCCGTAGTTACTACGCTTCCGAGCGTGGTAAGTAAATAGTTACTATTAGTTACTCTTTCGAGAAGGTTGGAACGGTCAGCGTAGTAACTATTGGTGAGGTTGGAACGGAAGTAGTAACTAATAATTACTATTTGTAGAAGGTTGGAACACACTCATTATCGACCCCCCCCCCCCCCGGAAACGACAAAAATTATGACAGCTGATTTCGCTATTGTTCAAAATTCCATGTATGTACCTTCCGCTCATCTCCCGCCTCGCACTCCCAACTCTTTATCACTCCCTTTCCCCCTACCCCATCCATTAGCGTATTTGTTTCATCTCCTAAACGTATTCCTCTATGATTTTCCGTTATTGATCCGGCTTCAAAACATTCTGAGAAGTGCGTTCAAACAAGCACACCTTTACTTCACGACACTTAAAGGACACCTGAATGAAGAGTACCAAGTATCATCCCTATCTGTATGACGTCCGTTAACATTGCCTGCAGAAAACCTAATCCAGATACGAAATACCGTTTCCAAGCTATGATTTTTGTTCCATTTTGCATCTGTCCTTATTTCAGTACCGAGCAATTTTAGAAATGAACTAATGTCTCCAATCAACCCTTCTTCTGGAATATTTTTTAACCAGATAAGTCCAAACCTATATCGAGAAGAAATTTCAGTACGATCCGGCCAGCGCTGTCCAAGATTTGAATGAACTGCGCTTTTGTCTTGGAGTCTGCATGTGCAAACCTCCAGAAACAGTCATCCCTATTTTGAAAACGTCACGCTCAGGAGAAGAATGCTCTCTGTGTCCATGTCTGTAAATGTATTCTCCATGGTGTGTTCAAGTATGGTTTCATTGTTCAGGTGTCCTTTAAAGGACCTGTCGTACCTATAATGTATTTATTTTTGCCCGCTTCCAAAATGGAAAAGGTGGAGTACATAAAGAAAAAGAAAAGAAGAAAAGAAACTAAAGAAAATATGTACACGCACTAAACATAATACTAAAATCTATACCACGAATCGAGTTAGCATATGGTTTGCGAAAGCATTTAAAGCTCTTGCCCGAGCAATTTTTTCAATTTTATGTATTGTTTCGGTGGGGTTTATTATTTTTTTGACAATGTAACCTACTTCTGTAACATTATTGATTAGTTCTTAAACCGGGAGGCCCAGATTTCGTATGTTACATCCTAAGCCCGCTGTAGACACCACTTTTCGCGATTAACTATTTTCCATGCACATTATGCTCCCGACGAGTGTTCGCGTCTCATGATACTGATGCGCAAAACCGGTTATCTGAATTTTGCTGAGATTTTGCTATAAGTCAAAGGGCTTGGAAAAAGGCTTAAAGCAGCCAAGCCTTTGCATAGTTCAATAAAAGTAGAGCATACTATTCAGATAGTTTTGAATATTGAAACATAGACAGTAAATGGTGCCAGGTCTGCTTTAAGCCGCAGTCAGCAAGTAGCACGACAGGAAGATATGATACTGATGCTCAAAACCGGTTACCTGAATTTTGCTGAGATTTTGCTATAAGTCAAAGGGCTTGGAAAAAGGCTTAAAACCGCCAAGGCTTTGAATAGTTCAATAAAAGCAGAGCCTATAGCTATACACTATTCAGGTAGTTTTGAATATTGAAACATAGACAGTAAATGGTGCGAGGTCTGCTTTAAGCCGCAGTCAGCAAGTAGCACGACAGGAAGAAATATGAAGCATTTCTTACTTAGTTGCTTTGGCTCTTGTCTTTTTCAAATCAGGCCCAGTCAGCTGATTATCTCCACAAAAGAAGAAAGAACAAGACAAATTGTTCAAAGAGGGAAGATACATGGGGAAGACATATGGAAAAGCAGTGTCTCCAGAGCCATCCATCAATTGCCCAAAAAAAGCCGGTCAACAATGGTCCAGGGATTCTAGTTCTGAAGACAAGAAGTCAAGTTACGCTACTTGACAAACAAGACTAGATGCTTTCGATTGGTTCCGAAAGGGAAACATTTGATGGTCGCTCTAATAACACAGGGATCCGCAGTTTCAAAAGATAACACTTAGGATGTCAGCTGTTCTGTTTTTCAAACGTTACGCACTGAGCTCCTCAGAGGAGTTACTAGCCAAAATGTTTGGGGGAGGGGTGCAAGGTATTTACCGACTGGCTGGTTATTCTTACCGACTGGTTTTGTAGAAAAACGATTGTTTTCAAGAAATTATGTCAATTTTGACGAAAATTCGACTGTTTTTTTCAGAAAAACCGACTGTTTTAAGAAAACACCTACCGTTTTGATTACTGTTTGTCGGCAAACACAGGAGAAATAAAATTGTGTATGCTTTTGTCAGGCGTCGGTCGACCCTTCGGCACATCGGGTCTTTTTATACGCAAGAAATGAAATCCTGCAAACATTTGTCAGGCAAAACACTGAAGAAATCGAATTCTGCATGCTTTTGTCGTGCCTCGGTATTCTCGTCGGCATATCGGGTTCTTTTTATACATAAGGAATCCAGAAGAAATAAATTTTGTATACTTTTGTCGGGCGTCGGTCGACTCGTCGACACATCTGGTTTTACAAATACGTAAGAAATTAAATTGTGCAAACTTTGTCGGGTGCACCCGGGAAGTTCAAGTTTCATCGGCACACGGGGTTATTTTTACATGTAAGAAATCAAGTTCCGTACAGTCTAGTCGAGTAAACACAGAAAAAAAATCAAATGCTCTATGGTTTTGTCGGGCGTCGATATTCTCGTCGACGGGTTCTTTTTACACACACAAAAAAAAATCAAATTCTGTAAATATTTATCTGGCGCATACCGAAAGTTCAAGTCTCGTCGGTACATCGGCTTCTAATAACACATAAAGCTTTTTACAGTCTTGTCAGTCAAAACCCAAAAGAAATCGAATTCTGAATGCTTTTGTCGGGCATCGGTATTCTTGTTACTTAAGACATCGGGTCTTTTTATGCGTAAGAAATCAAATTCTGCACACATTCGTCGGGCGTAAGTTTTCCCGGAAAAATTACAGATTTAAACAAATTTCGCAGGCGTTGCTCAGTTCAACTTGTTCTGAGTACAGTCGTTGGAAGCTTCGCTTTTTAGCGAAGGTTGAAACGAAAAGCCGAATATGTGATGAAACATTTTTTTTCTGAAAATAGGCCGAATTTTCGTCAAAATAGTCGGTTTTCCTGAAAATCAGTCGATTTTTTTCGAAAATGTCGTTTTTGTTGTTGAAAACAGTCGTTTTTTCTGCAGAAAAAGTCGGCAAAAATTACCAGCCAGTCAGTAATGCCTCGTCCCCCCTCCCAAACATTTTGGCTAGTAACGCCTCTGGGTATAGCTAAATTTTTCCGGAAAAAGGCAGATTTAAAAAGTTTCGCCTGCGGCGTTAGTTTAACTTGTTCTTGGTACAGTAGTTGGAAGCTTCGCTTTTTGACGACAGCTAAAATGAAAAGCCAAATATTGAAATTTAATATACGAAATTACATCAAAGGAATAATCTCAACTAATGCATTACAGTTAGTTTTACCACGGTTCGTTCTGTCTGGCGGGAAGTGTACGTCGTTGCCGCGTCGCAGCAACGACGTGTTGTGTCGGCACACTTTTTAGTTCATCGGCACAAACCGGACGTCCCCCCCCCCCAAAGGTAACAGACTAGTGACACCCCTGCCATGAGGAATATTTTTTTAATAATAATCAAGCTCATTAAACATCCTGTTTTGACCAGGTCCCGACAGGACTATCCACTCAAGGTGACAGCTATACCTAGAGGCGTTACTAGCCAAAATGTTTGGGGGGGGGGGGACGAGGCATTTACCGACTGGCTGGTAATTTTTGCCGACTTTTTCTGCAGAAAAAACGACTATTTTCAACAACAAAAATGACATTTTTGAAAAAAACCGACTATTTTGACGAAAAATCGGTCTATTTTCAGAAATACCAACTGTTTTCATGAAACTCCCATCCAACCTCAAGAGCGAAACTCAGTAACAATTACAATTCAGTTTATTTATCCATAGATGTCTTTTACAGACAATAAATAGTGCTGGACATGTCATTACAAAAAGAAAGATCGACCAAGGGATATGTTTACAATGGTAACCTATGATATACAATTCACGGTTTAAAATACAATTCATCAGAATACGAACGCGAATTACAATGATAAGTACACAAATAATTCGTCGCAAGTGTCACTACTATTATACAATTCACGGTTTAAAATATATTTCATGAAAATACGAACGCGAATTAAAATGACAAGTACAAAAATAACTCATCATAAGTATGACTACTGCACCCAAGCTCAGGAGCAATCCTTGTCTTTTTGGCCTTACCAGACCTGGTGATTTCTGTAAATATACCATGCTAAGTACCATTTCAAAGCTTGTTGTACGCCCTACAAAATCAGCTATGAAATACTCCCAAACCATAAAAACAGTAGATAACAAGGTTTACCAACACCCTAAAAGTATCATGATATAAGCAGTATCATGGCCTTTACAACAGTAGACGTTAGTTACTTAGAATCATTCACTACATTAAATAGGACTTAAATTAAATTAAATAGGACATTAAATAGGCCAGGACTTCAAAAAAATGACAGTGGCTAGTTTACAAGGTGTGATTAAAACCGTCGGTCAGAAAAACAGCAGGGATCGATTTACTGGGTGTGATCAGTAACTGGTTGGTTGGTGGATATGTTGGAATGCATAAACAGAGGGGAAGAGGAGGGATATTCCGTTATTAGGTTAAGTCGGGGGTCGGACTAGAATTTTGTATAATTGTGCTGCGAGAGCAACACTTTGGTTTTGTCGTGTTTTTGTTTTTGTTTTTTTCCTAGTACCCCGATTTGCGCTTATTCTTACAAAGTGGTAAGGGTCTAACCTGTGCGGTTTTTACGGAAAGTGTGGACCTTAGGCCGGATTGATGAATATGACAATACATTTTGGAAAGCTCCGTAGCCAGAACCTACAGTGTGTGCAGTAAAGTGGAGTTATATAGCCTTTGTCGCAGAGAGGACTATCTGAAGCTATGCAGCCAAGCTTTCTGTTCATCAAACCATGTTTCTGCTTTCGAGTGGAAAGCTCCGTTCTAGCAGGCGAGCAGACGAGCACCAGTTTTAAACTGAAGGTGGACTAAAATCTATAAGTGCAAAATATGAGTGGCAGTTCCCTGGCCCCGCAGCCAATGCACCTAATTTGAGTGATAAATAGAAAAATTTACAGAATCAAAAAAGTGTCATTTTCCCACGGGTCCGAAAGTGCTGCCATCTATTGTTTCTATTCGTGATTTCAGCTGAGTTCATCATTCCATTTCTTACACTTGGGAGTGAGGAAGGTAAATGATATCTGATGGGCCTCTTAAACTTTAAAAGTTCTCTCGCTGCTGAAGAAATTAGAGCTTATCGTTTGCTCCTTTCTAAGTGGTGAAATTAGAAAGTTGGCCTACGGCAAAAAAGTCAACTTTTGAACTAAAACAGATATAAATTTTTTTTTCTACGCCATTCGAAAGACCTCAATGAGCTGATCAAAGTATATGCCATCAGTTTTTTGGTAAAAAAATTCCTTCATGAGATACAACAGTTTGAAAGTTTGGAGGGGTTGACAACTTCAGTAGTGAGGTTCACACTGAAACCAAAAATAGGCCGGTCCCAATCGTAAGACATGTAGGGTACTTGTAAGTGGCAATCGGCTGTTAGACCATAATCATCTTCGGTGATGAGGGGCTAGCAACGTTTGTAGTTGGTGTACCTATTAATCCTATTATTTCTTTCCTGTGTATTTGATCGTGAGAACAATTTGGTACCATGACTATCACGTGGACTTGTAAGTAAGAATCGGATGCTAGAAGGGGTTCATGAGAGGCTAGAAACTTGTGAAAATTTGTGCACAGTTTTTTTTATCTCTACAAATCTGAGGGTAAGAAAATTTCTCTCCTTGGTCTATCACTGTAAGATGGAGTTAAGTCTTTGAGGTGTTGACAACTTTAGCGGTAGGGTACAAACTCAAACAAAGAATAGGCGGAACCCAATTTGAGACATGTTAGGGACTTTTAACTCTTGTATGTAACAATCGGCTGTTATACCATAATCATCTTCGGCGGTGAGAGGTTTCCGACCGTGTTAACGCAACGGATAACCATGTGATCACAAATTGTGTCATCAGCTCAGAAAAATATTCTTCACCTCGATGGGTTGACAAATTCAGCATTTTACCGTTAGCGAAGAAACAAAACCAAAATGTTGCTCTCGCAACACTTTAGTTGGCAAAGCCGAACAAAGGTTGCTGCAACACATCACGTTGCCCAGGCAAGGTATATCTAGTTGAACATATAAATGAAAACAGCAGAACAGGGAAGGGAAATGCAAAAGCAACAGGAAACAAGACCAAAGGTTTCGATGGGATCCCAAAAATTCAATATCTGATCCAGACAACTGGGTCTTGTCTTAGCCAGATCCAGTCTTCGCCAGACTCCTTGAACATTTTTACAATTAAAATTCAGAAACAGATTAAGGCCAAATAGCTAATCACCTGAGAAAACCAAGTTTAGATTTGGATTCAGCATGTGTGTTTACCCCTATAAGTCATACCTGTTTTGACGAAAACTTCCTGCCACTTCTGCCAATTTCCCGGTTCCGGCCGAACTCCAGAACTACTTGTCCGGCGAAAAAAGAAAGCTCAAAGACGAAATCAGGGTATCTTCTTTCCCCAGTAATGAACATCTAATCAACTTCAAATAGAAATTTAGCTTATAACAAATTTTCCGATTCCAGCCGGATTCCGGTCGAACTATATGTCCGGGTAAAATACGATTGTCACACAGGGACTCAGCATCTCTTCTTACCCCTAAATCGCTTATCTAATCAACTAGAAATAAAACTTTGACTTCCAACAGTTTTCCGGTTTTGGCCGGATTCCGGACGAACTACATGTCCGGGTAGAAACTTGTTTTCACATAAGTGTTCAGCATGTCTTCTTGCCCTAAATCGAACATCCAATCAACTCCAAATTAAACTTTTAATTTTGACAAACTTTCCGGTTTGGGCCGGATTCCGGTCGAAATACTTGTCCGTCGAGAAAATAGTTTTCACCATCGTCTTCAGCATGTCTCCCTACCTCTAAATCGAACATTTAATCAACTTCAAATAAAACTTTTACTTTCAACAAACTTTCCGGTTTGGGCCGGATTCCGGGCGAAATACTTGTCCATCGAGAAAATAGTTGTCAACATCGTCTTCAGCATGTCTTCCTACCCCTAAATCGAACATCTAATCAATTTCAAATAAAACTTTTACTTTCAACAAACTTTCCGGTTTGGGCCGGATTCCGGGCGAAATACTTGTCCGTCGAGAAAATAATTTTCACCATCGTCTTCAGCATGTCTTCCTACCCCTAAATCGAACATCTAATCAACTTCAAATAAAACTTTTACTTTCAACAAACTTTCCGGTTTTGGCCGGATTCCGGGCGAACTACTTGTCCGATGACAAAATGGTTTTCACCATCATGTTCAGCATGTCTTCTTACCCCATAATCGACTATCACATTAGCTGTTTCAAAATATTTTGTTTGTCCCTTAATTTCAATCCCCTCCCCCACCCCTAAATGTAGAGCTACAAAGCCCATCTACGAACTTGACTGGTCCGACGACCCAACGAACCTTCTCACCAAGTTTCATCAAAATATCTCATTCCCTTCGAGAGTTATCGTGCTTACAGACGGACGGACGGACGGACGGACGGACGGACAGACGGACAACTTTTGCGATGTCATAGGTATCCCTCCACTTACGTTTTGGGATCCCAAAAACTGAACAAGAGCTACTAGCTCATTTGGCACTTGTTACGAGTAGGTGGTGTGAGAAAAGAGAAAGTAAATCTAAGTATTTTTCCGGGAATTCCGATATTTCCGATACCCCCTTCCCACCGTACTCGGATTCAGTCCAAATCCTATAATACGTCATAGCATATGACGTCATAATACGTCATAGCATCCGTCATGAGCATATGACTACAATACGTCATAGCATATCCCGGGCGGTTCGAAGGGGGGTCTAGGGGGGTGACTCCCCCCCCCCATGCTCCATAGAATATACTCTCAGTCGTACGTTTCGAGCTTGTCAGTATGACAGTCGTATGTTTTGAGCTTTCCAGAATGACATGCAGGCAGTTACCAAACGTGGTTTTCACCCACGAATCACATTTTTTAGTTGTATGGCTACGAAGAAATTTCTATTCGTATGTTTTCAGATTCACAGTTGTGTTTTCTGAGTTTTCCAGAATGAAAGCCGTATGTTTGAGCTTGCCAGAATGACACCTACCTCGAATTTCGCCTGAAAAGACGCGTTTCTTGTCGTACTTTACGAAGGGATTTTCTAGTCGTAAATTAGAGACAGACGTAAGCTTTGACCTAGCCAGATAAAGGCAGACAAAGCAGTTAGCTAATCGGGAACTTTGCCTTCAGATGACTTGTTTCTAGTCGTATTGTTCCATAGAGTAGCATGTTTTAAGTTTGTCAGATTCACAGTTTCGTGTTCTCATATTAGTAAACATTAGCAGTAGATAAGTAGGTGAAAGTTCGCAACTCCAGAGCCTAAAAGAAGGCACGTTAGAACATTGTTCCTGTCCGTCACTCTGAAGCCTGAAAGGGCCCTTTTAGTTTTCGTGTCTCTTTTTAGTACTTATGCCTCATACACTATGAGCGTGTTCCACCCTAGTTACCGTAGTTACTACACATGACGTCACAAATTCTGGCTTTTTGCCGTCAAGGCTGGAACGATTTTTCTATTTTCCAGCAGGATTTCACGCCAGGGGTGAATCCGACCAATCACGTTACAGAGATGCGTAGTTACTACGCTTACTACGCTCCCGAGCATGGTAAGCAAATAGTAACTATTAGTTACTATTCCGACAAGGTTGGAACGGTCAGCGTAGTAACTTTTCGTGAGGATGGAACGGAAATAGTAACTAATAGTAACTATTGTTAGAAGGGTGGGACACGCTCTATGTCCTGCAGTGCCGTGCCTCTGTTTAGTCGATCCTGTTTCTTTCCACTCTCTCCACCTTTATTGAAAGGTCTAATTTTTCTGTACAACCTAATATTTTTCTATTTTGTTCAACAAAGTTGCAGCATTGCTAAATGCCTTTCTTCTAAACACTTGCTGACCATGCCTCTTTCGTCTTTCGTGGATTTATTTACGCTACCAGGTTACCCCAAATAGCTTGATTCATTTTTTTTTTTACGGACTCGGCTTTTTCCGTTTTGTAAATGCAGACAAAAAATAAATATACGTATAGATCTGGATGAGAATGAGAATCACTGAAAATAATAAGCTTGCCTCTTGACTGTTAGGGCTGAATACAAATTTTAAGTTTTGAATGTAGCCTACATAGTTAGAGGTGAGCCACCTCTGGTATCCAGTAAAAGGTCTGGCTAATTCTCTTAGTCTTATTGCAGGATGGCGACCAACAGAATGTCCACTCTACTTGTTCAGCATATCCGATTCAGCCAATCAGTGAACCTGAAACAGTCCCTAGAGTGAGTATTTGCGATACCGTTTTACTGTCAGATGTATTTGCACCTTTTTGGCTTATTTTTGCGACAGGTAATTCTTCAAAGGAGAACAAATGATGTTTTGATATTACGGTAATTAATTCTAAGTATTTTGATGTTCTGCATCCAATCCTTGTGATTTGGATTTTATTTACACAAGTTTACTAGAGGTGGTGTACATATATGGGTAGCGCAAATAGCAAGATATCCTGTATGTCGTCTGAATTTTATTAGAGCTACATTTCAGTCCTTCTTGAAAAGGGTCCTCTTAAGAGCAAAATAACTCTAGAGAGTAATGCGCGAACTTTAAAAAAGTGACATACAGAGCGTGTTCCATCCTACTTACCGTAGTTACTACGAATTACGTCACGAATTCTGGCTTTTTTCATCAAGGCTGGAACGACTTTTCTATTTTCCTGCAAAATATCATACCACGGGTGAATCCGACCAATCACGATTCAGAGATCCGTAGCTACTATGCTTACTACGCTCCCGAGCCTGGTAAGCAAATAGTTACTATTAGTTACTATTTCGAGAAGGTTGGAACGGTCAGCGTAGTAACTTTTGGTGAGTTTGGAACGGAAATAGTAACTAATAGTTACTATTGGTAAGAAGGTGGAACACGCTCACAGTCAAATCGCAGCGGCACTAGCTCCTTTAGCGGACACGAACATCCCCACTGAAACTCGACCAGTCGTTAACGAGCACTGGCTCTGATCCAGAGCAAAATAAGTCTAGTTTCGGCCAAGTGCCATATAGCGATCGCAATTTCTGTCCGTCCGTCGGTCTGTCGGTCTGTCCAGGTTTTGCTAGTTCGGGCACTTCCACATAAGCTAGGACGATAAAACTTGGCAGGCGTATCAGGGACCCTAAATGATTAAGTTGGAAATAGTCACTTCCCCGATCCGAGCACCGTGGGGGGAGTGGAGGGAGGGGGAATCCGGAATCTTGAGGTATTTTTAACTTTTGAACGGGTGATCGGATCTCGACGAAACTTGATATTTGGAACGACCTCATGCCTCAGACGACCCACTTAAAATCCGGACCGGATCCGGTGACTTTTGGGGGGAGCTGGAGGGGGCAACCGGAAATTTTGGGAAACGCTATGAGTGGAGGGATCGAGATGAAACTTGGTGGGAAGACACCTAGCAAACACTAGATACATCATTGACATAACCGAGCCGATTCGGGCACTGTGGGGGGAGTGGAGGGAGGGGGAATCCGGAATCTTGAGGTATTTATAACTTTTGAACGGGTGATCGGATCTCGATGGAACTTGATATTTGGAAAGAACTCATGCCTCAGACGACCCACTTAAAATCCGGACCGGATCCGGTGACTTTTGGGGGGAGTTGGAGGGGGCAACCGGAAATCTTGGGAAACGCTATGAGTGGAGGGATCGAGATGAAACTTGGTGGGAAGACACCTAGCAAACACTAGATACATCATTGACATAACCGAGCCGATTCGGGCACTGTGGGGGGGGGGGAGTGGAGGGAGGGGGAATCCGGAATCTTGAGGTATTTATAACTTTTGAACGGGTGATCGGATCTCGATGGAACTTGATATTTGGAAAGACCTCATGCCTCAAACGACCCACTTAAAATCCGGACCGGATCCGGTGACTTTTGGGGGGAGTTGGAGGAGGCAACCGGAAATCTTGGGAAATGCTATGAGTGGAGGGATCGAGATGAAACTTGGTGTGAAGACACCTAGCAAACACTAGATACATCATTGACATAACCGAGCCAATTCGGGCACTGTGGGGGGAGTGGAGGGAGGGGGAATCCGGAATCTTGAGGTATTTATAACTTTTGAACGGGTGATCGGATCTCGATGGAACTTGATATTTGGAAAGGCATCATGCCTCAGACGACCCACTTAAAATCCGGACCGGATCCGGTGACTTTTGGGGGAGCTGGAGGGGGCAACCGGAAATCTTGGGAAACGCTATGAGTGGAGGGATCGAGATGAAACTTGGTGGGAAAACACCTAGCAAACACTAGATACATCATTGACATAACCGAGCCGATTCGGGCACTGTGGGGGGGGAGTGGAGGGAGGGGGATCCGGAATCTTGAGGTATTTATAACTTTTGAACGGGTGATCGGATCTCGATGGAACTTGATATTTGGAAAGACCTCATGCCTCAGACGACCCACTTAAAATCCGGACCGGATCCGGTGATTTTGGGGGGAGTTGGAGGAGGCAACCGGAAATCTTGGGAAATGCTATGAGTGGAGGGATCGAAATGAAACTTGGTGTGAAGACACCTAGCAAACACTAGATACATCATTGACATAACCGAGCCAATTCGGGCACTGTGGGGGGAGTGGAGGGAGGGGGAATCCGGAATCTTGAGGTATTTATAACTTTTGAACGGGTGATCGGATCTCGATGGAACTTGATATTTGGAAAGGCATCATGCCTCAGACGACTCACTTAAAATCCGGACCGGATCCGGTGATTTTGGGGGGAGTTGGAGGAGGCAACCGGAAATCTTGGGAAATGCTATGAGTGGAGGGATCGAAATGAAACTTGGTGTGAAGACACCTAGCAAACACTAGATACATCATTGACATAACCGAGCCAATTCGGGCACTGTGGGGGGAGTGGAGGGAGGGGGAATCCGGAATCTTGAGGTATTTATAACTTTTGAACGGGTGATCGGATCTCGATGGAACTTGATATTTGGAAAGGCATCATGCCTCAGACGACTCACTTAAAATCCGGACCGGATCCGGTGACTTTTGGGGGAGCTGGAGGGGGCAACCGGAAATCTTGGGAAACGCTATGAGTGGAGGGATCGAGATGAAACTTGGTGGGAAGACACCTAGCAAACACTAGATACATCATTGACATGACCGAGCCGATTCGGGCACTGTCGGGGGAGTGGAGGGAGGGGGAATCCGGAATCTTGAGGTATTTATAACTTTTGAACGGGTGACCGGATCTCGATGAAACTTGATATTTGGAAAGACCTCATGCCTCAGACGACCCACTTAAAATCCGGACCGGATCCGGTGACTTTTTTTTTGGGGGGGAGCTGGAGGGGAGAACCGGAAATATTGGAAAACGCTATGAGTGAAGGGATCGAGATGAAACTTGGTGGGAAGACACCTAGCAAACACTAGATATATCATTGACATAACCGAGCCGTGCCTACTCGTAACAAGTGCCATATGAGCTCGTAGCTCTTGTTGATGGATGGGAAGGATAGGTCTTCGCATTACTCTCTAGAGTTATTTTGCTCAGCTCCTCTTCAGGCTCAAGCTTGAAAATGAGCTTGAGTGGCTGATAGCTTATTGGCTTTCAGCAGGGGCGGATCCAGAGGGGGGGGCGAGGGGGGCGATCGCCCCCCTAGACGGGCCGTAATTTTTTGTTTTGTTTTACTGCACTTATGGAAGTCTGCTTTAACGCATGTTCTAACTACTGTAACTAGACTCTAAAATCTTTTTACAAGTGGAGCCAGGAGCTTTACAGGAGCTTTTACCAAACAGTTGTCAGTTGATCAAGTACAGTTTTTACCATTATTGTTATATATGAAAACCACATTTTCGTTAAATCAGAGACCGACAGGGACACTTAAAACGTGAAAAAAAATCAGCCTTCTGGCCGACAAAAAGGACACTACCCCCACTCTTTTCAGTAAGAATCGCCCCCCCCCTAGAACGGAAGGCTGGATCCGCCCCTGGCTTTCATTAGAGGTATATTTATGTGAACAGTTATGTTAATGTGTACAGTGCAGTTTTGGGCTAAATGGTAGAAGGAAGACCCAGAATACATATTCATGTGTTTTCATATGTCTTTAATTGCATACTTTGGCTAACTGGTACATAGGCTTGGGCTGCAGGAATACTGGGTAACTGTCCAAATAAGCTGTCTGAATAAAAACACAATGCATGTACTTGGAAGTAAGCCCAGGGAGCTGCTTTGACCCTCCACTGACCTGGATTTGACTGACCAGTGGTTTAACAACTTGTTGCCCTTGACCCCTGTAGGCTAGCATCAACTGACAACTGAATGAAATGGCCCTGTTCAAAGTTAAATAACTGTCGAAAGAGACATAACTCTACTGCAGTTCTGGTCCACTTCTAGTCCTGCTCTAATCTGGTTTTAATAAATAGCTACCTAGAAATATTTCCGACTAGGCTATACCTAGTACTGGTTCCTTCCAGTTCTAATACTTCACTCTGTAGGCTAAGTTAAACTAGACCTACGTTGCCCGGGCAACGTGAAGTGTTGCGGCAACCTTTGTCCGGCTTCGCCGGCTAAAGTGTTGCGAGAGCAACACTTTGGTTTTGTTTCTTCGCTGTTGGTTAAATGCTGAAATTGTCAACTTATCGAAGCTTTTAAAACGGTATGTTCTAAAAAGAATAATCACATAATCAAAAGCTGTTCTTTAGCGTTGTAAAACCAACAACAAAACAATATCGGAAGAAGGCTATCCGTAACGTTTCAGGATTAAAATACCACAGATGACACTATTAATTATTACAAAACTACCTTATTGTTTTACATTATCGTATCGTTTGTACCCGTTGCGTAAACAATTAATCCTAGGTTATAGCGATAGACCATCGATACAAACTTTCTTACTGTCATATTTACAGAAATCGAATACAATGTGCACCAATTTTCAAAAATTTCTAGCCCCTCGTCAACCGATCTTACTTACAAGTCCGTCTCCCGTGATTGACATCAAATTCACCGGAAACAAATAATGGATACACCAGCTATCAAAAGTTGCAAACCCCTCATCGCTGAAGATGGTTATAGCATAAAAGCCGATTATTACTTACAAGTCCCATGCATGTCTTACAATTGGGAACAAAATTGTTCTTACCATCGAATACACCTGAGACAAATAACAGATATGCCAACTAGCAAAAGCTGCAAACTCCTCGTTGCCGAAGATGATTATGAGCTAACAGTCGACTGTTGCTTACAGTCGACTGTTGCTTACAAGTCCCTTACATGTCTCACAACTGGTATCGCCTATTTTTGGTTTCAGTGTGTACCTTACTCCTGAAGTTGTCAACCCCTTGAAACTTTCAAACTGGTTTATCTCATGAAGGATTTTTGTTCAAAAAAATGGATGGCATATATTTTGATCAGCTCTTCTTACTTTATTTACTTACTTACTTTATTTACTTCTTACTTACAAGTCCGTCTCCCGTGATTGACATCAAATTCACCGGAAACAAGTAATGGATATACCAGCTATCAAAAGTTGCAAGCCCCTCATCGCTGACGATGATTATAGCATAAGCTTTTTAAACGGGATGTTCTAAAAAAATTAATCACATGATCAAAAGGTATTCTTCAGCGTTGTAAAAACAACAACAAAATAATATAGGAAGAAGGGAATAAATTAACTTTGCAGTCAGTTGTACTTTATCCTTTTCAATCGTAGACATCGTGACGGATGAAAACTTGGAACAATATCTTATATGATCTAGTTGGTAATAGAAAGCTATCCGTAACTTTTCAGGATTAAAATACCATAGATAACACTACTAATTATTATGAAACTACCTCATTGCTTTACATTTTCGTTTGTATCCGTTGTGTAAACAGTTAATCCTCGGTTACATTGATAGACCATCGACACAAACTTTCTTACCGTCAGATTTATAGAAATTGAATACAATGTGCACCCATTTGCAAAAATTCCTAGCCCCTCGTGAACCGATTCCTACTTACAACTCCCTCTCCCGTGATATACATTAAATTAACCGGAAACAAATAATTGGTACACCAGCTAGCAAAAGCTGCAAACCCATCATCGCAGAAGATGATTGTAGCATAACAGCCGATTATTACTTACAAGTCCCTTGCATATCTTACCATTGGGAACCAAATTGTTCTTACCATCGAAAAGGAGCAAAGGATGATGATGATGATTTATTGATCCACCAAAATTGATGATAATAAGATAAATAACTATATAAATCTATAAGCTCTAGTTTCTTTAGCAATGAGAGAACTTCTAAAGTTTAAGAGTTCATCTGATACCATTTCTCTACCGCAAACCCAAGTGCAAAAAAACGAATGATAAACTCAGCTGAAATCGCGTACACAAATGGATAGTTGCGTAAACAGTTAATCCTAGGTTACAGCGATAGACCATCGATACAAACTTTCTACCGTCAGGTTTATAGAAATCGAATACAATGTGCACCAATTTACAAAAGTTCTAGCCCCTCGTGAACCGATTCTTACTTACAAGTCTCTCTCCCGTGATAGACATCAAGTTCACCGGATAAAAATAATGGGTACACTAGCGAGCAGAAGTTGTAAGCCCCTCATCCCTGAAGATGATTGTAGCATACAATGTGCACCCAATTGCAAAAATTCCTAGCCACTCGTGAACCGATTCCTACTTACAAGTCCCTCTCCCGTGATATACATTAACCCTTAAACGAAAACAAATAATGGGTACACCAGCTAGCAAAAGTTGCAAACCCATCATCGCAGAAGATGATTGTAGCATAACAGCCGATTATTACTTACAAGTCCCTTGCATATCTTACCATTGGGAACCAAATTGTTCTTACCATCGAATACACCGGAAACAAATAACAGGTACACCAACTAGCAAAAGCGGCAAACCCCTCATTACCAAAGATGATTATGAGCCAACAGTCGACTGTTGCTTAAAAGTCCCCTACACGTCTCATAACAGGTATCGCCTATTTTTGTTTTCGTGTACCTTACTACTGAAGTTGTCAACCCCTTTGAAATTTTCAAACTGGTGTATCTCATGAAGGAATTTTTGTACCAAAAAATGGATGACATATACTTTGATCAGCTCATCAATGGCTATCGATTGCCGTCGAAAAA
Source organism: Branchinecta lynchi (assembly GCA_023053575.1). Taxonomy (NCBI): domain Eukaryota; kingdom Metazoa; phylum Arthropoda; class Branchiopoda; order Anostraca; family Branchinectidae; genus Branchinecta; species Branchinecta lynchi. The sequence continues at coordinate 4,432,027 of JAKZAP010000021.1, read as the reverse complement.
AAAATTCTACCTGTCTTAGTTCAAAAGTTGACTTTTTTGCCGTGGGCCAACTTTCTAACGTCACGACTTAGAAAGGAGCAAAGGATAAGCTCTAGTTTCTTTAGCAATGAGAGAACTTTTAAAGTTTAAGGGGCACATCTGATACCGTTACTCTACCGCAAACCCAAGTGCAACATTTTTTTTTAATAAACTCAGCTGGAATCGTCGCAGACATGGACAGAAACAATAGATGGCAGCACTTTCGGACCCGTGGGAAAAACCCACTTTTTTGTCTCTGTAGATTTTTCTATTTATCACTCAAAGAAGATATGTTGGCTGTGGGGCCGGGTAACTGCCGCATATATTTAACACTTATAGATTTTAGTCCATCTTCAATTTGAAACTGGTGCCTGCCTGCTAGCGTGCTAGAACGGAGCTTTCCACTCGAAAGCAGAAACATGGTTTGATGAAACGAAAGGTTCGCTACACAACTTGAGATGGTCCTCTCCGACATAGGCTATACAACTCCACTTCACTTCGCAAACCGTAGGCTCTGGCTCGATGACAAGCAAAAACCATCCTTATTGGCCCCAGGCAAGAGTTCTACGGAGCTTTCCAAAATGTAATGTCATATTCATCAATCCGGCCTAAGGTCCACACTTTCCGTAAAAACCGCACAGGTTAGACCCTTCCCAGTTACCAGGAATAAAATGAAATCGGAGTCATAGGAAAAAAAAAAAAAAACAAAAAAAAACAGGACAAAACCAAAGTGTTGCTCTCGCAACACAATAAATACTCTGCTGGTAAGTCCTAATATCGCATTAAAATGCTATTAAGGTTAGACACCAAACTGGATCCTTTTAGTTCTGAGTAGTTCCACCTTGGAGTAAGACATTCCAGCCATTTCTGCTTTTCAAGTTTCGACTTCGGCAGTCCAGTTGTTCAGTTCAGTAAAATTTGCCACTGTGCCAATTGTACAGTGTTCTTCAAAACTATGCTAACTACATTTTCATAATTTTTGGGCCCTGTTTTGTGTATGCCATCTGCGTGAAGAAAGTAGGAACTCAGAAAGCTGAAACTAATCTACCTGTTAGATGCTGCTCATGTCGTCATCTAACGCTTAGCACAATTTAACAGAATACGAAATCAGCTATGTTCTTTCCAATGGTATAGTTAACTCAGTTTTCAAAAAAATTTCAGTTAGCACAGTTTTGAAGAACACGGTACAATTATTCATTGCCTGCCTGTATGGCCAGGGGCGTCGCAAGGGGGGGGGGTGCGGGGGGTGCAGCACCCCCCCACCTTTTTGAGATTCGGTAAAATTTTAGGCCGGAGGCCCCAAATTTTACTAAAATTGTTCGGTATTTTTTCGATAGCAGAACTGTTCGATATATTTACGGGGATTCGGTAGTTATATAGAATCCTAAATAGCCTATCTGTATAAATCTCTTCGGTATAATGATCGGGATTCGGTATATTTGCCAGTATTCGGTAGTTATCACGAATTTGGTGAGAGAACTTACTGAAATCATTTGGTTATTTTTCGATGCCGGAACTATTCGGTATATTTATGGAGATACTAAAATTTTACTAAAATTGTTCGGTATTTTTTCGATAGCAGAACTGTTCGATATATTTACGGGGATTCGGTAGTTATATAGAATCCTAAATAGGCTATCTGTATAAATCTCTTCGGTATAATGATCGGGATTCGGTATATTTGCCAGTATTCGGTAGTTATCACGAATTTGGTGAGAGAACTTACTGAAATCATTTGGTTATTTTTTGATGCCGGAACTATTCGGTATATTGATGGAGATTCCGTAGTTACACAGAACCCCGAATAAGCTATTGGTTCAAAATTATTCGGTATCATGTTTAGGATTCGGTAATTTATTCAGTATAATTTCCAGGATTAGGAAGTTAACCACTAATACCGACTTTGTTCCAGTTTCGACAAAAGTATACCGAATATGAATATTGTTCGGTAGTCTTTCGATACCAAACAATTCGGTATAATAACCGGGATACGCTAGTTATACAGAATCCCGAACATGCTATCGGCCTAACTTATTCGGTATAATAAGTGGAATTCGGTAATTTATTCGTTATAATTGCCAGGAATTGGAAGTTACCACGAACCTCGAAACTCAGAAGAGGTCGAGTGAAGCACTGGTCGCACACAAAAGGGATGATCTATGATATCATCGATAGTCCTTACTTTTATTTTGGATTCCAAAAACAATATCTATTCATACATATTTCGAGAATTCCGCCTGCAGCACTTTTCGTAATATTCTCTATTTTGTGTAACGTCGCGTCCAAGCCAGTTTTAGGATTGAGATTTCGAAACATTAAAAGCTAGAATTTGGATGGAAATTAAGATTAAAATTAAAAGCAAAAAAAAATTTCGCCTGCGGCGCTCACTTTATCGGATTATGGGTAGTATATTGGCTAGACTACAGTTACTGCTGGTGCCGGAACGTCGCTCCATCCGCTTTCGGGAACTTCTTGGAGTTTCGGTGTTTAATCAACGGTAAATGATAAAATTGTAAGGGAAGCCGTTAGTTCTAGCCTACAGCAAAAAAAAATTATTTGGAAAATTTTCGCCCGCGGCGCTCGATTTATATTGGCTATAAGACGTAGAAGCTGTTACTGCAATCAAGTCCAGCAGTATATTCTCCATGTGACCTTCGCCAGAGCCCTGCCTAATAGTTGGCTTATCGTCTTTCATGGTGCCCTTTATTGTTACTCTTCCTACGTAATCGTCTCTGTTCCATAATTTAAAGCTCAAATTTAGTTCTAGGATTCGGTGAAATTTTTGAAAGATTCGGTAAAATTTTTGCTCTGCACCCCCCCACCGAAAATGCACTTGCGACGCCCCTGTGTATGGCAGTCCCTTCTCGCTGCAACACAACAGCAGGAACAGACTGCATGATTTTGTTGTTGTTGTTGTTTTATTTACATGTATTTTCTTTTTCGTCTATGTCAGTTTGCTGAATTAAAAGTATTCATTCATTCGGTTACTGACGGACATGATAAATGCAGCTAGGAATAAGATTGACGCGAAAGACGGTGCTTCCGTCATCTAGTGGGCAAATAAGCAAGTCAAATTTTTAACATCAATACAGCTTTTGTCCCTAGATGACAGGCAGATAGTTTAGCTCGCTGTGAAAGCAGAACTTTTGAGTTTTGATCGCCGCCCGCTGGAAAAGCCACACATTTGCTGGAAATCAAACGTTTGGTTAGGCTTCCTAAAGAGGCCTATCACCATAGTCACCATTCCTTTTGTCAGACAACTTGTCAACTTCAAGATACAAGGATACAAAGCAGATTTCAAGATGGTTGAAAGTCTCGTACCATTTCTAGTCCGGACGCATCCGGTCACTTTGGGGGGAGTTGCGGGGGGGGGGCGGTAAATCCTGTGACACGATAGACTGGAGGGATAGGGGTGAAACTTGGGTGGCACAAGATAGATAGTTGACAGGACCGGACAGGATCCGTGCACTGCGTGGGGAGATATGCGTGCCAAGTTGTTCGTCCTAGGTTATGTGGAATTGCCCAAATTAGTAAAATGCGGACAGACAGACAGACATTACTATCGCTATATGGCACTTGAGTAAGCTCAAGTGCCATAAAAACTTCTGGCCAAAAAATACATTTTCACGATAGAAGGGCCAATGGTCGTCTTTGCCTCGAGGGTGTTACTTACAACTGAATTCCTTAAAGGACTTATCTTAACTGCAAAGTGCAAAAAAAACACTTGTGAGCAAGCGATACATTTTCATGATCCCCGAGGGCTCAAAACCATTTTTGCCTCAAGGGTTTTGCTTGCGAATGAATTTCTAGCGCCCTTAAAATCCGCATCTTAACCGCAAAATGAAACAAGAGCTACGAGCTCATATGGCACTTGTACGAGTAGGCTGTACAAGAAAGTAGATGAGAACGTCACAAAATACACCCGCCATCCAAAAATGCGGTTCGGAAATAGAAATAGGATATTTAGTTTCACTCATTTCTGAGCAGTTCCGGCATCGTCTCGATTGTCTGTAGCAAATGCACATGCCTGTTCAAACTTTCATCCCAATAAATCCATTTGTTTGATCCCTAGACGTGCTACACGATTTCCGGTACTCACTCTATCTCCACCTACCGTGGCCGAATCGACCAGCTAAAGCATCTTTGTTTATACCATCTATCAAGTTTCACTCGAATCTGAGCATTTTTGGAAAGTTCCGGTACCCCCCCCCCCCCTCCCACCAACGTTGTCGGAGCCGGTTCGGGCCCAATCTCTTAATTCCCTGTTCCTGTCCATCAAGTTTGTCTGAAATTGGAGCATAGCCTATCTGCAAGTTTCCATGGTACCCCCCCTACCTTGGCCAAATCCGGCCCGGACGCCAAATAACAAATCTAGGCCGCATAAACTCGGCACTGTCGAATTGCATCTCATTCGGTCCATCCGTTTGGTTTTTGTGCATGTCAAAAGTCCCCCCACCCCCAATTCCCCTAATCGTGGTCGCGTATGGTTCGAACGCATGTTTTACATGTCGAGGCCATCGATTCGTATCACCCATGAAGTTTCACTCGAATCAGACCACTCGTTCGCAATTTATAGAAGTCAATTTCCATATTTCTCTTCTCTTGCTCCCCAAAAAATGCTCGGATCTAGGAACGGAAGTTTCCGGGGGTATGTTGTGTCAGGTTCTTAAGTCAAGATAATTCGGGTCGCTAATATGCCTGCAAAGTTTCGTTGTCGTTTTACATCTGGAACTATTCTAACTCACGACTACCGGAATTCCAGGAAACCCCCTCCAACTCCCCCCACAGAGCCCCGAAACCATCTGGCTCCGTCAATTTCATCTAGGCCTAATGCTTGTTCCATCCATTAAGTTTCGTCCCAATCCCTGTGCTTTTAGAGTTTCTTGAGTTTTCCACCCCCCCCCCCCATCCCCACAGGTATCGGACCGGACCCGGACGTGACACTGAACGTCCAAGGCGATAGCTCACCAGACAAGTTTCATTCAAATCCGATCACCCGTTCAAAAGTTATGCACGCCACTAGATTCCGGACTCCCCATCCACCCACTCCCCCCACGATGGTCGGGAAAACGGCTGTTCTCAAGTCAATCTGTTCGGATCCCTGACATACCTGCCAAGTTTCATCGCCCTAGGACATCAGGAAGTATGCCGAACTCACGGGATCGCTAGAAATCCGGACCCCCACCCCAACTCCCCCACAGTGCCCTGATCCGGTCCGGTTATGTCAATGACGTGTCTAGGACCTGTGCTTGTTTTTCCCACCAAGTTTCATCCCGATCCCTCCACTTTAAGCGTTTCTCAAAATTTCCGGTTCCCTCCTCTAACTCCCCCCAGTGTCATCGGATCCGGCCCGGATTTAAAATGGAGGGTCTGAGACACGAAGTCCTTCCATATATCAAGTTTCCTTAAGATTTCCCGGTTCCCGGCCGGGTAACAACTCTTTTCACTTAAAGATTGTTCTTTTGTAAGTACATCTATTAATAAAACCTTTTGTTTACTTACGGACCATAGGTCACTTCTATGAGTCTTTGTTAAGCTCCTTAGAGTGGGCTGGCCTGTAAGGCCTAGTGTATGATGGGTGGTTGATAACCTGTTTTGTGTTCGGTATGCAAACCATAGTGTGAATCGACCAGGGGAATCCATAATGAACCCGTGAAGTTCTGCACGTGTAGTAGGCCACCAACGCCCTAGGCCATCCTGACTCCGATGATTGTTTACCTGGACATTTACCATCTTATGTCCGGCTTACTACACCCCTCGCCATAACATCAGGTTTGAGAGTGCAAACTCCATATACAAATACAGTCATCGTAACAATGGTTCGTAAGCTAAAAATATCTCATTTTTCCTATTTTTTCCGGATTCCCCCTCCCTCCACTCCCCTCCAGATGGTCGGATCGAGGAAGCGACAATTTCTAATTTAATCTGGTCCAGTTCCTGATATGCCTGCCAAGTTTCATCGTCCTAGCTTATCTGGAAGTGCCCGAACTAGCAAAACCGGGACCGACAGACCGACAGAGCGACAGACCGACTGACGGACAGAAATAAGAATCGCTATATGGCACTTGAGTAAGCTCAAGTGCCATAAAAAGCAAAACTTTTATCAAAAGATACATTTTCATGATCACGAAGGGCCAATGCTCATTTGTGCCTCAAGTTTTTTATGGCACTTGAGCTTACTCAAGTGCCATATAGCGATTGTAATTTCTGTCCGTCAGTCGGTCTGTCGGTCCCGGTTTTGCTAGTTCGGGCACTTCCAGATAAGCTAGGACGATGAAACTTGGCAGGCATATCAGGAACTGGACCAGATTAAATTAGAAATTGTCGCTTCCTCGATCCGACCATCTGGAGGGGAGACCGACAGAGCGACAGACCGACTGACGGACAGAAATAAGAATCGCTATATGGCACTTGAGTAAGCTCAAGTGCCATAAAAAGCAAAACTTTTATCAAAAGATACATTTTCATGATCACGAAGGGCCAATGCTCATTTGTGCCTCAAGTTTTTTATGGCACTTGAGCTTACTCAAGTGCCATATAGCGATTGTAATTTCTGTCCGTCAGTCGGTCTGTCGGTCCCGGTTTTGCTAGTTCGGGCACTTCCAGATAAGCTAGGACGATGAAACTTGGCAGGCATATCAGGAACTGGACCAGATTAAATTAGAAATTGTCGCTTCCTCGATCCGACCATCTGGAGGGGAGTGGAGGGAGGGGGAATCCGGAAAAAATAGGAAAAATTAGATGTTTTTAGCTTACGAACGGGTGATCGGATCTTAATGAAACTTGATATATGGAAGGACTTCGTGTCTCAGACCCTCCATTTTAAATCCAGACCGGATCCGGTGACAGTGGGGGGAGATGGAGGCGGAAACCGGAAATCTTGGAAAACACTTAGAGTGGAGGGATCCGGATGAAACTTGGTGGAAAGTACAAGCAAAAGTCCTAGATACGTGACTGATATAACCGGAACGGATCCGCTCACTTTGGGGGAGTTGGGGGGGGGGAGAAGTCCGAATTTGTAGTGATCCCGCGAGTTCCGTGCTTCCTGATGTGCTGGGACGATGGAAATTGACAGGCATGTCTAGGACCCGACCAGATAAAATAGGAAATCGTCAATTCCCCGATTCGACCATCTGGGGGGGGGGGGAGTGGAGGGAGGGTGAAGCCAAAATTTTAGGTATTTTTAGCTTGCGAACGGGTGATCGGATCTTGATGAAAATTGATATTAGGATGACCTAGTGTCTCAGACATCCCACTTTAAATCCGGGCCGGATCCGATGACACTGGGGGGAGTTGGAGGAGGGAACCGGAAATTTTGAGAAACGCTTAAAGTGGAGGGATCGCGATGAAACTTGGTTGGGAAAACAAGCACAGGTCCTAGACACGTCATTGACATAACTGGACCGGATCAGGGCACTGTGGGGAGTTGGGGTGGGGGTCCGGATTTCTAGCGATCCCGCGAGTTCGGCATACTTCCTGATGCCCTAGGGCGATAAGACTTGGCAGGTATGTCAGGGATCCGAACAGATTGACTTGGGAACAGTCGTTTCCCCGACCCGACCATCGCGGGGGGAGTGGGTGGATGGGGAGTCAGGAATCTAGTGGCATGCATAACTTTTGAACGGGTGATCGGATTTGAATGAAACTTGTCTGGTGAGCTATCGCCTCGGACGTTCAGTGTCACGTCCGGGTTGGGTCCGATACCTGTGGGGATGGGGGGGGGGGAACTCAAGAAACTCTAAAAGCAGAGGGATTGGGACGAAACTTAATGGATGGAACAAGCATTAGGCCTACATGTGGGGGGAGTTGGAGGGGGTTTCCTGGAATTCCGGTAGTCGTGAGTTAGAATAGTTCCAGATGTAAAACGACAAGGAAACTTTGCAGGCATATTAGCGACCCGGATTATCTTGACTTAAGAACAGTCGTTGATTGAACAGCCAAGATTGACTTGAGAACAGTCATTTCCCCGACCCGACCATCGTGGGGGGAGTGGGTGGATGGGGAGTCAGGAATCTAGTGGCGTGCATAACTTTTGAACGGGTGATCGGATTTGAATGAAACTTGTCTGGTGAGCTATCGCCTCGGACGTTCAGTGTCACCGGAATTTTCCTAAAATGCTCAGATTCGAGTGAAACTTGATAGATGGTATAAAAAAAAATGCTTTAGGTGGTGGATGAAAGTTTGAACAGTCATGTGCATTTGCTACAGATAATCGAGACGATGCCGGAACTGCTCAGAAATGAGTGAAACTAAATATCCTATTTCTATTTCCGAACCGCATTTTTGGATGGCGGGTGTATTTTGTGACGTTCTCATCTACTTTCTTGTATAGCCTACTCGTACAAGTGCCATATGAGCTCGTAGCTCTTGTTTAGCCCCCTTAAGTGCGCATCATCACTGCAAAGTATAAAAATAAAAAATAATAAAATTCACTGCAGCTGAATTTCTGGCGCCCTTAAAGTGCGCATCTTGACCACGAAGGGAAAATATGTTTTCGACTAAACCATACATGTTTCTGATCCACAAGGGCATATAATCATTTGTGCCTCAAGGGGGTTGGTTTGCTTACAAAGTAACTGCTAGCCCCCTTAAAGTGCGCCTCATCACCGCAAAGTGCAAACAAAACTTTGGACTAAACGATAGGTTTTCAGGATCCCTAAGGGACTATGAACATTCGTGCCTCAGTGTTTTTGCTTACAAAGAATTACAATAAACCCACGAGTTGACAAATTCCATAGTCGTGCTCTGCTTTGCAAGTGCGATAAGAGCTTCTAGATCTTGTTCTAGCTACAGCCTGACAAGGAGCCTTCATAAGAAGGATCGAAATATCTCTGGATTAAACCGCAGCTGACTTATCAGTTTAATATCAAAAGCTTAGAAATGTATATTAATTTTCTTCGAATGATCTCTGTAAAGTCGGATGCGTCGCTGAAATTCTTTTACCATGCTCTGGAAGAATTCTTCTGGACTAAAAGGAATCGTTGTCGGAACACCAAGCTCTTCTATAGGTCTATCCTTATACTCAACCTAAAAAAAAATGTTCATTAGAAAATAAACACAAACCTAAGCTTCCTATTCAAACAGGGAATTCTTGGCCCTAATCAATCTTCAGCTTAGCCACTGCTTCAGATAGACCAATCTTTAGTGTGGTCCCTGGACGAGACAAGATTTCAGTCATAAACTATTCTCATCCAAAGCACTATATTCAGGTTCAGGTTCTTTTATTATTTTCAATAATTGAATACAGGTAAATTAACAAATACTCCCGGCAGAGGGCAAAGCACGAATGGCACGGGAGTGATGAATGAAAACAATTACGTTCTTCAACATACAAGAGAAACAGTAGTACGCACCAGTTCAAACTCGCAGTAAATAATAAAATAATCGATAATGTTAATTAGTTAATAAATAACTGGAACCAACAAGAGGGGTGCATCCAACATCGCAAAACCAAAACAAATCCTTCCGAACTCTAAAACTTAACAAATAATAATAATCTACAATTAATTTAATTTTAATCCAACAGTTTTACTTTAATACTTACTAATTAAACATTCTTTGAATGTTTTTTTTTATACTACCAGGAGACAATCCTTTGATATTATTATATACAATCCCTTGATCGAGCAAGGAAGAGGATACAAATAAAATAAAAATATTGAAAACGAACAAATCATTACAAGTTGATAAGTATAATCTGCAAACATCCTGTTACCAATTATTGACCACAGATTCACTATACTCATGGAAGGAATCATAGAATTCTGATTAACCGATTTATTTATTTATTTGTAAAACAAAAAAGCAACAAGTGAATCCTCGAACTGCCAACAACGCAAAGGCCTCTGCCAACAAAGCCTCTAAGAACAAACACTTCTATAAAGAAGAAAATTAACAAGTGCGCAAGCGCTCAAACGTGGAGTGCGAAAGCAAAATGTTTATCACATCTTATATACAAACAGCGTTAGAGCCGAGACATTTCACATCCCCAATATCCAAACAAGTACTGAAATAACCTAATTTGAAATCATCCCACATTAAAACCTTTTAATGTAAACATACCGCATGTGGAAATCCAAAGAGATCTTGAAGTTCTTGCAAGAACGGTTTCGGTTTCAGTACTGAATGTCTTGCCCCCCAGTCTGACCCTTTAAACCTCTTTTCAATTAGCAAGGTAATAACAAGTTCAATAAACCTATCCCTTCTTTACTTCATTAAGAACGGCATATCATCGATCATGTGACAAAATCGTCCAGTTTCCAACTTTTCATTAAGGATTGAAGTACGTCGCGTTGTCTTATTTGGACAAAGCGTCGGTCCGGTCCTAATTCATGTCCGATTTGTGGTAGTATGGATGAGAACTTTAGTTGTGAAATGCCAGAATTTGAGTGAACTTTTTGGAGTAAATAAAAGAGGGGTGGACGAAGAATGGACGTGCAGGGTCATGAGGAATAGTTGTTTTTAATTGCTAAAGAGAGAAGGTATTATATTTGTGTTTCTTTGTGTAACTGACCCCTTTGTGGTTGTGGCCCAACGCCGTGCCGAGTTTGACTCTTCTCTAGACAGGTGCCATCCGTATTATAGTGCGTTTGTATAGTCATTTTCTTCGTTTAGTCTGATCCTTTTCTGTTAGTTTCCTTTATTGTTTTTCACATACTTCGTATGGGTACGTTATGCCATTACAATATGGGTTAATAAAATTATTGATTTACTGATATTTAATGTATTAGCCATGGCCTTTGGCTCTTAGGGTAAATAAAACCTTTTCCTTATCTTATTTTATCTTCTAGTAAACAGTGCAAGGTGTGCTTGGATGGTCGCCCAGAACACGCAGCTGCAGCAACAACAAAAGATGTGAACCTCCCTGACGACAAGACCTTTCTAATACACTTCAATACTCTTTATGACCAAGTCCAAAACACGCCAGTGAGCGTCAGGAAGAACGAGAAAACGTCGCACTAACGGTTGAACCCCCCACCACCGTGGTCGGATCCGACTCGAACCTTAAAATGTGAGTGTTTTCACTGGTGGATTCTATAAACACGGAATTGGGAAATCTTTCCACAAAGAAATTACTTACCAAAAGGTTTCGTAAGTTAACTGTCGCTTCGTCTAGTACGGTTACTCTGTAACTATAGACAAGGTCGTCTTCGAACGTGTAACTTCTGCAAACTGATCTCTCATCTGAAAATAAGCCAGCATCAGCCCTCAAATCCGGATTTAGATGTCACGTCACTGCAAAGAATTTGCCATCTTCTATTTTCACTTTTGCATAAAAGTGTTGTGGCATAAAAAATGACGCTTTGTTAATTAAACTACTTCATCTAAGTAAGTAATTTTATTTGTAACCCGCCAATTTTAACAAGAGCTTGAACCTCATATGGCACTTGCAAGGCTGGGTCGGGGGATGAAAGTAGGAATTTGTCAATATGTGGGTTTGTTGTGATTCATTTGCAAGCACGACCCTTGAGATAAGAATTATCACGGGCCCTTGGAAATTACGAGAATATATAGTTTGGTAAGAAGCAATTTGCATTTGGCTGCGATGACACTCACTTTAAGGGCGCTAGAAATTGATCTGTATTCAAAACCCTCGAGGCAAAAATGATCATAGGCCTTTTAGGATCATAACTATATAATGTTCGGTCAAAAGTATTTTTTCGACTTTACGGTTAATCGCACTTTAAGGGTGCTAGAAGCTCATTTTTAGGCGAAACCCTTGTGGCATGAAGACCATGGGCCCTCAGGGATCATGACAAGTATCGTTTGGCCTAACTTTTTTTTCCCTTTGCGTTTAAGATGCACACTTTAAGGGAGCTAGAAATTCATTTCTAAGCAAAAACCTTGAGGCAAAAGTGATCGTGGGCTCATGAGAACATGGGAATCATGAAAATGCAGACTTTTTGTGTACTTTATGGTTAGGAAGTGGCCGGGAAGTGTCGATTTTTAAGCCGTTCTTTTTTAGTCCCTGTCCCGAGTACCTGTTCAAGTAAAGTTTCATCTTCTTAGCAAATCTGGAATACTGACTAGCAGTCCCTTATCCAGGAATTTATTTCGGGGGGGGGGGGGGGGCTGCTGGTCGGACAAAAAGTACAAAAAACACATAGATCAGAGAGAAAAACCTATAAAAATAATTAATTTTGTGTGTTTCGGGGGGGGGGGGGGTCAACCCCCTACCCCCTCCCCCCTGGATACAGCCTTGCTGACTGGGGACCTTCCACGTGGAAGTCAAGCTCTTTACCCCGATTCCACTGCGGGTTGTTCAACCAAACAGAATGAGAAGTAACATTGTCACTTAGTTTAATGAGCACGAACAAACATCGACTTTATCCAGATCTAACTAGACCTACGTTGCCTGGGCAACGTGAAGTGATGCGAGAGCAACACTTTGGTTTTGTTTCTTCGCTGTCGGTTAAATGCTGAAGTTGTCAACTTATCGAAGCTCTTAAAGTTTAACTGCAAAGCCAACTTAATTTTGTGTCATTTAATCGAATACCTACACCGAATTATTTGGATTCTGCAGACATTTTTTTTATTTCCCACTATCTACTCTAGTTATTATTATTAACTTTTTAATTCAGCTTTCGCCATAAACTAACATACAAACAACAAATAAACAAAAAAACACTATGGTACAATATCAATGTATCTCCAGCAGATGCCTCCAAACTGATAGATTGTGGAAAATGGAGTTTGCTGCCAGGATGATCAGACAGTTCTCCGACCGCCATAACCTTACAACCAAAGATGACCGGGCTTCACGAGCAAGTTCAGCAAAACTGCAGCAATGGTTCTGGACAAAGGCCTGACTTAAGCTCTCTCGAGCCGGCAGACAAATTATACGTCTAAATATTCTCTTGTAACAAGCCTCCAGATTACAGTAGGACCTATCAGTACAACGATAACATAAAGCTAGCGCAAAAAACTGGTAGTAATACGTCTTAAACAGCCTAATCTTAATTGCACTGTTTACAAAACCAAATTTCCATATTATAACGTTCCCTCTCTTACAAAGACAGTGCGCAAGGTCACGGAGGTGAGTATCATCCTTCAAATTCGCATTGACGAAGAAACCTAAATATCTACATTGAGTAACGTAGCAAATATTTCGGCCCGACAACACAATGGGAATCCTAGGTACAGAAAAACCAATAGGTAGGAAATCCATAGCCACAGTTTTCTTAGGATTGAACATAATCTTATGCTCCTCTGCAAATCTATCACACACCTTCAGAAGCTTATTAAGACCAAACGCCGTAGGGGAAAGAACAACAAGATCGTCAGCGAAAAGAAAATGGTTAAAGCAAACTCCACCAATAAAACAACCTGTATTCGAATCCTTCAGTCTTAGAGAAAGTAAACCAACAGAAACAGCATAAAGCAATGGCGATAGCACCCCTCCTTGCCGCAAACCATTAATCAACCCGAATGAACTACTTGTTTCACAACCCCTTTTTACACAAAACCGCTGATTCCGGAACCAAAAAGCCAAAAAGCGAAGAAATTGCACCGGAACCTTTCTACCCTGCAACATTTTTAAAACTTTACCATGGTTGACTCACTGACGAATCGACGAAGCACGCAAATACAGGTGTTGAGTAAAACCAGAAGTATTCAACCACGAACTTAAACAAAAAATAGCAAAGTCTACTCCATGTGAAGACTTAAACCCAAATTGAAAATCACTTGTTCGCAAACAACCAGACAATTTCATAAGCACACATTTTTCAAGCAATTTAGAAGTAACTGTAGCCAAAGCAGTTGGTCAGTAGTTATCAGATTTTGAAGTGTCGCAACCACAACCTTTAGGGATTGGCACAATACTAACATCCATTATCGACGAGGGCACAAAACCGTGCGTAATAAAAAGATTGAAAAACGTTGCTAACAGACAGTACTTTTACTGTGCAGCAAATCTCAAATGTCTTGCTGAAAAACCGTCCGCACCACCAGCTTTATTTACATTAAGATCCTTGAACAAAACCTCAACTAGATCAGGGGTTATCAATCGGTTCCATTGAACTGAGAGCTCCCACCCAGAAACAGTCACTATCTACAGAATTAAATTATGATGAATATTTACATTTCCACAGTTCAGCTATATTCCAATCACCGGCAACACTACCCAATGTCCCAACCACACCTTGCTTAGGGCAAAAATTACGACGGACCTGTCCCCAAAAATCTCTAGCGGCCAAAAACGACTCAGCAAGTCTCTCTGCTCTTAAGAATTCTCGTTTTTTCTACAATGCTTCAAACGTGTCTTGAAATTCACTCTCTCAGTTTTCATTACCTCATAAATAGGTCCGAATAAAGGACGACAAGCATGCACCCTTGTTAAGAATGCAATTCTAGACGACATGTGAATTCCGCGTAAATGCGCATTACATCGGGGAATACAAGTAAAACTCTTCCGAGCGCGAGAAGCTTGCTTAGTCGGGATTGCCAAACGAGCCGCTAAAATAATTGCATTAATGAACGTAAGGTACAATCCAGCGACATTATGTCTGTGCTCTTCATACTTGCAGCATGAAGACCCACAGACAAAAGCATGACTAGAACGATCAACTTGTGCAAAAGCCGCTTTTGTAGACAGCAAATAATTAAGAAGGTTTTCTTGGGAAGCTGATTCCCAATCAAGGCTTATGACATTCAGAACATCTGCGGCCGTCCCACAACGAAAATTCTCCTATGACGCGGGAAATTTTGATCTCAACACAATTTCAGTGGGCAGTGGTGAGTTTTTAAAGATTGCGTAGTGCCTGAACAAAAAAAAATCATAAATTTTTCTCGTAAGACATACAACAAAAATACAGGCGCATAGAGGTACCACAAATCACATGGATATTCCACTAATTGAAAATCAATTTTTCATGAATAGTGGAACAACGAAGTAACGCATTTTCAGCGGGTCTTCAAGCCAATTTTAGTGAATAAGTGATGCGTAACTAGATTGTCCTATCCCAGACCTTTTCGGTTAAACTTTAAAACGGTATGTTCTAAAAAGAATAATCACATTATCAAAAGATATTCTTAAGCGTTGTAAAAACAACAACAAAACAATATCGGAAAAAGGGACAAAATTGACTTTGCAGTCTCACTTTGCATGTCTCACAACTGGTATCGCCTATTTTTGGTTTCAGTGTATACCTTACTACTGAAGTTGTCGACCCCTTGCAACTTTCAAACTGGTGTATCTCATGAAGGAATTTTTGTACCAAAAAAATGGATTACATATACTTTGATCAGCTCATCAACGGCTATCAATTGCCGTCGAAACAAAAATTCTACCTGTCTTAGTTCAAAGGTTGGCTTTTTTGCCATAAACCAACTTTCTCACGTCACCACTTAGAAAGGAGCAAAGGATAAGCTCTAGTTTCTTCAGCAATGAGAGAACTTTTAAAGTTTAAGAGATCAGATGTGCCATCTGATACCATTTCTCTACCGCAAACCCAAGTGCAAAAAACGAATCATAAACTCGGCTGAAATCGCGAACAGACGTGGATAGAAACAATAGATGGCAGCACTTTCGGACCCGTGAGAAAAAGCCACTTTTTTGTTTCTGTAGATTTTTCTATTTATCACTCAAAGTAGATATGTTGGCTATTGGGCCGTGTAACTGCCGCAAATATTTAACACTTATAGATTTTAGTCCATCTTCAATTTGAAACTGGTGTCTGACTGCTTGCGTGCTAGAACGGAGCTATCCACTCGAAAGCAGAAACATGGTTTGATGAAACGAAAGGTTCGCTACACACCTTCAGATAGTCCTCTCTGACATGGGCTATATAACTCCACTTCACTTCTCACACCATAGGCTCTGGCTCGAGGACAAGCAAAAACCATCTTTATTGGCCCCAGGCAAGAGTTCTATGGAGCTCTCCAAAATGTAATGTCATATTCATCAATCCGGCCTAAGGTCCACACTTCCCTTACCAGTTAATAGGAATAAATGAAATCGGAGTAATAGAAAAAAAAAAAAAACAAGGAAAAAACCAAAGTGTTGCTCTCGCAACACAAATAGCCTACTATTTTGGCTATACCAGAGCAGGCGAAGTGTTTGGAAAAATAAATAAACTGGAACGAATTCAGAATATTTACTAATTTAAAAAAATCAAACCTCTAAACAATTTTACGTATAACTTTTATGCTTGACAATTTTCTTGTTTTTGCCGGATTTCGAGCGAACTATTTGTCCGGCGAAAAAACAAGCTTCATATATGGATTCAACATGTTTACTTACCCCTAAATTGTCTATCTAATCAGCGTTTTAAAGACATTTTCTTATTCTTATCCATTAATTTGAAACCCCTCCCCCACTCCTAGATGTAGGGCTACAGAACCCATCTACGAACTTGATCTGTACTTTGACCCAATGCATCATCACACCAAGTTTGAACAAAATGTCTCAACCGCTTCCAGAATTATCGTGCTAACAGACGGACGAACGGAACGACGAACAACTTTACAGGTATCCCTCCACTTCCATTTTGGGATCTCAAAAAGAGAGAAAACCTGGGGAAATAATCCATCTATCTGCTTTGATTTACGGGCAGGTTTTCATGGCACTTACTTTTCGCCAAGTGCCATATACCTATCAATTTTCCGTTGGTCGGTCGGTCAGTCCGGTATTTGCGAGTTAGAGTACTTACAGATGTGCTAGGACGATGAAACTTGGCAGGCGTATTAGAGAACCGACCAAAATCACTTGGAAATAATCACTTGCTTGATCCGACCATCGTGGGGGGAGGAAGGGGAGCCGGAATCCGAAATGTAGTGACATGCATAACTTTCGAACGGGTGATCGGATCTTAGTGAAACTTGATATTTGGAAAGACTTCATGTCTCAGATGTCCCATTTCAAGTCCGGACCAAGTCCTAGGTACATTATTGAAAGAACCGGACCGGCTTCGTGCACTGTGGGGGAGGGGGGGGGGGTCTGGAATTCCGGTGATACGGAGTTAAGTTACTTCCAGGTGGGCTAGGACATTGAAACTTGGCAGGCAAGCTAGGGATCCGACCAGGTTAACCTGGAAATAGTCAACTCCCCGATCCAGCCACCGTGGGGGGAGTAGAGAGGGGGAATCCTGAATCGAATGAAATAACATTGGAACGGGTGATCGGATCTTAACAAAACTTTGTATTTGGAAAGACCCCGTGTCTCGGATGACCCATCTAAAGTCTGGACCGGATCCGATGAAGTTGGGGGGGGGGGGGGGTGGAGGGGAAAACGGACATCTTCTGACACGCTTAGAGTGGGGCGATTGGGATGAATCTTGGTGGGTAGGACAAGTATAAGAACTAGATGCGTCAGTGATAGAACCAGATCGAATTTGGGCATTGTGGGGGGAGTTAGAGGTGGGAGTCCGGAATTCCGGCTATCGCGAGTTAAGGTATTTCCAGATATGCTAGGACATGAAACATGGCTTGAACATTGGAGACTTGAAATGATTGGCTTAGAAATAGTTAGTTCTCCGACCCAACCATCGTGGGGGAGTGGAGGGAGGGGGGATCTGAAATCTTGAGGTATGTATAACTTTTGAACGAGTGGTCGGATCTCGACGAAACCTAATATTTGGAAAGACCTCGTGTCTCAGATATCCCAGGCCGGATTCAATGAATGTGGGCGGAGGGCGGAAATGTTGCGACACGCTTAGCGTAGGGTGATTTGGATGAAACTTGGTGGGAAGAAAAAGGACCAGAACTAGAGACATCAGTTACAAAACCAGACCGGGTTCGGGAACTGTGAGGGGAGTTGGCGGGGTGGGGGGGGGGGGGGGGGGGAGCGAAATTTCGATGATCGCGAATTAAGGTACTTTTAGGTGTGCTAGGGCGATGAAACTTGGCTTGAACATTAGAAACTTGACAAGATTGGCTTAGAAATCGTAAAAGATCCAACCATCCCTTAAAGCAATAATCCTAACCTTAAAGGACTAATCCTAACCACCAAGTACAAAAAAATCCTTTTAAGCAAAGTATACATTTAAACTCAAGGGTGTTGCTTAAAAACTAATATTTAGCACCCTCAAAGTGCGTTTGTTAACCGAAAAGTAAAAGAAATACTATAAACAAATGATTTATATTCATGATCCCCAGGGGACCATGATAATTTTTGCCTCAAGGGTTTTGCTTACAGCTGAATTTCTTAAAATACAAACAGTAATTTTGAGCAGAATATGCATTTTCATGATTCCAATGAGCTTATCATCATTTGTGCTTCAGTAGAGTCCATTACAAATCAATCTCTAGCTCCCTTTAAGTACGCATCATCATGGCCAAATGCACAAATAAAATAGTTTTCACGAACAATGCATTCTCGTGATTTCCAAGGACCCATGACCATTCTGATCTCAAAGGTTTCGCTTACAAATGATCACAACAACCCCACGAATTCCTACTTTAATCCTCTGACACAGCCCTGCAAGTGTTTACATGCTTAAGTACATGAACACACCTGGTGTAACCCTTTTAATATCCTTTATACATGTAGCTCATCCTTCTGACTGTAGGAAAACCCGAATGGGCATGTGGGGGCAGTAAAAAAAAACTTCACTTTACATTAATTTTCACATACTTTTTCAAAAAAGAGAAGAAAACTGAAAGAGAAAGAACAAAGGAAATGAAGGACTAAAGCAAAGAAAACAAACAACAACAAGAAACAATAAGTGGAAAACCAATCGTCGACGTATTACTAACCTGTATTGTTCGTCAAGGGGTTAAATAGTTCACACGAGAACTGAGCACGGACGCCCAAAAAAAGCAACCCAAATGCGACGATTTGAATCACGATCATTTTAGTTTCTTTTCTAAGCAACGTCAGAGTCTTTGACTGTCAGTCGGTAAAAGGGATAAAGGCGATAAAAATTCACCAGATGTTAGATATAAAAAGAAAGTACTTTTTATGCTTCTTCTATTGCCACTTAAAAAAGTATTCCTCCAGAACAACCTGACTGCGAATAACATTTGATTGCGTTAAACGGACACGTCAGCTAAGTTTTCTCCTACCGATATTATACACAGACAGATTAGTTGCGTTTTTGCAGATACAGTGGTATCTCATACCACGGTCTAAAGTCGTTTTTGCAGTTATCGTGGTAGCTGATACCACGGCTAAAAGATGTTTTTGCAGTTATCGTGGTATCGGGCCAGCTGTTGGTATCTGATCTTCACGGTTCACCGTGGGAACTGATCGTGGTATCTGAAAAAGTCGTCTCACTTTCATCACTTTTTGTCAGATTGGTGGGAATGAAGTTTGACACTTAGTAATGTGATTGAATATCAGTTTTATGGCACTTGCCCTTCGGCCAAGTGCCAAATAGCGATCGCAATTTCTGTGCGTCCGTCAGTCTGGCGGTCGGTCCAGGTTTTGCTAGTTCGGGCACTTCCAAACAAGCTAGGACGATGAAACTTGGCAGGTATATCAGAGACCCGACCACATTAACTTATAAACAATCACTTCCCCGATCCGGCTTCCTCCAGATCCGGGAGTCCGGAAACTAGGAACAAGGGTAGCAAAAGGGGAGCAAAAGTGCAATGTCTAAATGAGGTATCGATCCGACGTCCTCTTTGGTGGAGGACTAACCCACTAGACCACACGGCCATTCCTGATTGTGTTTAGTGACGGGTGCAGGTACCGGTACAGTTTTAGGATTTTGTCAAAACAAATGCTAAGCTAACTTTAATCTGATTGAAAAGAATGTTGTCGTGTTTATTTACATGTTTTGTTTAAGTGTTTCAATATATATATTTTACTTTTGTATTTTATTCATACTCCGCTGTTACGCAAAAAGCGTGTCATAAATAAATATATTGTGGAGGGATAGGAAATCCGGAACTAGGAAAGGGATTTGGTTTCAAGTATGGGAAGTAAGTGTTTTTGTGAGATCCGAAGGCTGGGTAGATTCCTGAAGCTAGGTATGACCCACCGTGAACTATTTTTATGGCACTTGCCCTTCGGCCAAGTGCCATATAGCGATCGCAATTTCTGTCCGTCCGTCGGTCTGTCGGTCTGTCCAGGTTTTGCTAGTTCGGGCACTTCCACATAAGCTAGGACGATAAAACTTGGCAGGCGTATCAGGGACCCCAAATGATTAAGTTGGAAATAGTGACTTCCCCGATCCGAGCACCGTGGGGGAAGTGGAGGGAGGGGGAATCCGGAATCTTGAGGTATTTTTAACTTTTGAACGGGTGATCGGATCTCGATGAAACTTGATATTTGGAACGACCTCATGTCTCAGACGACCCACTTAAAATCCGGACCGGATCCGGTGACTTTTGGGGGGAGCTGCAGGGGGCAACCGGAATTCTTGGAAAACGATATGAGTGGAGGGATCGAGATGAAACTTCGTGGGAAGACACCTTGCAAACACTAGATACATCATTGACATAACCGAGCCGATTCGGGCACTGTGGGGGGAGTGGAGGGAGGGGGAATCAGGAATCTTGAGGTATTTATAACTTTTGAACGGGTGACCGGATCTCGATGAAACTTGATATTTGGAACGACCTCATGCCTCAGACGACCCACTTAAAATCCGGACCGGATCCGGTGACTTTTGGGGGGAGCTGGAGGGGGCGACCGGAAATCTTCGGAAACGCTATGAGTGGAGGGATCGAGATGAAACTTGGTGTGAAGACACCTAGCAAACACTAGATACATCATTGAAATAACCGAGCCGATTCGGGCACTGTGGGGGGAGTGGAGGGAGGGGGAATCCGGAATCTTGAGGTATTTATAACTTTTGAACGGGTGATCGGATCTCGATGGAACTTGATATTTGGAAAGGCCTCATGCCTCAGACGACCCACTTTAAATCCGGACATGATCCGGTGACTTTTGGGGGAGCTGGAGGGGGCAACCGGAAATCTTGGGAAACGCTATGAGTGGAGGGATCGAGATGAAACTTGGTGGGAAGACACCTAGCAAACACTAGATACATCATTGACATGACCGAGCCGATTCGGGCACTGTCGGGGGAGTGGAGGGAGGGGGAATCCGTAATCTTGAGGTATTTATAACTTTTGAACGGGTGACCGGATCTCGATGAAACTTGATATTTGGAAAGACCTCATGCCGCAGACGACCCACTTAAAATCCGGACCGGATCCGGTGACTTTTGGGGGGAGCTGGAGGGGAGAACCGGAAATATTGGAAAACGCTATGAGTGGAGGGATCGAGATGAAACTTGGTGGGAAGACACCTAGCAAACACTAGATATATCATTGACATAACCGAGCCGTGCCTACTCGTAACAAGTGCCATATGAGCTCGTAGCTCTTGTTTTTATAGAAGTTGATTTTTTGGTTTGTGTTTGGAGTGTATGATATTTTGTTTTTGTTATTGTGTTATTTTTCCCGCCATAGCCCTTGGGATGTATTGGGAATAAATTCATTCATTCATTCAATCATACATAACTTCGGAACGGGTAATCGGACATGCATGAAATTTGACATATGTCAAGAGCAAGATGCTCAGTTTCGAATCCGGACCAGGGAACTCCCTAATAGACACAACTAAACTACTTAACTTTGTACCTAAAGCTAGGAATTTACATATCTAGCTTCAATCTCAGACCACAACGTTTCAGCAATCTTCCCAGGAGATCCGCACTTCTTTGGAGACTAACTAGAGAACTGTTTAAAGAACGGCTCTTACTAGAAACGATCTTTTAACGACAAAATGGATCAGAAATATTAGTTGCGTTTTTGCTGATACCATGGTATTTGTTACCACGGTCTAAAGTCCTTTTGCAGTTATCGTGGTATCTGATACCACGGTCAAAAGGCGTTTGGCAGCTATCGTGGTATCTGGCCAGTTATCAGTTGCGTTTTTGCTGATACCATGGTATCTGTTACCACGGTCTAAAGTCGTTTTTGCAGTTATCGTGGTATCTGATACCACGGTCAAAAGGCGTTTTTGCAGTTATCGTGGTATCTGGCCAGTTATCGTGGTAACAGATATTCAGATACTACGGTCCGACCGTGGTAACTGGTCGTGGTATCTGAAAAGTCATCTCACTTTCATCAAATTTTGTCATATTCATGAGAAAGAAGTTTAGCACTTAATGATGTAACTGGATATCTCTTTTTTCTTTTGGGGTGACTTCGAAGAGTTCAATTTAGGCAATAGTCGTTTTTGCAGAGCACCGTGTATCAGATACCACGATAACTGCAAAAACGACTAATTGCAGATCCAGCTACCGTGGTAACAGATACCATGGTATCAGCAAAAACGCAACTATTGTTGTCAAAAATACCATTACCTTCCACGAGAATACTCTATATGACTAGGTCCAAAACACACCAGTGATTCTCAGGAAGAAGGAGTAATCGTGTCAGTAATGACTCAAACTCGATGACTCAATCCCGAGTCAGCGCAGCTGTGACACCGTTTCTTGCTTTCTTCCACGGGTACCCGGAGATTCTGCATCGGAACGGAGAGATAGTCATCGAGAGTATTTAGCAGCTTTCTTATTAGCGCCTGCCCATTCAGTTCAGCCAGCCTTCCATCTCTCCGACGCGGTGGCTGGACGCAAAATATTTGAAACTGAACCACGCCTTGGTTAAAAAGTAGGAAAACTAAGCAAAACAAAATAAGTCTTAAAGTTGTTATATCATAAGCATTCTAGCACCTGTAACGTCTAGACCCCCTCCCCCCACCCAAGATCCAAGATGAAGCCACGGCTCGATCCGACCGCTGGGTCATCTAGCGGCGCGGGTCGGAAGCGCCCGATATGGGAAGGCTGGGATCATAGTTTGAGTAAGGATCTAAGAAAATATTTTTATTGTACCAGTCATATGGAAAATTCGTAGAAAAACCAAACTAATTATTTGTATTATCGATTTCTTTAAATATTCTGTTTTCTGTTTTTTCTTGTTAATTCCCGTGAGTCGAAAGAATTAAGAATGTAAACTAGATCCCAATAAACAAACGCCGTAAATTATACTAAATTCCTCATAGTGATTTCGTGAAGATTCTTAAACTGAGCTAAATAACATTCAGCTTCCGATACCAACAAGACCAAAGGTTTCGATGGGATCCCAGAAATTCAATATCTGATCCAGAAAACTGGGTCTTGTCTTAGCCAGATCCAGTCATCGCCAGACTCCTTGAACATTTTTACAATTAAAACTCAGAAACAGATTAAGGCCAAATAGCTGAGAAATAGCTCTGAGAAAACCAAGTTCATATATGGATTCAGCATGTGTGTTTACCCCTATAAGTCGTATCTGTTTTGGCGAAAACTTCCTGCCACTTCTGCCAATTTCCTGGTTTCGGCCGAACTCCAGAACTACTTGTCTGGCGAAAAAAGAAAGCTCAAAAACGAACTCAGGGTATCTTCTTTCCCCAATAATTAACATCTAATCAACTTCGAATAAAAATTTAACTTATAACAAAATTTTCCGACTCCAGCCAGATTCCGGTCGAACTAAATTTCCGGGTAATATATGATAGTCAAACACGGATTCAGCATCTCTTCTTACCCTTAAATCGGTTGTCTAATCAACTAGAAATAAAACTTAAGCTTCTAACAATTTTCCTGTTTCGGCCGGATTCGGGGGGAAGTACATGTCCAGGTAGAAATTTTTTCACATAAGTGTTCAGCATGTCTTCTTGCATTAAATCGAACATCTAATCAACTCCATATAAAACTTTTAATGTTAACAAACTTTCCGGTTTGGGCCGGATTCCGGGCAAACTACTTGTCCGATGACAAAATGGTTTTCACCATCGTGTTCAGCATGTCTTTTTACCCCATAATCAACTATCAAATTATCTGTTTCGAAATATTTTGTTTGCCCCTTAATTTGAACCCCCTCTAACACCCCTAAATGTAGGGCTACAAGGCGCATCTACGAACTTGACTGGTCCGACGACCCAACGAATCCTCACACCAAGTTTCACCAAAATATCTCATTCCCTTCGAGAGTTATCGTGCTTTCAGACGGACGGACGAACGGACAGACGGACAACTTTTGCGATGTCATAGGTATCCCTCCACTTACGTTTTGGGATCCCAAAAAATGTCAAACTAGCCGATGATTTCTTCTTCTGACATTTATAAACGTCCACATGGTGATATGCTTAGTTGTTTTAATCTCTTACACGCCACTCGAATTTGCAGTGAAATCGATGCGGAGTGAACAAAAGTTGGATGAATTAGCAAATTGAATAAGGAAAGGGGAACCAACAAACACGTTAACTCCCCCAATTTGGAAATACGGAGACAAACGATTTTATGAAAACAGCATCACGGCTTTGCCGCAATGCCCGTTTTGACCGAATGCCCAAAACGTAGGAGGAGCGCTGCACCCCCCCCCCCCCCCTCGGGCCGTCCCTGCATGCCGGTGCCATGCTGGTGCCGTGCTGGTGCCCTGTCAGTGCCACTCCGAGGTGTACGCCGGTGGCGCAGAGAGAGCAATCCCTCGAGCTTGATACGAATTATGCGGTGTCCGCCCATCCAACTTCCCCTACAGTTATATCCAGCCCGGACTTAAAATGGTAATTCCAGACTTTTCGGCAACGAGTCTCGGCAATGCGTGGTTGGATTAAATTCAGGATCCTTGCTTCTCCTTCTCGATCTACAATAGCTTTTCACTCTAGTCCTCCCTTCCAACCAGCGGCCAGCGCACAGTAATTTGTCGAGATGCCAAAACAACCTGTCTCGTTATTTATGTTCGCTGACTGAGCGGATTGCGCGACCTGTAAAATCTTTTTGCATAGGGCTCAGGCTGCGACAAGTTTGCCAGTTAAATCAGGGACCCATAAATTTCCTGTTATGACTCGCCATTCAGGGGGCTTGTCAATAAGAGATTTCTGATGCACTCTTGACCGAGCGTCAGATAGTTCGAGAAATACCCACGGGGATAAAATATCGGACTATCCAGATAGACAAAAATTTTCGCAACTATTTTGCTGAACTAGGAATATTTCTCTGTAATGGAAGAGTATCCTGGATCTTTTGTCCTAGCTTAGATACCTGCCACCTGGTGGCATGCTGAATAGTCTTGACTTGTGCTAACAAATTTTGTCTATTTGAGCAAGAACGTCGATTCGACCCAAGCGGGATTTTTGGAAACTAGCTGAGACTCGGGCAACATAACAACATAGAAGCATAGGAAATGACAAGCCCCCTGAATGGCGAGTCATTACAGGAAATTTATGGGTCCCTGGTTAAATACACATTTTTCGGACCATAAGTTAAGAAAACCAAGAATCTTTTATGTAAAACCAGGAGTTTTTAGTCAGGCAGGATTTCAAAGAATGAGGAAACCTTTGTACAGTCGAAAAAACGATTTCGGAACGATAGCAAAGATGTGGCAACTGCAAAACTTTTCAAGTAACGATGCAGATCATCAAAATTTAATGCTATCAAACAGGTGGTGCACTAACCAGACGCGGCACAGAGCTTTTAGTCTCTTTCAACATGTTAAAAATATTGCTTGTAAGTTTTTAATTTCCCTATTTTCTATAAAACTGGGCTTGAAAGAAGGCTTAAAACAGCCAAAGCCGTGGGTAATTTGTTGATTGCACAGCCTATATACAATATATTCAACTATTTTAAGATACGGGAACTTAAATAGTATATGATGCAAGGTGGCCTTTCAAGAAAAAGCTAAAGAAACAAGATACTATTTCTTTTCTACTGTCCTAGAAGGATTTCTTCGGTTTTAATCCGTCTCCGACTTCACTAAAAACAAAACAAAATCTGCAACGGGAAAATAGAACGTTTGGTAAGAGCCATCAGTCTTGCTCCACAGTTATTGTGTTGCGAGAGCAACACTTTGGTTTTGTCCTAATTTTTTTTTTTTTTTTTTTTTCTAGCACTCCGATCTCCTTTTATTCCTGGTAACTGGTAAGGGTCTAACCTGTGCGGTTTTTACTTGAAGTGTGGACCTTAGGCCGGATTGACGAATATGACATTACATTTTGGAAAGCTCCGTAGCCTGGGGCCAAAAAGGATGGTTTTTGCTTGTCCTCGAGCCACAGCCTACGGTGTGCGAAGTGAAGTGGAGTTATATAGGAGGACTATCTGAAGTTGTGCGGCCAACCTTTCGTTCCATCAAATCATGTTTCTGCTTTCGAGTGGAAAGCTCCGTTCTAGCACGCAAGCAAGTTTTTGCAAATTTTACCAGCTTATCCGTCATGGAAATAAGTTGAAAATTCGACTCAGCATGTCTCCTTGTCCCAATACTGAATCTATAATCAATTTCAGAAATAGCTTTGAGCTTCAACCAAATTTTCAGTTCTAGCCGAATTCCTGGTGAATCATTTGTCCGGCAAGAAAACTAAGTTATGATATGAATTCAATGAGCCTCCTTACCCCTTAAACGAACATCTCATTATCTTACAGAACATATTTCTGTTTACCCTTAATTTGAGACCCCCTCCTCTCGCCCTCCCCTGCCTCTAAATATAGGGCTAAACGACCCATCTACGTACTTGGCTTGTACTTTGACAGTGAATCATTCTAAGAAGTTAGAACAACATATATCAACCACTTCGATCCCCCCTACAATCCAAAACCCAAAGACAGTCTTCTATTAAAGTCCCCATCCCCCCTGGGTGCATAGATTAAACAAAATGACGTCGCCCAAGCGCAGAGCTTTTGCATGCGTGAATAAAGGGGTAGGGTAAGGACTGGTTAATGGTCAGAAATTGGTCAACAAATTGTATTAAATTGTTACCTGACAGTTCTCGGATGCATTCTGACTTTTCGACCTGCAAAAAACGCGCTTAAACGACAAATGTAGGTCAGTAGGTCCCTTTTCTTAGGTCACCCGGACAAACACTGACAGATTTCCAATGGTTAGAAAAGACTTGCCTCACATCTGTGGAGCAACCCCAACCTTAAGTTACTAAGCTCTGGCAATCTGACATGAACTGGCCCACACTCTCCTCATTGTCACCACACACTGGGCAAGCCGAAATCCAGCTCGATGAGCATTTCAATTTCAGTTCACCACTACCTTAGCATGGGAAAAACTGAGAATATCCACTTGGGAAAAGCTGGAAGTTTTTGCACATGTAAGATAGCGTCAGTTTTGTTTTTCTTTCCAGTTGATAACAATTGGAATCGTTCACACAGTGACGGCCAACCCTTGCCTCTCCGTCGACCGAGGCCTGGACGATCATGTCTCCGACGAAGAGCTTCTCCATCAAGAAGAGCTGATCGACTTTGACCCTTATGTAAGTTAACATTTATGATTACTCCAGCGTTTGCGGGCTATGCGGCAGACTACGCATTTCAAAGTTTGTATCCAAGTCTGAAAATCTTATCCTTAAAGCTATACGGCAGAGTTTGCCTTCCAAAGTTTGTGTCCAAGCATGAAAATCTGATCCTTAAAGTTTATCTGAAAGGGGCTGTGATAGGACAGTCTAGTTACCTATCCGCTTATTCATTTAAAGAGGCTTGAAGACCCGATGGAAATGCGTTTCTTCGTTGCTCCGCTATTCACGAATATCATTTTTCACATAGTGCAATTTCCTTGTCGTTTGTGGTACCTCTACGCGCTTGCACCTGTGGAGTAAAGCATTGTTCTAATAGGTGTAATAAGGTGTATTACCGCGTATAAGACTTATTACAGATTCCTCTTTTCCTCGGAGCGTGCTGTAATAAGGCGAATAAGGAGAATAGACTAGCGTTCTATTCTGGCTTATGCAGGGCCAATCAAATCGCTTGGTTGGTTCAGCCAGCGGGCCGGGGAAGGAGCAGCGCCGTCAGGGTTGCCACGGGAAGCAGTAAAGTTCTACTTTGTTAGAAGCTGAAGAAACAACTTTTCTTCAAAATAACATGTTTTGTTCTGTTGCGACTGCTTAATGCTACTTCGAAGACCAATGTTGCCCATCCGCAGATTTAACAGCTTTTTACAATATACTGGGCGTCAAATTGTACTGGTGTACTTGAAGTAGCACTAAGAACACTTTTCTGATCTTCAGAAACTCGATACACTGTATGACCTTGGCAACACCGCTCGCTGCATTGATAAGAGACTCTCGGGTTCGTATTTGAACGGGCGTGTGTATTAAGACGTAAACATCGCGTATAGCGTTATTCAGCTTATTATACCTATTAGGACAATGCTTAAGGCGAAATGCTGAATTCATTTTTGAGCTTTGTTTTGTCGCCGGACAAGTAGTTCCGGAATTCTGCCGAAACCGGAAAATTGGCAGAAGTAAGGCAGTTTCGTTCTGCTTCGTCAAAATAGATATGACTTGACAATATGTTCTTGACGAAAACGATTACGAAAAAGAAGTGTTCAGGCAGTGAGCTACCTTCCGGAAGCTTATCACTGGCCACTGAAAATCCGCGTTTGTATTGAGATTCAAATTTTCAGCGTCATAGTGATGATGATGATGATTTTATTAACGCACTTAAGGAGAGGAAATAGTGCAGTATAGACAAAAAAAAGGAAAAATTACACTGAGCTTTCCATAATGTAGTAAATGCACAAGATCAAAAAATAAACATTTAAAAGAAAAAAAAAGGGACTAATCGGGTCTACAAAATCTTCTTCCTAGATGGAGTGCGGAGAAATGGTCAAGGGCAGAAACGTGAAGGTCCTGGGCAATTGAAGATAACTTTGCACAAGGGTCAGAGGGCAAAAAGTTGCAGTTATACGGGAATTCCTATAACGTATACATAGTAGAATTTTGCGTTGTGAGGATGGCTATAGATATTCCGAACGTCAAACCAGCGAACGTCAAATAGTTAAAAATAAAAATAAAAAACTCCAAATTCTGGAGTCTGTTCAGTTCACTGATACACAAATAATTTGGCTCCTCGGTTAAATTTTAATCCCCATTTTCAGCTTCTTTTTAAACTTTCGTATGCTCTCGTAGCTTCTTTTTCTTTCTCGATCACAATGGAGTGAACCAGTGCGAGTAGCTACGTGCCTACCTCCACTCAGCGACGTTAAACACTTATCCTCTTTTATCTCACTTACACTTATTAATAAACAAAATTTAAGCTCATTAAAGAACAAATATGTATTTACTACTTCTATCTATATCGTCTTCACTTTTCCATTAAACTTTTCAACCATCTCATTTGAAATTTTAATTATAGCAGCAAACAAGTAGACTTTCCAACCAGGTACCCTACAAACAACAAAAACAAGACCAAAGGTTTCGATGGGATACCAAAAATTTAATATCTGATCCAGACAGTTGGGTCTTGTAGATATCCGGTCTTAACCAGACTGCTTAAAACTTTGACTTTTCAGATTTTGAAACAGATTAAGGCCAATAGCAATCATATGAGAAAATCAAGTTCGGATATGGATTCAGAATGTGTGTTTACCCTTACACGTCTTATTTATTTTATCTACTAAACACCTGCCTTACTTCAACCGAATTTCTGGTTTCGACCGGATTCAGGGAGGTTAGAAATGTTTGTGGGATTTAGTGTGATGTTAAGTGTTTAACTGCAGTGCCATGGGACATACTTGTTTTGGAAACATTAAAAAATTGGCGTGGTTCCCGTATCCCTCAGAGATTGTCCTTGAGTGCAAATAAAATGTTATCTTTCTTATCAAAACTGGGTCGATTCTCAAGGACGGCTCAATAAATGTTCAGAAAAATCGCATAAAGGGTTGACATTTTTGTCTGGATGCCATCTTCCTTTCAGCTTAACAGGCGTTTGGATGATAACGTCCCCAATTTTGTTTGTCGCTTAATTTGAACCCCCTCCCCTAAATGTAGGGCTACAGAGCCCATTTACGAACTTCACAGCAAGTTTCATCAAAATATGTTATTCCCTTCGAGAATTATCGTGCCCATAGACGGAGAGACAGACGGACAACTTTTGCGATATCATAGTTCTCCAACCACTTACGTTTTGGGATCCCCAAAACCTTAGAGTCAGTGACTCATCCTTGGCTACCTGCCCAGTGTTGTCTTAAAACATTTGTTGTACAAATGTGAAAGTTTGAGTGAACAGGTTAGAGGTTAGAAATGTTGGTGGGATTAAAGGCGTATTCTCGCCGTTCCCCGAGGACTCCTCGGGGAACCGAAGGGAACGGCGAGAATAGAGGGAGTCACTCCACGCGGACTCCGCCTCGGAAAACAACGAGAACACGGGGAATGCTTCTAAAATACATTGTTTTCTTTAAAAAAAAAAAATGTGCAGCTGACAATACTAGTCTGGATCCACTTTATTTTTGGTCTTGTTTATTCTCATTCTTTTTAATTAATTTTACATGCACCAATACCAGCAAAAACTGATTCCCCTCCGAATAAGAAAGGGAGTCCTTTTTGTGATGGTGATGATAATCGGAGCGCAGGGACTCCTCAAGTGGAGTCCTCGGGGAACGGCGAGAACTTGCCTTAAGTGTGATGTTAAGTGTTGAAACTGTAGTGCCATGGGGAATACTTGTTTTGGAAACATTAGAAAACTGGCGTGGTTCCCCTATCCCTCAGAGATTGTCCTTGAGCGGAAATAAAAGATTATCTTTCTTATTTATAACTGGATCGATTCTCAAGGACGGCTCAGTAAATGTTCATAAAACTCGCGTCAAGGGTTGACACTTTTGTGTGGATGCCATCTTCCTTTCAGCTCAAAAGGCGTTTGCACGACAACGCCCCCAAGATTTCAGGCATCAAACTGTGATGTTACTTTAAAAATAAAACGATATGCAACGTCGCGAATTGTTATTTTGTTAGGTCACATCCATCTCGTCATGTTCATACCAACAACCATATTTGCCGATATAGTGGACCGACGGGAGATGGACGAGGAGAAAAACTCTGACCACAGCTTCGGGATAGGGATTCCCGACACTCCTGTCGTACCTATACACTGCAAAAAGTTTCTCCGAATAAGGATGCAGTATTTGCTACTGGGATTAATCTTATCTCTATTGGGATAAAATTAATCCGAATTAGAAGCCGAATCCCCCCGAATCCCGAGTATTTGCTAATGGGATTAAACTTATCTCTATTGGGATAAAATTAATCCGAATTAGAATCCGAATCCCAGTAGCAAATACTGCACGATTAATTTTTACAGTGTTCGTAACTGTTTCACTCCACGTTCTCTCATCGCTACGTCCATCTCGACGATTCTGAACTCCGATTACATTTTTATCCACCCGAACGGCACTATACCGATTTTCACATCTGTCACTTTAGTTGTTTTTTTCGAAGTGGATCAGCCCGATGAAAAATTTACCTCAAAATAGTACTATGAAGTAGTACGAAAAAGTAGCATGCAGTACTAACGAGGCTACTACATGCTTCTACTTCAAGGCTACCGTGTTACTGCATACTACTATATGCTACTATTAGCAAGACCGGGTGCTACTATGGCAAGACAGGAGGCTGCTGGATACTACTACATAAATTGGGCCAGTCTGAGGCACATTAAATGATAGTATTCTTTGCTATTACATAGTATTACATGCAACGTTTTCGTACTACTACCATACTACTGCGCAGGCTACAAATTCTTCATCGGGAGGCTTCCGCTTATTGCTTCCAAGAAGCTCATTGGTCAGATAGAGCGGTTGTAAACTTTTTTCGCATTGGTATTCTTGGGATCCCAAAACGTAAGTGGAGGGATACCTATGACATCACAAAAGTCCGTCTGTGAGCGTGTTCCATCCTACTTACCGTAGTTACTACGCATGACGTCACGAATTCTGGCTTTTTGCCGTCAAGGCTGGAACGATTTTTCTATTTTCCAGCAGGATCTCACGCCAGGGGCGAATCCGACCAATCACGTTCCAGAGATGCGTAGTTACTACGCTTACCACGCTCCCGAGCATGGTAAGCAAATAGTAACTATTAGTTACTATTCCGACAAGGTTGGAACGGTCAGCGTAGTAACTTTTCGTGAGGATGGAACGGAAATAGTAACTAATAGTAACTATTGTTACAAGGGTGGAACACGCTCTGTATGTCTGTCCGTCTGTAAGCACGATAACTCTTGGAGGGAATGAGATATTTTGATGAAACTTGGTGTGAGGATTTTTTGGGTCAAGGGAAAGGTCGAGATGGGCTTTGTAGCACTACATTTAGGGGTGGGGGAGGGGGTTCAAATTAGGAGGCTAAAATATATTTTTAAACAGCTAATAAGATAGTCGAGTAAGGGGTAAGAAGACATGCTGACCACGAATATGAAATTCATTTCTCCCCGGACAAGTAGTTCGCACGGAATCCAGCCGAAACCGGAAAGTTTGTTAGTAGTAAAAAATTTATTTGTAGTTGATTAGATATTCGATTCGTAAGAAGGCATGCTGAAAACTTCTGTGAAAATCAAAACCGGAAATTTTTTAAAAGCAAAAGTTTTCTTTAGTAGCTGATTAGACGTCCGATTTCGGGGATGAGAAGAGATACTGAATCCGTATATGACAATCGTTTTGGGATCGACTAAAACCAGGAAGGGAAGGGAACGCGAGAAAAGCAGGAAGGCGTACTAAAACCAGGAAGGGCAGACTAAAACGAGGAAGGCTGTCGCCAGAATTCGCCGCACCGTGTCCTTCCTATATTTAGTGTTCTTTTTTTTTTTTTTTTTTTTTTTTTTTTTTTTTAATCCCGTAGCATCTTTTGTAATTTAATTTATTTTTATATTATTTAAAAACTAAGAAATCAGATTTCGTACTTTTTGTGGCTACTCCTCCATCCCTCAGTGACGTTAATTTGAATCTATTTTTACCCAATTTTAAATATTCACGTCACCTAACTTTTAAAATTAAACCCATATTTTATTTACCATTCTTTCCCCTAATACTTGGAGAATAATTCTCTTTACTTATAATTCAAATCTACTAATATTAAACCCACCTCCACTCATCTCAATAACATTCTTTTTCCTTTACTCAAATTTAACTTTAATTTAATTTACCTTTTGAGCAGTCAAACTATAGTCTAATAACGAAAAATAGGGCAAACCACAAAAAAACGAAAAAAAAAAAAAGCACATCGATATCTCAGGGTGCCCTTCCGTCATAGGGCAGTGTTCTTTGAGGGGTCGGCAGCTTTTCAAGTTCAAAGTTCCCCATCCCTTCCTCATTTTAGTATGCTGACATGTGTAGGCATTAAGTTCAGTGAGAGGTCGGCAACTACAAAATTGTAATTCTCCTTTTCATTTCTCGTTCCGACGGTAGGCGACTAAAATCCTCCGAGTCCAGCGAGCGGTCGGCAACTAAGATATTACAAGTCCACCATTTCCTTCCTCGTTTTAGTACCTTGAAAGTGCTAAAACGAGGAAGGAATGGTGGATTCTCAATTATAAGTCTTTGAGGGGTCGGCAACTATAAAAGTGTAATTAACCTTTTCTTTCGTCGTTTTAGTAGCTGGTCATGGGTAGTACCTTAAAGGACTAAAACGAGGAAGGAAATGGTGGACTTGAAATATCTTAGTTGCCGCCCCCTCACTGAACTTAATACCTACCCATGTCAGGATACTAAAACGAGGAAAGGATGGTGAACTTTGAATTTGAAAAGTTGCCGACCCCTCAAAGAATACAAAAGAAAGGAAGGGAACGGTGCGGCGAATTCTGGCGACAGCCTTCCTCGTTTTAGTCTGCGCTTCCTCGTTTTAGTATGCCCTTCCTGGCTTAAGTATGCCTTCTTTCTCGCGTTCCCTTCCCTTCCTGGTTTTAGTCGATCCCAATCGTTTTTGACAAGAAATTTAGTTCGCATGGAATCCGGCTGAATCTGGAAAATTTGTTACAAGTAAAAATTGTATATGAAGTTGATGTTCGATATAGGGGCAAGGAGATACGCTGAATTCAATTTGGAGCTTTATTTTTTTTGCCGGACCTGTAGTTCCGGAATTTTGCCGAAACCGGAAATTTGGCAGAAGTAAGACAGGAAGTTTCGATGAGTTTCGTAATCACACGTGCTGAATCCATATCTGAACTTTGTTTTCTCAGATGATTAGCTATTTGGCCTTTATCTGTTTCTAAATTTCAGTAGTAAAAATGCTCAAGGGTCTGGAGAAGACTGGAACTGGCGAATTCAAGAACCAATTGTCTGGATCAAACATTAAGTTTTTGGGATCCCATCCAAACCTTTGGTCTTGTTTTCTGCACGGCGGTAAAAACGGCCAGGATGGGTCTGTAAATTTTGAAAACACACAACTTTCGAAGGAGTTAGGTGCGTTAGAACATTAGCCAAAATAAAGTTTAAGTCCCTACAAAATGAAAGAAAAAAGTGTAGTATAAAGAAAGAACAAGACCAAAGGTTTCGATGGGATCCCAAAAATTTATTATTTACAGACAATCGGGTCTTGTAGAGGTCCAGTGGTATAAGAAGACGAGGTTCAAATATAGACTCAGCATGTGATTTTACCCCTATAGCGTGCGTAATGTCCACTTTGACAAAAGTTCCTGCCTTACTTCTGCCAAATTTCCGGTTTCAGCCGGATTCCGGGCGAACTACTTGTCTTGCAAAAATTGAAGTTCAAAAACAGATTCAGCGTATCTCCATACCACATGCCGAACCTCTAATCAACTTCAGATAAAAGTTCAACTTTTAAAAAAATTTCCGATTTCAGCAGGATTCGTTGTGAAATGTGTCCAGGTACAAATGATTTTCATACATGAATTCAGTATGTCTTCTTACCCGTCAATCGAACACCTAATGAAATTCATATAAAACTTTTACTTTTAACAGATTTTCCAGTTATGGCCGGATTCAGGGCGATCTACTTGTCCGGCGACAAAATAACTTTCATATTGGGATTCAGCATGTTTTACTATCCTGATATCGAGCCTCTAGTCAACTTCAGATTAATCTATTATTTTTGACAAACTTTCCGGTTTTGGCCGGATTCCGGTCGATCTATTTGTCCGACGAGAAAATCATTTTCATATTCGGATTCAGCATGTCTCCTTACTCCTAAATTGGATATCTAATCAACTTCAGATAAAACTTCTACTTTTAACAAACTTTCCGGTTTTAGCCGGATTCCTGGGGAACTACTTGTCCGGCGAGAAAATGGTTTTCATATCCGTGTTCAACTTGTTGTATTACTCCGTAATCAGCTATCTTATTAGCTTTTAAAAAATACTTTTTTCTCCCCTTAACTTTAAACCCCTCACCCTCCCCTAAATACGCAGCTATCGAGCCCATCTACGAACTTAACCTTTCCCTTGATTCGAAGAGTCCTCACACCAAGTTTCATCAAAATATCTTATTCCCTTCGAGAGTTATCGTGCTGACAGACGGACGAACGGACGGACAGACGGACAGACGGACAACTTTTGCGATGTCATAGGTATCCCTCCACTAACGTTTTGGGATCCCAAAAATTACAATCACATTAAGCTTTCAATAACGAAGTGAATGCGTAAGACACGAAGTAACATAATAATTATCTTCATATACTCCACTGCCAGAGATGTCTCAGAGTTCCAAGTTCGGCTATTAGATGTCGGTTATTTTTATTGTAATATGGTTATATATACAATTATAATGCCATGTTAGCTGGGAAAGTTTTCACGGAGACAAGACCTTTGCAGCTCACCCAAATAACATTTCTGAAGTTCTGACTTCCAGTTGAGTATGAGGTGAGGGTAGGGGTGGGCGATCGTTCGAGCCCTGATAGCAGCTAAGAAAGCTCAGCTAATGAACCCGCCCGCTCATAGCACTGAACGCTATTTTAACTCATGTGTGCCTTTTTTTATCCGTAATTTTATAGTGAATTAACCAAATTTTAATTTGACAATCCTGTGTATTTTGTTTTACCAGAATTTTGGGAATAAATGAATTGAATTGAATATCTGACATCCCTTTCTTTTTTCAGATGAGACGCGGCAGGGTCAGAAAAAACAGAGGTGCAGTTTTTAGTAGATTCCGCACCAAACCCGGGACACCAGCTCGCCGAAACAATGCTCCAGTCGACAATTACGTTTCGTCCGATACGAATGAGTTCAACTTGCAAGACCAGAACACGGATTGGTTGCAGACCCTCATCTCTAACACGATTGAGAACCCCAATTTCGACTCTAATAATGTACCTATTCCGAACGTAATCGAGACGCCCAACTTCGAACCATCTGCGACAACCAACAATGTTATGGCAGTCCAACACTGTTCATCTGGTAAGGGGGAACATGCATCAGAAAACCAAGTCCTTCCACATAGTTCGTCGGATAATGAGGAATCGAGCTCGCAAGACCAAGCCTCGGAATTACACATAAACACAATCGAGACCCCCAACGTTGGTACGTATGATATCGAAGATAATGTACCAGCGATCCCAAACAGTCTGTCGGACGAAAATGAACTGATCTTTCAAGACGCTTTCAACACAGACTTGTTGGAGACAAATAGTCAGAACGTAATCGATACGCCCAACCCCGATTCATCCATCACTGAAGAAAATGATCCAGCCTTCCCACACAGTTCCTCAGACGAGGAGTTAAAGTTGCAAGACCAAGCCACTTTCAACATGGAGTTGCAGGCCAGCAATTCTAGCGAAGTTAAGACTCCCGACTTGGGCTCACCTACTACGGACGACCTTCTACTGGATCCAGTGGTAGCGGTGTCGCCCGAGTCTGGTGGGTTCACCTCACACGAAGAAACATTGGAGTTATGGAACAGCATTATCTCTAGTGCAATCGAGACTCCGATCTTCGGCCCATCTACTTCTGGGGAAAGCAAACCAGCTCTCCCATACAGTCAGTCCGATGAGATGGTCAGTTCGCATGCCCAAGCAGCTGTCGGTACGGAGTTGCTGCAGACCCTCACCTCGGGCGCAATCGAAACACCAAACTTCGAACAAGACATCTACTCTGGATCAGTCCCACAGGATTCAATGCAGTCGCCGAGTAAAGATGAAGATGTCGCTGAGCTTTTAAATTTGCTACAGCAAAGTAACTTCGTAAATTCAAACCCAGAAGAAGTAACCCATTTCGAGAACATTGTCCTCGAAGACAACGGCACAGAATTTGCGGAATATGCAAGTGAAGAAGACGAAACTACTGACATCAGGGAAGTATTCAACATCCATGCGGCCCAGACTCACTCGGTTCCGGAAGAAGAGGACCGGGAGAATGAAGACGCAGAAGAGAACGAAATAGAGCTTGAAGGTCTGGAACCTATTTATAACGAAGACAATCCAAAACGCTTTGAGCCTATACTCGGAAAACGAGACTTGACTGGAAGTGTTCGTCCCGTACAGCCGAAGCGACAACAACGTCACAATCAAGCAAGCAACGACAATGATCTGTCCAGCCTGACTCGATCATCGGACTTTCTTGATGAAATCCTGGTTCGCAGAGACCCAAAAACCCAGAAGGAGTACTTCTGCCTCCCTTCTGTCCGCAATGGCTTTACCAGCGGCGAAACTCCTCAAGTAAGAGGCAGATCCGGGGAAGATGATTTTGCAAATGCAAACAGCAACTCAACAACGGCAAATAAAAAGGCTAAAGTTCCTCAAAAAAACAAGAAGAAGAAGACGAAGAAGAAAGGCTTCGGTCAGAATAACCTAATGGCCTCCATGATGATGGGAATGATGAGCATGTTCGGTGGAATGGCAGGTGGTGGGTTCTAATACATTTTACCTTGTTCAAACAATAAAAGCAGTTTGAGGTAGCGGGTGAACCCATTTTTTCTGTGGGTAGGTAGGTTCTTTATTTCAACCAAAATAAAATAAAACTAGACCTACGTTGCCTGGCCAACGTGAAGTATTGCAGCAATATGAAGTGTTGCAGCAATGTGAAGTGTTGCAGCAATGTGAAGTGTTGCAGCAATGTGAAGTGTTGCAGCAACCTTTGTTCGGCTTCACCGACTAAAGTGTTGCTCGCAACACTTTGGTTTTATTTCTTCGCTAACGGTTAAACGCTGCATTTGTCAACCCATCGAGGTTTTCAAAATGGTATATTCCAATCCATGAAGAATATTTTTCTGAACTGATGGCAGAATCTGTAATCACATGGTTATCCCTCAGCGTTGAACAAACAAAAAAATAGAATATCGCAAGTAGAAACTAAATTGACTTTGCTGCCAGTTGAACTTTATCCTTTTCAATCGTAGACATCGTGACCTGTGGAAACTTGTATCATTATCTTATATACCCTAGTTTGCATTATAAAGCTATCCATAGCTTTTCAGTTCAGATACCAAAATACCTCTACTAATTATTGCGTAACATATATATTTGACATGAACCAAACTTTTCTTATCATCAAAAACGCCGGAAACAAAATAGGCACACATACTAGGAAAAGTCGAAAGCCCGGAAGATGATTATGGTGTAATCGCCGACTGTTAGTTCCAAGTCCCTGACTTGTCTCACAGTTGGGTTCCGCCTATTCTTGGTTTGAGTGTTTACCTCAAGTTGTCAACCCCTCAAAAGCTTAATTCAAAGTTACAGTGATAGACCAGGACACTCATTTTCTTACCCTCAGATTTAAAGAGATCAAATAAAATGTGCACCAATTTGCATTGTTTTCTAGCCCCTTGCGAACTGATTAGCCCCTTCTAGCAACTGATTACTACTTACAAGCCCATCTCCCCGTGATAGACATAGTATCAAACTGTTTTCAGTTCAAACACACCAGAAACAAAGAATAGGATTAATAG
The DNA here is from genome assembly GCA_023053575.1 of Branchinecta lynchi. Classification (NCBI taxonomy): domain Eukaryota; kingdom Metazoa; phylum Arthropoda; class Branchiopoda; order Anostraca; family Branchinectidae; genus Branchinecta; species Branchinecta lynchi. The sequence continues at coordinate 4,393,474 of JAKZAP010000021.1, read as the reverse complement.
GTACACCAACTAGCAAAAGTTACAAGCCCCTCATCGCCGAAAATGAGTATGGTCTAAAAAACAACAGAATATGGTAAGTAGGGACTAAATTGATTTTGCAGCCAGTTGAACTTTATCCTTTTCAATCGCCGACATCGTGACTGGTGAAAACTTGGAACATTATCTTACATAATCTAGTTGGTATTAATTATAAAGCTATCCGTACATTTTCAAGAACAAAATACCATAGATGCCACTCAGCTAATTATTTCGAAACTATGTCGTTGATTTACATTATCATTTGTATCCGTTGCGTTATCACGGTCGGAAACCTCTCACCGCATTTTACAATGTTTTACAAAACATGTTCTACAATATTTTTTTTCCAACTAATATCATCATCTAAATAAAACCCCAAATGTCTTATTTCCAGAACTTGTTAAGTAGGTAAATCTAAAAAAAAATTGTTATCGTTAAAGTTTAACTGAAAAGCAAACATATTTTTGTATCATTTAGTTGGATACATTGAGTTATGTAGATTGTGCTAAGAGATTTTTTGATTTTCCACTATCTGCTCTAGTAGTGAGGTTCAGAATATCTACGTCTGTCGCCACAGCGTAAATTCTACTATGATGCGGAATATCTGAATCTGAACGCAAACGCGGCTTTCCAGTGGGCGGTGATAAGCTTGATGAAGACTGCTTAGTGCCTGAACAAAAAAACTTCGTGAATCTTTTTCGTCAAGCATACGACACAGGTAGTACCACAAATCTGACAGGGAAACTCCACTATCTGAAAATTGATTATTCGTAAATAGCGGAGCAACGAAGTAACGCGTTTTCACCGGATATTCAAGCCTCTTTAAGTGAATAGGTGAGGGGAAACAAGACTGTCCCATCTCTGCCCTTTTCAGTTAAACTTTAAGTAACCTACCTGTTCGACTAAAAATAATATAATTTGTTTTAGATGCGTTCACTGCTAGGGAACTACCAACTGTAAAACAGTGTTAACGTTCAAATGCTAAGTTAGCCTTATGTAAGTAAGTAGGTAAGTAAGTAATTTATTTATAACCCGCCATTTTGAACAAGAGCTACGGGCTCATATGGCACTTGTTACGAGTAGGTGGTTTGAGAAGCAAGAAAGTGAATCCGAGCATTTTTCCGGGAATTCCGATACTCCTCACCGTGATCGGATCCGGTTGTTTTACACTCGTTTACCCGCTATGCGAGCCACATCATTCACGAGACTCCCCCCTAGTGTGGCCGAATACGACTCGGACACAAACTAACATCTCTTCTTCCTGTCCATCAAGTTTTACTGGAATTGGAGCATATCTGCAAGTTTCCGGTTCCCATTTTATCATCCTCCCACCTTGGTCGGACCCGGTTCGGACGCCAAATGACAAATCTGGTTTTTGTTCATTTCACAAAGTTCCCGGACCCCCCCCCTCCCCAACTCCCACAACCATGGCTGCATGGGTTCGTACACAAGCTTTGCATGTCTAGGTCATAAGTTCTTATCACCCACAAAGTTTCACTTGAGTCCGACCATTTTTCGCAACCAGCGGAAGTCAGTAATTTCCAGATTCCCCCTCCCTCGACTCCCCGAAAAATTTTATTTGGTTGGGTCACTAATATGCCTGCCTATATAGTTTTATCGTCCTTCCGCACAAATGGAAGTATCCTATGTCGCGATCACCGGAATTCCAGGAAATCCAATCTAACTCCCCCCAAAGAGCCCCAGCATGATCTGCTTCCCACCAAATTCAATCCCGATCTCTTGACACTACGGGTTTCACAAAAATTCCGGTGCCCCTTCCAACTCCCCACCCCCCTCGCCCGAGTGTAAGATCCGGTTTGGACTTGCATGGAACATCTGAGACAATAGCTCTTTCCACTTGCCAAGTTTCACTCAAATCCGATCGCCCGTTCAGAAGTTATAAATGCCACTAGATTCCGGATTCACCATCCCTCCACTCCCCCTGACGATGTTCGGATGGGCAAACGACTATTCTCAAGTCGTTCTATTTGAATTCCTCACATTCCTGCCGGTTTTCATCATCTTATTTCATCATGAAGTACCGAACTCGCTGGCTGACCAGAATCCCCCCCCCCCCCCCCCCCGAACTCCCCCCACAGTGCCCGAATCCGGTCCGGTTATGTCAATGATGTGTCTAGGACTTGTGCTTGTTCTTCCCACCAATTCTCATCCCGATCCTCCACTCCAAGCGTTTCCCAAGATTTCCGCCCTCCAACTCCCCCCAAAGTCAACGGATCCGGTTCGGATTTGAAGTGGGTCGTCTTAGACACGAGGTATTTCCAAATATCAAGTTTCATTAAGATCCAATCATCCGTTCAAAATTTAGAAATACCTCAAGATTCTGGATTCCCCCTCCCTCCACCCCCCCCCCCCCACACACGTTGCTCGGACCGGGGAAGCGACTATTTCCAACTTAATCATCTGGGGGCCTGGTGGACCCTAACTTGATCATTTGGGGTCCTGATATGCCTGCCAAGATCGTCCTAGCTTATCTGGAAGTGCCCAAACTAGCAAAGCCCGGACAGACCGACAGACCGACGGACGGACAGAAATTGCGATCGCTACATGGCACTTGGCCGAACGGCAAGTGCCATAAAAAGCGGAGTAAATGAAAGAAAATGAATAAAATACATAAACACACAGAAAAACGACAGTTAGTTTTCAATCTTCGGCCAGGAAGCAGTGGGGATCGTCGTGTGCTGGTTGGGCCCTGTTGTCCATGATTTTGTAAAGTGACGAGAAAACATCCAAAAGGGTAACACTAGCAAATTGAATTTTGAACTTCTCCGTCAATGTATGGTTATGACTTAATTTCGACAAGTGGGGTAGGTGCTTTGCATATCTAAGGTAACACGATCTCATCTTTTTAATCTCCTTCTTCCCCAGAACATGAGTTACAACAGGACAAAATAGTATAGAAGAAGCGCAGAAGCAGAAGGTGCTGTACAAATTTCGCAAGGCTTTACGATGTACAACGTCCACCAAACAACTACCAATTACTGTTATCGCAGTGTTGTCCACAGAAGAGGTCAGAATTTCTTGCCTGACGAGGCAATACAGTTCAAACATGGATTCATCGAGTGTTGTCGCCCTCCGTGCGAACTGTTACAGAGATAGACCAAAGAGGCTTAGACCAGACTTTACCGGATTTCCGGTTTAGCCGGATTCCGGGTAAACTTCCGGCGAGAAAGTTCGTTTCAGATCTGTATTCAGCATGTCTCCTCACCCCGACTATAAGGATGGGTTCTAAAGCTTCCTGGCAGATTTCCGGTTTCGGCCAGATTCCGAGCGAACTAATTGTGGGGCAAGAAAATAAAGCTCAAAAACATCTAATCAACTTCAAATAAAACTTTTAATTTTAACAGATTTTCCGGTTTTGGCCGGATTCTGGGCTAACTACTTGTCCGGCGAACAAATGTGTTTCACCATTATGTTCATCATGTCTTCTTATCCCTAAATCGAACATCTAATCAACTTCAAATATAACTTTTACTTTTAACAAACTTTCCGATTTTGGCCGGATTCCGGGCGAACTACTCGTCCGATGACAAAATGGTTTACACCATCGTGTTCACCATGTATTTTTACCCCATAATCGACTATAACATTATATGTTTAAAAATATTTCATTTGCACCTTAAATTAACCCCCCTCCCCCACCCCTAAATGTAGGGCTACAGAGCCCATCTACGAACTTGACCTTATTCTTAACCCAAACAATCCTCACACCAAGTTTCATCAAAATATCTCATTCCCTTCGAGAATTATAATGCGTACAGACGGACGGACAGACGGACAACTTTTGTGATGTCATAGGTATTCCTCCACTTACGTTTTGGGATCCCAAAAACTAAACTTTCGATAACTTCTATATTGAAAAAAATAAACTTCAAGAGAAACATCAAACTAATTCGTCATTGAACTGAACGTCGGGTCTGTGCTGTCGATGCTCTGCAGGATCTTCACAGCAGCGTCAGAAACGGATTCTTTCGTTCTTGGACGAGCACCTACTTTTTCCGACATCAACACAATCAGCGCTCCCGCGCAGAAGGCCAGAACTGAGAATAGGAGAATGCCACCGATGACGAATGCAACTGCCGAGTAGGGGTTGTGGAGCGCTGGTGATAGTAGTGCAAAGTCAACATCTGCCATTTCCTGTAAAGTCAAAAGTCAGTCAATTGGTGTTCTGCCCTAGGCAGTCTACAACGCTGTCAGAAGTTTCACAACAGATAACACGAGGATGCGCGGTTCTAACAGATAATGCGTAACAGATAACACCTCGGATGTTATCTGTTGTGTTTGAAAATGTTATGCATACAAGCTGTGTTAGGAAGAGCCAAAAAAGCATCAACTGACTTTATTCCTTATCGGTATGATGTCAGAAAACTCAGCAGATACTTTTTGGCAGTGCTTCGGTTCTTCCTGATGGTAACGCTTATTATGCATGACATTTTTAAACACAACAGATAACGTCCGAAGTGTTATCTGTTACGCTTATCTGTTGAAACCGTGCATCCTCGTGGTATCTCCTATGAAAATTCTGACAGTGAATATACAGGCGTCCCCATGACCTAAAGAGGCAGTTCTTGTCGCGGGAGCAGAATTGTGTGCCATACGGGTCTAGGCAAAAAAAATCTAGAAGATACTCAGTTGTGTTAATCTACTCGATAAAGTAACTCATTTGATTATTCCTGGAAGAAAAGTTGAGACCGTTCCCGCCTCTGTAGGTGGTTGTGGATCTTTTTGCGGAGACGGGTGGATTCCGTTGCCGTCCGCAGTTGAAATTCCTGCAGCGTGGGTGGTTCTGTCGTAAGGATGGTCCTAGTGAAGGATATCTAACTCGGTTCCGGCTGCTTTATCCTAATACTATGCACTTGAAACTGTTCAGAAAGAAAAGTGGACTTAATTTACTCGACGATCGCTTCGACTCTGAGTACAGATGTTCTCTCTTTAGGCGTTCTTGGTCGAACAAGCAACACGCACTCAAAGGCTGAGCTTTTCTCAACTTCAGCAGCTACACCTAAAAGTAACCATCTGGGGCTTGATATAAGCAAGATATAAGTTACTGTGACTTTAGAATAAGCAGCATTTAACTCATGATCGGCGCATTCCTCTATTGAGCGTACGGATATTATTGTCTCTTTCGAAGGACCTGTCTTATCAAAAATACTAACGCAGCCTACTTCCATAATCCCTCCATACATTTCTAAACCCGGAGACCCCAATTTTGTACGGCACATTCTAACCCCTCTAACAAAACCACGCTGATTTTCTCACATATCGTGTTTTGCTACTTTCGATGTGTATCACACTGTCGACGGTTGTCTGCGAGAAGTTTTTCTATCAGAACAACCGGTTATGTAAATTGTTTCCCTTTTTTCGCTACAAGTCAACGGGTCTCGAAAAAGGCTTAAAACAGCCAAAACCGTGGGTTATTTGTTGAAAGCACAGCAGAGTTTTAAAGTATTCAAATATTTTAATATGCTGTAAGTTGAAGAGTAAATAGTGCTAGGGGTACTCTAACGTTCTCGGTCAAACAGCTTAGTCAGTTGGGATGTCACAAAGAAAACGGACAAAAATACCTACTTCTTATATGTACACGTTCGCAAACCGAGTCAAGCTTCTTCGATGGTGATCCTTTGTGATCTGTGAAGCGGCACTGGGACTTGCCTTCTTATAGCCCAAGGTGACGGCTTAGTAAGCATTAAAGGATTACGTCATACAAGATGAAGTGACAATAAAGTTTGTTTAAGCAAGTTATTTTAATACAATAAATGTGACGATATGCTTGTAAAACTGACTAATGACAAGATTTTAAGTGGTAATAAATCGTTTTTTAAGATGTACTACAGCTCGCTCTTCAACGGGTGACAACGGCAGAATTCGTTATTGGGGTTGCAGCAGGGTCGCAGACTCCAGTCCACCTCATACGTCGTGTTACTCCTCCCGCCTTGCTCTAACCCATCGTAAAACTTTTTGTAATACTTTAGGATTTTGCGAAGGGCTTTGGCTGGGTCGCTCCGAGGGTCTGAACTATCAAGAGGGGTTCTTTCTTCCTTGTCATCTAAGAGGTTGAACAACAACGGGGGGTTGTGGAAACGACCGTCACCTTCCACTCCATGGCAGTCGGGGTATCCCCCTAAAATTAGAAAAACTAAGATGAAGGTCCGGTATCACTCCAGTAAAGAAAATCTTCGTCAAATTCGTTCCATTTTCTTTTGGTATTCTGAGTATTTGACACGACACGCCTCCCCTCCTGGACAAAGCCACCTTATAGAAAGTTCCGTATAGCTGATACCTCTGCGATTGTCGTGAAATAGGTCAACAGAATGAAACAAAGTCGTAATCACCCATCGAATTCCATGATCTTTAATGAATTTTAATAATCTTGGTTGTTGTTGTTGTGTTGTTTTATTTTATTTTATTTTTCTACGATGCTCCGTCTGTACATTATGTGTCAAATTTAATTTAGCTTGCCAATAAAATAGTTCCATTTCTTACTGTTAGAACCTGACGAGGAGCCTTAGCAAAAAGGGCCATACTTCGTTGATAAATATTCCTACAGCCGGAGCTGACAGCGAATCATATTTGCCCCTCAAAACGGATACGGCAGCTACATTTATTAGAGCTATATTTCGGCCCTTCCTGGCAAGGGTCCGTCAAGCTGGAATATGAACTTGTGAAAAAGCAACCAAAGACCCTCGGCTTGACCATGACGAGGAGCTTTGCTAAGAAGGGCCGAAATAGCTGAACAATATCTTAACTGACTTTTACGTTCTGGGACATTTCCATTATATTATTCCCAGTCAATTTGTGCTAAAGGAGTATTTATTTGTCATCGTAAGCCACGGAGAAAGATTTTTTCTTTGTCTCTGCCAATCTTCGCCACCTTCATTCGCTCATTGTACCAAGACTCGCGATCCTTGGTTATTTTCCATTCTCCGGTTTCAAAACGACCGTTTTAGTTCCTAGTCCAAATGATCAACGTTTAATCGTTTACGTGTAATAACGTTTATATATTGGGCTTGGTTCGAAACGAGCCAATCAGGATATTCCACAATATTCCTTCAAATAATCTGATTGGCTAGTACCCTTAAAAGTTGAACTGATTTCAACTTGGGTCCGAGACTAGCTGGTACCCGAAATTGACACCTGTATCCAGCGAACGGCAAAACCTGGCAAAGCTTCGGTCTCGGAGCGACTTGCAAAACTACCTGGTATCGATTATTAGCTAAAACCCGTTGTGAATGGGCCTTAATGCTCACCTAGCATATGTGCTTATTTTTTTCATATGTGTTAAATTTCCTTCTCTTCTATTTGGTGCATTCGTTCGTGCTTTTTGTATTTATGAGTCCGCTGTACCCGATGAGCAGGTCATAAATAAACGAATACAAATAAATGTTGAAGCATATTTCGTCGACTGAAAAGAAGTGCTAGCCTCCCCGACGATTAGATTTTAAACCACCCTTCAGTTTAAGTGAGTGCTTATTTTTTTTTACTGATCTATTGTAGCCTACCATTTCTGAGTGACGGACGCGGATTTTGAGGTTAGGAGGGGACGCACAGACTAATCGCGTGCTGAACTGGTATAAGATTCAATTATACCTGGCTACACCGTGAGCGTGTTCCATCCTACTTACCGAGTTACTACACATGACGTATGATATTTATTCTGATCCACTCCCAACCACCTGCGGAGTACCGCAAGGTACTCTTTTGGGTCCCCCACTTTTCCTAGTTATGATCAACTCCCTTGCTTCCGAATCACATGACAGATAGAAGTTCGTCCTAACCTCTCAGTTCTAGAAGTTTGCCGACGAAACGAAAAAAGTTCATCAATGGAGATACTCGGAAATATCACAAAGGAAGCCGCAGAATCAATGATGACCGTGAACACTGACAAGTCAAATATTGTGACTATCAGCTTCCTAAAATCTGATCCTGAGTACTGTCAACCCATTTCACCAGAAGTAACTCTTTCGGTGGTAAAGCTGTTGGGTGTTACCCTCTCTAACGACCTTAAATGGGACTCCCATGTCGAAAGTATGACTAAACAATCTTTCCCCTCGCTATCCCACCTAAAACACATGGTTAAATTTTCATCCCCCACTTCAGATTTGCTCCACTTTTATACTTCTTTTATACGCCCAGTTCTTGAGTATGCTTGTCCGGTATGGCATTTTGGCCTTACAAAAGATCTTTCAGACCTGATTGAATGTATCCAAAAAAGGGCTTTTCGCATTATTGGGCGGGAAGGAAAGCTCCCCTATTTGTATCTTCTCAAAAAGTTCGGGCTCACTACGCTGGAGGAAAGGAGACAAACACTGTGCTATGGTTACGGAACACGAGCGTTTTCTGACACAAGGTTCGGTGATCTCTTCCCACCCATTCAAGATCCTCCCAGAAGTAGACCCCCCCCCCGGGAAAAATCCCAGAAAGTCCCCAAATCAACACCAGTAATTTGCACTCACGAAAGATACAGGAAAAGCTTCGTTCCATCTTTCGTGACACTTTTTAATTCTCACGACTAAAAATTAATGTATTTTGTTCAATTTACATTTACATGATTTGGTTGTGCTTAAATTGTATATATGTATATATTGACATCTGCAAATCTGCTGTAAATGTCCATTGACAACATTTTCATGTATTAAATGTTGACGAGAAATGCAAATTCGGCATGATTGCTGTGAAAGTCATTTTCAAATTAAATTCTACTCTACTCTACGTCACGAATTACGACTTGTTTGCGTCAAGCCTGGAACGATTTTTCTATTTTCCAGCAGAATACCATGCGACGGGCGAATCCGACCAATCACGTTACAGATATAGATACGTCGTTACCACGCTTTTATGCTCTTAAGCATGGTAAGCAAATAGTTACTATGAGTTACTATTTCGAAAAGGTCGGAATGGCCAGCGTAGTAACTTTTTACGAGGTTGGGACGAAATAAGTAACTAATAGTTACTATTGTTAGAAGGGTGGAACACGCTTTGTAAGTCCTCCAATTCTATTCTACGATAAGATGTGATTCGCAAATCTCTGTGTGTTGGATGATGATTATGAGGCGAGGGACAGGTCAAATCCATAAATGAGACTCGTAGCCGTATATTTAAGGCCGCTTCAAATTAGGGCGAAAAAAGTACAAAAATATTCCACCTAGAGGTAGGGAGACATGCCGAATTCATATCTGATTTTATTTTTTGCCGGACAAGTGGTTCGCCCGGAATCCTGCTAAAACAGGAAATAGTAAAAGTTTCTTCTGAAGTGGGTGAGGGGTTTGATTGTGCGGGAAACATGGTGAATGTGTTTTGAGCTTTTTTTCTTGCCAGATAAGTAGTTCGCAAGGAATCGCTTTGGAAATTTGACAAAAGTTTTTTTTTTCCGGAACTCGGACAGAGGTTCGATACAGGCGTAAACCGTGAAATCATATGCTAAATCCATGTCTGGTCTTTGTTTTCTCTTCTGACTGGCAATTCCACTGGAACTCTGAAAAACTCGGAATTTCGGTGGAATTGAAATTTAACTCTGAAGTCGGTTACACTATGGGGCAGAGCCGCAATCCGCCAGAAATCGTCTTCTTTTTTGCTCATTTACAAGCGGTGGATTAGGGATAGATAACATGCTTAAGACCAGGGCTGGCAAACATACATACAAGTTCAGACATACAAACATAGAAGTCCAGACATACAAACATACAAGTCCAGATTATCGGGAGGAAGAATCCAGTCAATATTCTCATTTGAGATCCAATCGAAACCTCTGTTCTTGTTTCTTTTCTTTTCTTTACTCTTTCTTTGGCCTCGGCCTGCTGGATGAGTAATGAGCAAATACAAACATTCAACCGACATAAGACACTCGTTGGTCATAGCCCCCCCCCCCCCCCACACACACGGATTATTTTGCCCGACCAATTAGAAGTCAGCAAAATTAAAACAATTCCAGCGTACAAGGTTCGTACCCCCCCCCCCTCCAGATAGAAAAAGTAGCCTACTTCTTGCGCTCTCTTACCCTTCAGTCTCCAGCAAAGAAACAAAATGGAAAACCTACCTGTGTAGAAAACAGCTTTATATTTGCCCATTCGAACGGCTCCAACGTCTCCATAATTTCCGAACGACCCACTATTGGGGTGAAAAATAATCTGAAAAGAAAAAAATTGCCATATTTCATTTTTTTAAAAAGCTGACATCTTATGAAATATGTTAGCTTTCTAAAAAAAAAAATTGGTAGCCCCGCTTAGCATCTTTTCTAATTTTTTTTTTTTTGGGGGGGGGGGGGTACGACTCATCTTTGTTAAGCCTTATTAACGTCCAGGGGTGTCCCCAGCCTTTCTTCATGGGAGGGGGGGGGGGGGTAAAGTGACAAAATAGCCTTTTACATCTGGGGGGGGGGGGGGGGGGAGGTCCAGTTTTGTCAACGCGACTTGAAAATATACAGACGAAAAAAGCCATTGCTGCGAAGCGGTAACGTCACTAACGGTTGTACCCAGAACAAAATTAAAGAATCTTTTGAATCACCTATTTCTGGAAAAATTCAAATACTTATGGTACAAATTCTAGATTTAAATAGAGCCATAAAAATTAACTTAATTATTCAAACCCCCCAAAAATCCAAGCCTTACAACGCCAAATGAATGACGCACCCTTACTGTAAATAGTGAAGACTCCGAAAAGCGCCGTAGGCGAAGTTGTGATCAAAGTGTCTGTTTGCAGAACAAACAAAATGGACTAACTATCAAATCTAACTATCAGACAGTAAATTTGTTTTAAATTTACATCAAACTTAAAGGTAGTTTTCACGTCAAAAAGACGTGCTTATTCCTGAAGTACTGTAATTAGGTTAAAGAAAAATACAGAATAGTAACCAGCTAAACTGCCAATATATAGATGGGCTATAGAACGGAGCCTTAACAAATCCCATTTACATAACCGAACTCAGTAGCCGGGGTGAGCGAAATAAACGGTTTGAACTACCGAAAAACTAAATAAATAAGGAATAGATCGGGACAGGCATAACAACGAATTTCGTAATGGAATAAAACTCTTGTTAGAACCACTAAAACAACCGAACGTGGCAAGTCTGGTAATGTGGTAACAGTGAGAACAAAATTAATCTTATTAATCGCCAAACTGTGAACTAGGTTGACCGGATGCGATGGAACAGAAAAGTCCGGTGAATTACCGAATTCGGTAACAAATGGAACCGAATATACGTTAGATCACCGAATTTACAAAGGGACGGACCGAAAATTTGGTGAAATAGATGCGGACTAAACAAACGTACGGTGATTATCAAATTCGGTCACGCATGAACAAAATGGACATATAGGTTAAACCACCGAATTTGAAAATGGGCAGACAAACCGAAGTCTGTGAAATAGATGCGGACAAAGCAAAGGTCCGATGATTAGGAAATTCGATGAAGAATAGGAACCAATGAACACGTTAAATCGCCCAATTTGGAATTATGCAGAAAAAAAGATTTTATAACATGGGCATCACGGCTTCTTCACGATGTCCGTTTCTACCGAAATCCCCCCCCCCCCTGTCGGAAAAAAAATTGCTTGAATGATTCGGTTTTCATTCCATTTTAGGTCTATATTTTATTTGTATATTTCATATCTATATTAAGTAAAAAATTTCTCCAACTATTCCATTTATTAAAAAAAAAATGTTTTGTACCAATGTTGCTGATGGTTATTGTTTAACACTCTAACAATCAGCTTTCTTTTTTATCTGTAATCCCTATTAACATCTTTCCTAACTTTTCGTGTTTCTTACTATTGGGCTACCGATCCTTCTCCATTCGATACCGTTAATTTATTTTGTTTCCCTTTTTCTTTTGTCTCTAGATCTTTATCTCTATATTCGAAGTACAAATTTTTTCAAACTGTTCCATGAGGAGAATTATGTAATTGCTTGTGTTTTACTACAGAAGAGGATTAAACTATTAAGACCCCTCTTGAGACCTAAAGGGACCTCCAGAAGCATTCCGAACTCCTCATTAAAGCGGATTAAAAACTTGTCTACTTATGGAACCCGACGGCAGCACCCCTCAGTTTCAATCATACAATGTCCAGTGTAACAGCCGATGCAGCAAACTTCGCCATTTCTTCATGGATCAGAGAGCTGCTTCCACCTGATTTCCGGTTTGTTGCCGCATTTCCGGATCCACTCTCCGCATTTATAATTATTTCCGGCGGTGCTGTGTTGATAGCCACACTCTTCATCGCGGCAACGATAACAATGCAGCAGACAATGGGGGCGCTTCTGAATCCCCAACTTCCACCGGTAGGGGGCAACGGGGCGTTTACCTCCTCAATTCTGCCGACAACGTCCTCTGCGGTGTCTTTGTCCCAGGTGGTGACAATCCCCATTGTGAATCCGGCAGATCTTCTTAATCAGTTGCCACTGCCATTCGTGCCAGTTCCAGGACCAGGAGGTATACCGATTACTGGAGTCCAACCAGGAGGTGAGTAAGATCATTCTTATTTTCTTTTTGTACTTCTACAATTGGTAATCGTGTTTTAGTTATTTATGGCGGATGTTTTACTGCCCCAAATTCTGATAACAATGCTTCGTTGTCATGACAAATGAACAAAGCCCCGGTCAAAGTCGACCTGTTATGTGCACATCGGATTTTTTGTATTTGTTAACCGCATATTTGTTAACTTACTTCGGAAGCGTTTTCGCCAGATTTCAAAGACAAAGTTAGCATGTTTGTCAGTTTGTCCCCAAAAAAATTTGTAGCCTGCGTAGTAGTATGGTAGTAGTACGAAAATGGTAGTTGCATGTAATACTATGTAATAGCAAAGAATACTATGATTTAATGTGCCTCCGACTGGTCCAGTCTTATGTAGTAGTATCCAGTAGCATCCTGTCTTGCTAATAGTAGCATATAGTAGTATGCAGTGACACGGTAGCCTTGAAGTAGAAGCATGTAGAAGAATCGTTAGTACTGCATGCAACTTTTTCGTACAACTCCACCGTACTATTTTGAGATAAATTTTTAATAGGGTCTCCCTCAGCCCCCCCCCCCCCCCGCAGTGATCAGAAACACTCCGGAGTTGAAACTGAACATTTGAGACACTCATTCTTGACACTTGTCAAGTTTCATGCGCGTCCGATCACCCGTTCCTAGGTTGTCACGAGATTCCGAATTCCCCATCCCTCTACCCCCCCCCCCCCCGACGGTTGGATCGGGGAAGGGACTACTTTCAACGTCCCTTCAAGTCCCTAATACTTGTCGAGTTTCATGGTCCTAGCACGTCTTGAAGCACCCTAGCTCGAGACCACCAGAATTCCGGGAAACCCCCCTCCCACCGTGACACGATCCGGTCCTGTTTTTTGAGGAATGAATCTAGGGTTTACGCTTGTTCTTCCAACCAAGTCCAACTCCGATCCATTAACCTTAAGCGATTCAAGAGATTTCTGATGCCCCCTCCAGCTCCCCCCCCCCCCCTCCTCCCTCCAGTGATTACATCCGGTCCAGACTTGAAACTGAGCATCCGAGACCCTTGTTCTTAATACTTTGTTCTTAATACTCCGTTCATCGTTTTCGTAATCATCCGTTCCAAAGTTGTGAATGTCACTAGATTCCGGACACTCCTCTACTCCCCCACGATAATCAGGGAAGGGACTATTTTCAAGTTAATATGGTAGAATCCCTAAATTGCCTGCCAAGTTTCACGGTCCTAGCAAATCTGGAAATGTCAGTTTCTATCAGAATTATGACGTCTGGTAAGTAAGTAAGTTAGCTGGATCACTTGACCAAGGTCACTCTGACCGGTACCGTAATAGTTTTGTGCCTCAGTTTACCTTGTATCATAATAGCCTTGCCTGAATTACTGAATTACTATGACAATTGTATTTATGTTTTAGTTGTCGGGTAATGACACGTGCCAATTAATTTGCTCGCGGTTGAAATGTTGTACCGCATTTATTGGAAATTAAATTAAATTAAACTTATTAAAAAACTGATGGGATTTCGAGGCACGTTTGAGTAAGTTTGTGTCTGAACTCCGAACATGAAGACAGAAATCGTCTTTGATGGCATCGAGTATCACTTATAATTTGTTCCCGGACAGCTGAGCAGTATTGCCACGTCAAAAATATTTAGAGAGTGACTTTTGACCCAAAACAGAATTATTTGGGAGTGAAATTTATTTTCATGAAACGTTCACTTTGGGTTGGAGTCGCCTCTGTATAAATGACATATCTTAATTTTACTTTAACTTGAAATAGTCAGTTCTGGTTAGAATTCCTGCTGCAAAAATGACACATTTGGTTATTTTCTGAAATAGAGTGATTTTTATGTCCTACGTAGGTCAAGAGTGACAAAAACAAAATTGAGTGATAATTCACACTATCGTGCGACATGTGGCAACGCTGTAGCTGAGGTCCCCTTCGAAATTCAAGTGGGAGGCCCCGAAGGAGCACACAATATATGAGTAGGGAGGGGAGAGGGTCAGCAAATACTCAGTACCTTTTCGACAGAACACCAGCTTGTTTATTTTGTAAACCGGGAAGAAAAGTGTTTAACGTGGGTTGCAGCAAAGGCTAATCTTTTTCATTTTTGTTTCGGAGGGTCATTTTATTTGGAAAGGTTCGATGTCCCAGTTTTCAGTTAAACGTCTCACACTGTGTCGTGACCAAGCACTGGTTGATCTATGATAGGTGGCCCTTGCTTTCATTTGTGATCCAAAAAGGCACTCTGATCATAAAAGAGTTCCAAACTTTTTGTCTTCGGCGCCTTTTGTAGTACGCTCTGTTTACTTCGAGGTTTGGACGTACAATTTAGGCTTACCACTTTAAAAACCAAAATGTATTTCGTTCATTTATATTTTTATTCCGTTTAATTTACGAAAAAAAAGGCATGATCTGTACCTTTCACAAACTTGTTTCTTGAAATTCTTTTAGTTTTCCGGATGTGGTACAGTACATTATTTGCCTTGCTGGATTTCCGAAAACTTATTTTGCGGTATTCACCCCCCCCCCCCGGCCAAGCCCTCCAAGCCGCTTATGCGTCACGAGGCGGGACGAAGACCGCTGCCCCCCCCCCTGGGTTTCAGCGAAATCAAGCATCTGCATTATACAAAGTCAACTGGCTTTCCCATCCCAAATACTGCCTTTTGTGAAGAAGAAACTGAAATCACAGTTAAGAATCGTTCCCTTTGCGGTTGATTTTTATTCTTTTGAAAAAAAAACACGATATGTCTAAATTGCGTGACTGAATTTTTCACCGAAACCGAAGTTTCGTCTACCCGAAAACGCCCCGAATTTATAAGGCTTGTTCCCGAATTAAAAAAAAGAAGAAAGTGACTATTCTGAGCCTCGTTTTTGTTGCATGCTGCAGGTCCACTTCTCGGCCGATTTCAGACTGGTTCTTTCTACATCCGTTTTTGCACTGCAGTGCTCTGGCAGTGCTTCCGAGGAAGACGGCATCGCTTCTCGAGAATCATGGACTTGCTCACCGAGCAAGTCCGTGCTCCCTGAAAAGTCCTGCAGTGCTGCCGCTTCAACCAAGAAGAAAGTGAATCCAAAAACGCATGTTGTGCAAAAGCAAAGAAGTACTGCGGCAGCGCTATTGCAACAAAACCAAGGCAACTGGAAAAAAAAAATAAAACGCGCCAAGTTTAAATTTTGTCCGGGAACCAGCTACATAAGACAATATCACATATCAGCAAGATTTCGAACATACTTTCTTAACCAGTATAGAGCCCGAGCAGCTGCCACTACTTAACGCGTACTCAGATGCACGCCATCCAAATATAATCCATTGTTATATGTCAACAATCCATATTTCTCTTGCAGCGATCCCTAACCAGCCATTCCCGGTACCTAACCAGCCGTTCCCATTGGGCACCGCACAACCTGGAGTCATCCCTTCACGCTCTCCCGCGTCGTTGGCCCCGCTCTCATTACCAACGGGAGTGCAGAGAGCCCCGCCTCGACTCCCGCCCACTTTGCAAGCTTTACAGAGACCGCCTGGAAGTATGTCGAACGGTTCACATGACAAACAGTATAGATAGCCATTTTTGCATCAATTTAAGAAGTAAATGTGACTCGTTATATAGTATTCCGTTTTTCCGCCCGTGTCGAAGCTTTGAGCAACGGCTTAAGCGAGAATCGGCTTCTCCGGGCCGGATTTTCTACATTTTCATCATTAAGTTGAAAACATATAAACTTTTTCTTATGAAACTGATGATGGTGCTGGAATTCCGGGCTGCAATTACAGTCCGTGAGCACCCAACCCCCGATCATATGGAAGATATAAAGATATATCTATCTTGTCAGTGGATTGAACTTCAGGGTCGTGATATTTCGGGTAGAATGCGAATGCTACGGATAGACAATCAGGATCGAGTTTCACCAACGGGAATTCATGCCAGGATTTTCTCGATAAGGCGACATTTTTTAAGCTGCAAAAACAAGCCACGTATCGTCCACACCAAAACTCCTGACACAATTTTCGGCACCCTCGTCAGTTCTATGTGAAAAAGGTCAGATTTTCAAATTTGAGAATAAAAGTGCTGACTACCCGGCTGGAAAATCCTGGAGGACCGTAATCCGTCGACGACCAGGATTGTGCCTATGCCGGCTGAAATTCCTGCCAGGGTTTTTGGTACCATCGTCAATTCCACGCGGAAAACTTAATGTGGGGTAAAAGCTCCTTCAGCACTTGCTGACTTACTCACATGGTTGGTCAGTATACCACACATCCCTGATTTCGGGAAAGCCTATGTCAAACGTGGTATACCTAGCGTTTGGTATACCCTATACCTAAAGGTGGGTCGCCTAATGCTGGATACTTGAACCCAATGAAATATTGATGATTTGAATGAAGCTCAGAAATCAACCAAAGAATACATCTATAGTGGGATAGGTTAGGGTACCGACAGCTATCCGGAGTTTGGCATAGGGTATCCGGCGTTAGGATTAGATTTTCAAATTTGACAATACAAGTGCTGAATATCCGGCCGGAAAATGATGATTTGAATGAAGCTCAGAAATCAACCAATGATTACATCTATAGTGAGATAGGTTAGGGTACCGACAGCTACCCGGAGTTTGGCATAGGGTATCCGGCGTTAGGATTAGATTTTCAAATTTGACAATACAAGTGCTGAATATCCGGCCGGAAAATGATGATTTGAATGAAGCTCAGAAATCAACCAATGATTACATCTATAGTGAGATAGGTTAGGGTACCGACAGCTACCCGGAGTTTGGCATAGGGTATCCGGCGTTAGGATTAGATTTTCAAATTTGACAAGAAAAGTGCTGAATATCCGGCCGGAAAATGATGATTTGAATGAAGCTCAGAAATCAACCAATGATTACATCTATAGTGAGATAGGTTAGGGTACCGACAGCTACCCGGAGTTTGGCATAGGGTATCCGGCGTTAGGCATAGGGTATGCCAAATGCTAGATATACCCAATGTTTGGTATAGGGTATCCAAAAATCAAGGTTTTGTGTCTGACTGTAGTTGGCTGCACTAAAGAAATACTTCAGACAAAATAATAAATCAAAGGGCCTTGGCTTTTGTGTTACAATTTGCCATGTTCCACTTCAGCGCTTCCAAGCGGACTAGTTTCTGTTAATCCCCATGCCTCAGCATCAGCACGTGTGACAGACAGTGAAATACGTCCACATGTTGGTGAGTAGAAAATCTGCAGTCTGTTTCCCAGGTAAAAGTGCGAACACACGATCAGGATTTCCCGGCCGGATTCCTGCACTTTCATCATCAAGTTAAAAAAAATGAAAGAAATCGAATTCTGCATGCTTTTGTCATACCTCGGTATTCTCGCCGGCACATCGGGTTCTATTTATACATAAGGAATCCAGAAGAAACAAATTCTGTATGCTTTTGTCGGGAGTCGGTCGACTCGTCGGCACATCGGGCTCTACAACTCAACTTTTCCAGATGGAAGTGATGATGGTGCCGCAAATCCGGGCAGGAATTCCAGTCCGGGGGTTCCCGATCCTGATCGTGTGTTCCCACTTTAACGGGGGTTTCAGGTATGTATCAGTAGTATGAAGAGAGAGTTTCTCATTACCTTACGGATTCAACTTTTTACTATAGTTGCATTTTTGCAGATACTATGGTGCCTGATACCACGGTAATTGGATCTGCATTTTGTCGTTTTTGCAATTGCCGTGTTATCTGATGCTACGGTTGCTTTACAAAAAACGACAATTGCAGATATTGCGTTTTTGAAGTCATCCCTAAAAAACTTATATCCAGTCACCAGAGGCGTTACTAGCCAACACGTTTGGGGGGGGGGGGCAAGGTATTTACCGACTGTTTTTTTTTTGCAGGAAACTCGACTGCATTTAAGAAAAAAAGAGTGACCGTTTCCAACAAAAAAATCGACTGTTTTTACGAAAGCGCTTCGAGCCTACTCGGTTATTTTTTATCGACTGGTTAAAAATATTTGGGGGGGGCGTCCCCCCTCCCCCCATACGTGACGCCCCTGCCAGTCACATCATTAAGTGCCAAACTTCTTTCCCACGAATTTGACAAAATCCTAGGCTCTATTGTTGATGATGATGAAAGTGAGATGACTTTTTCAGATACCACGGTAACTGCAAAAACTACTTAAAACCGGGGTATCAGAAAACCATGGTATTTGCAGAAACCAATCCGCTTGGAGCGCCGAGCTGGGATAAGGTGAATTCTTACCCGGTCTTTGTTGGTTGGCGAATCACTTAGAATTACGCTCGATATGTCGACGCCATCTATCATCCTCTTTGGTGTGTACCTGATTCCTCCCAACTTCGCCAGGGTTGGTAAAATGTCCAGGCTGGAGGAAAGCTGGTCGGTCGAAACTCCTCCCTAAAGCCAAAGAGATAGAGACCGGTTTTGCAAATTTTGCCAAGAATGACATCTAAGCCCAGGGAGATGGAAAGAGGCTAAACACAGCTGAAGCCGCGTGTAATTTTCTGCAAGCATAGCTTAGTTGTAAAGTGGTCAACTATCTCAGACCAGCAGAGCAGAAACACTATGTACTGCGAGGATGACGTCCTTTGATGACGTAGGACCTAGTTAGGACTGCACAGAAATTTGTAAGATATCTGATGCTAATTTCGAGGTTACGTAGGTCAAGGTTGACAACTCCTCCTATAGATGAATTTAACTCGCCGATACTCAAGGCTCTGTGTTAGATCACACGGGGTTTTTTTTCCAGATTGTGCCTGAAAAGGACCAATGTGAAAGAGGGCCAACTTACCGCTAGAAGTTCGCAGTGTTCGAACCAGAGTGGCTGATTAACACACGAGATATGTTTCCAATTAAAGCTAGTCCCGATAAAAAGCTTATCTCGTAATAGTAGTATGAAATTGTACGAAAAAGTAGCATGCAGTACTAACTGATGTTACTATATGCTTCTACTTTAAGGCTACCGTGTTACTGCATTCTACTACACGCTACTATTAGCAAGACTGGATGCTACTGTGGGAAGACAGGATGCTACTAGACACTACTGCTTAAGATTGGACAAGTCGGAGGCACATTAAATGATAGTATTTCTTACTATTACATAGTATTACATGCAACTTTTTCGTACAACTATCATACAACTACGCAGGCTGCAACCTTTTCGTCGGGGTAGAGGGCTCATTGGTCGGTCTGATAATTTGACTGGGACTCGTCGGCGGGAAATTCAAACTAGAGTGACAACTTTGCCGAAAATTGAGAAAAAAATTGTTTTGGTCAAGTCTGTGACGCCGTGTGTTCTAAAATTGGCGATTCGAACTGTTGGAATTAGTTTGCACTTCTTTCCTCTTCGTTTCAGTGTCCGAAATAGAGCAACATAACACTAGAGAGTAACGCCAAGACCTATGCTTTCCATGCTTTGCAAACGGGCCATACTCGTAGAGCCACCAACTACGCTTTCGACATTTAAAGCGAGACAAACTTGGGGCTTACAAATTTATACTAAAGCAAAGGAGCGGTCTGCGGATGACAAGAAAACAATGAAGGCTGTGTCATTTATTTTTGCAAAGCTCAGAATACAAAATTACCGCAGCCAGTGTTGGTGAACGACTGAACGAATTTCAGTAAGGATTTTCTCTATCGCTAGTGGTGCTAGTATCGCTGCTATTCGAGTGTCTGTCAATTTTATCATGTCTTGACGTCACTCCCTAGTGTTATTTTGCTCTACTAAACTGGAAATTTACGCATCTGCCTTTTATAGTAGAATTCTACTAATTGTGACGTCACCTTTGGCGGCATCTGCTTCCGAATTTGCACAAAAATGTGCACTATACATAGCACGTGCATACGGATCTGTGGTATCTAATAAGCGCAGTTTTCAACGTCCCGTCCTCGCGGCTATCTACAGTTCAATCGCCCTCCCTCACGTCCTGTATACTTCACCTTTTGGAGATTTCTCACCAAATCAGCCAAACAAAAATCTGGTCAATATTCTATCTTTTGGTAAATATATTACGCCTCCCCCATTTGACGAGAAACTCAAAAAATTCCAGTCGTTATCAAATTAGTGATCCACTAACAGCAGTGGAGAAACAAATAGAAACTTATAGCCAAAATATTGATCACGACTGGAAAACCCTCTTGGTTTACTTGTGGGGTAAAAGTTACTGTGTAGTTAGTTCTCTTTCGTGTTTTCTTTTCTTTTTTTCTTTATTATTTACTCCGTCTTTGTGCCTTGTGTTTATTTTGACGGGTCATAAACAAAATCCTCATCATCAGTAACAGGAAACAAATTATGTGAAAACGAGGGTTTAGTGAGTGAAATACACAGCCGGAGTGGAGACAAAGAGTGAATGACATGGTTGATTTAATGCAGTTATAAAGCTTTACGGTAGATACTCTATATGACTATGTCCAAAACACGACAGCGATCCTCAGGAAGAAGGAGAAAGCGTGTCCGTACGACTCAAACTCAACGACTCGAATCCTCGGTCAATCAATCACCGCGATCTTTGGCAGCAGCTTTGACACCACTTCTGCCTTTCTTCCGCTAGATACCCGGAGAGGCCGGAGATTCTGCATCGGCAAGGAGAGATAGTCGTCAAGAGTATTGGGAACGACTTGTACGAATTGCCATGCTCTGCGGTGTGTCCAAACCCGATGAAAAATTTGTAGCCTGCGTAGTAGTATGGTAGTAGTACGAAAAAGTTGCATGTAATACTATACAATAGCAAAGAATTCTATCATTTAATGTGCCTCAGACTGGTCCAATCTTATGTAGTAGTATACAGTAGCATCCTGTCTTCCCATAATAGCATCCAGTCTTGCTAATATTAGCTCATAGTAGTATGCAGTAACACGGAACCCTTGAGCTAGAAGCATGTAGTAGCATCATTAGTACTGTATGCTACTTTTTCGTACTACTTCATAGTACTATTTTGAGACAAACTTTTCATCGGGAACATATATATGATTCTTGTGTTTTACCTTCACCCGTCCTGGCCAGTAAACAATCGATGGCACTCGATGACCGCCCTCCCAGACCGTTCCTTTGGCTACGCTCCCTCCGCCCCCGGCTTGGGTTTGCCAGGCGCCTATGAAGGGTCCAACTGAGCCGCCGAACATGCACTTTGCCGCCCAAGGGCCATTATCACCTACAAAACAGATATGATACGATATGATATTTATCTGCCTTGAAAGGCCATAACAAACACACATAAATAACAACATGTAACACAAAAATAAACGGTCACACTACTACACTAAACCCCACTCAAACACTTTTTCCAGTGAAGCTGGCCACTCTGAGGAACCTCGCCAGGTTTCTTATACTAAGAAAACCCCTACTCCGCATAATATTTAAACCACTTCCTCCCATGAATCCCTCCCTTAAAAATTTCCTCCCTCACGTCCACACATGAAATGAATTAGATCCTCATCTCCCTCACCGCACATTGGACAAAAGTAAGGACCAGATTTCTCCTTAACACTTCCCAAATACTTTCGTCTTTCACCAAGTGGCAAGCTATCTGCCCTCATATTTAAAATTAGTTTCACACAACACACTTAGATTTGGCTGTTTCACCCCTTGCAGGACTTCTAGACTTCTAGCAAAAATAGGGAAAATTTACATAAACGTCTTTTGGGATCCCAAAACGTAAGTGGAGGGATACCTATGACTTCGTAAAAGTTGTCCGTCTGTTAGCACGATAACTCTCGAGGGGGTTGAGATATTTTATTCAAATTTGGCACACGGACTCTTTGGGTCAAAGTACAGGTAAAGCTCGAAAATGGGCTCTGTAGCCCTATATTTAGGGGTGGGTTGGTTCGAATAAAGGGACGCAAAACCCGGAATCCGGCAAAAAACAGAAAATTTGTGAAAAATAAAAGTTTAATCTGAAGTAGATTAGAGGTTCAATTTAGGGGTAAGGAGACACGGTGTTTGTTAAGAGTTAAAGTTTTATCTGAAATTGGTTAGAGGTTCGATATAGTTGGGTAAGGAGATATGGTGAGCTCCTTCTTGCGCTTTTTTTTAACGGACAAGCAGCTCGCCAAGAATCCGGCATAAATCGGAAAATTTGTCAGAAGTAAGGCAGCTCGAAGTTTTGATCAATTTCGTCAAAGTATATGTGACGTATAGGAGTAAATACACACACTGAATCCATATTTGAACTTGGTTTCCTCAGATCTAAATTTCAACAGTTAAAATTTTCAGGAAGTCTGGCGAAGACCGGATATCTACAAGATCTGGATCAGATATGAATTTTTGGGGATCTCATCGAAACCTTTGGTCTTGTTCTGATGGAGCTTTTCCTGATTAATCAGCGGGAGCACGAGAGCCATCGAAAATAGCGAAATAGGGTAAGTGGGAAGATCAGTGAGGAGCCTAGGACATTTGGTTACGCAGGTTTAAAGTTTAACTGAAAAGCCAACTTCCCTCGGCCAGCCCCGATGAAAAATTTATCTCAAAATAGTACTATGAAGTAGTACGAAAAAGTAGCATGCAGTACTAACGATGCTACTACATGCTTCTACTTCAAGGCTATCGTGTTACTGCATCGTGTTACATCATATGCTACTATTAGCAAGACTGGATGCTACTATGGCAAGACAGGATGCCAGTGGATACTACTACATAAGATTGGACCAGTCTGAGGCACATTAAATGATAGTATTCTTTGCTATTAGATAGTATTACATGCAACGTTTTTGCATTCCTAAAATACTACTACGCAGGCTACAAATTTTTCATCGGGGCGTCCTCGGAATTGACGAAACTAGGTTTGGGAGCGCTTGCTCGCTGACGTCTCAAGACCAAAAAAAAAAATTCTGGCCGACCCAAACAAATCTTGACTAGCGCTGAAGGCGAAAAACTGAAATGAAGTGATTAACAAGGATTTTGTAAAGAAGGAGATTTGACAGGTCAGAAGATTTGTAATTCACCACGGGGGGGGGGGGGGTGAAAATAGTAAAAAGCAAACGGTAATGTAAGGTTAGGTAAAATTCTACTGCCAACTGTAGAAAAACTAAAATTCAACAAAAGCGACAGACATGCCAGCGGCACAAGAAAATGACGATTCGTTAATGCAGATTGATTTGCAAAAAAAAATCTTTTAATAAAACCCTAGCCTAAGGTGGGGCAAATAAAAACAAACAAACAAATAACAACATCAGCACGAGAACTTAAGACAAGATAATTAACAACTAAAAGAAACACAAATACAAGTGCCAACACGATAATTTTAGGATAACAGGATAACCTTTAACCCTAATTCTTCAGATTACGCTTTATGCACACCTCTGTTCTGGTCCAAGACCAAGGTAGGACAAGGTTTCAGGCTTGATACATTCTTGTCCTACATGGCAACTAATTTCCAGCAAGAAAAGAATAAAAATGAAAGGAGACACAGAAAAAATTCACAAGGGTGAACTTAGACAAGCTGATAATTAAACACACAGATATAACATTACTAATTATTCAGTGATGATTCATTATGCTCAAGGAAGGAAATTAAGATTCCCGGTGTCACCGAACCGCATCCAGGTGGTGATCAAAAGGGTTAGGAACTTCGGGTAGCAATTTCTAGGGAGGATGATGTATTTGCGTTTTTCAACGTTTATGGCGCTTTCCTGGACAAACAAGAGCTGTAAGCTCATATGGCACTTGCAAGAATACGTAGTAGGTAATGGTAAAAGCTAATATTTGTCCCGGTCCTAAGCCTGTTCCGCGATTTCCAGTCCCCATCCAAACCTCCCCCACACCCAGAGTTATCCGATCAGGTCCGGACACGAAATGGTAAATCCACGACACGAGCTCGTTCCAACTGTCAAGTTTTGTTTGTGTCTGATGTCCCGTTCGAAAGTTATGCTTGCCTCAAGATCCCGGTTGCCTCAAGATCCCGGATTTCCCATCCCTCCGCCCCCCCCCCTCCCGATGGTCGGATCGGAGAAATGACTTTTCTTAAGTCAACCTTGTCGGGTCCCTGATAAGTCTGCCAAGTTGCATCGTCCTAGCACATCTGGAAGTACCTTAACCCGTTATAACCGGAAATGCAGGACCCAGCCTCCACCCCCCTCCCCCCAGAGTGCACGGATCCAATCCGGTTATGTCAACAATGTATCAAGGATATTCCCACCAAGTTTCATCCCGATCCTTCCACTCTAAGCGTGTCACGATATTTCCGGTACCCCACTCTTAACTCCCCCCACAACTGGCGGATCCGGTCCGGAAGTACAACGGGACATGTGAGGCATGTGTTCTTCCCGCATATCAAGTTTCATTCAGATCCGATCATCCGTTCGAAAGTTACACATACCTCAATATTCCGGATTTCCCCTCCCTCCACTCCCCCACGATGGTCTAATCGGGGAAGTGACTGTTTCAACTCAGCTTGGTCGGGTCCCTGGTATGCCTGCCAAGTATCATCATCCCAGCTCATCTGGAAGTACCTTAACCCGTGACAACCGGAATTCTAGGTTCTAGCCTATACCCCCCCCCCCACACACACACAGTGCCCGGATCCGTTCCGGTTATGTCAACGATGAATCAAGGATATGTGCTTGTTCTTCCCACCAAGTTTCGTCCCGATCCCTCCACTCTAAGCGTGTCACGATATTTCCGGTACCTCCCCCTCCAACTCCCCCCACAGCTGTCGGATCCGGTTCGGACGTAAAATGGGACATGCGAAGCATGTTTTCTTCCCACGTATCAAGTTTCATTCATATCCGATCACCCGTTCCAAAGTTAAGGGTGCCTCAATATTCCGGATTCTCCCTCCTTCCACTCCCCCCACGATGGTCAGATCGGGGAAGTGACTATTTCCAAGTCAGTTTGGTCGGGTCCCTTTGGTCATTTCCGAGTGAGGGGGCGCAGGGGCTCCTCTCATTACAATATTCCTGCCAAGTTTCATCATCCTAGCACATCTGGAAGTACCCTAACTCACGATCACCGGACCGACCGACCGACGACCGACAGACCGACCGACGGAAAAGTGATTGGTATATGACACTTGGCCGGAAGGCAAGTGCCATAAAAAGATTGTGGATCACGGTTTTAAAGACTGGAGACTGGCATCACTATATATAGAAAGGAGTTAGTTTTAATCAAGAAACATGGTATTTGAGGATCTCTGATAAAGTCGTGAAGTGGAAGGCCTTTATGAAGAACTAATTTATGAATATATGTTTGTGGGCCGTTGGTCGTATCTGCAGCTGCAGGAAAGTAATTCAGACAAAAATTCACATATTACAATAAACTCACTACGCATTGCATGAGAAGCTCTTCCTCGTCAACCCCTCGGTTCAACCATCCCAGCGCTTTCGTAAGTTGCTTGTCCACTACAATGAATGAATGAATGATTTATGAATGATTTATTTGCACATTAAAGCCATCCGGCCATCATGCAACAAAACGAAACAAAAAGTAAACAATCTTACATGCGCATATACACACTAACACACTCTTAATATTTTTAATTTACACTGAATACTTTCTTAACACTAAAAACACAATTTCCCCATCAGAAGAAATCTTTGCGGTGTTTAAAAGCTAACCTGAGGAACTTCCCAATAGTTCTTATTTCTTTAAAATCTTTACTCCCCATCATTTTAATAATCCATTTCTTATCAGTTCCCCCCACCCCGAAAATCTCCTCCCTTAGCCCCCGTAACTCTCTACAATCACACAAAAGGTGGCATATATACATGCATATATACATTCACATTCGTTTGGGGATCTACACCCAAAAAGTTATAAAGTAAATTTCTAAGTTAATTTTTTGTGTCTTAAAGTTCAGCGTTATTCTCTCGACTATTCTGGCCTCGTAAAAAAAACTATTCCTATGAGCAGTACTTACTCATGAACCAGACTATGGTATCCTTGCCACTTTGTCTAGTGGCGTTAACAACTCTTCCAATAATCCAGTCCATCTCCCGAAGTGAATCTCCGTAAAAGCCGCGCTTGCTAGTTCCTTTAAATGCCGTAGATGGAGTGAGTGGCGTATGAGGCTGTGCCAGACCCATGTACAGAAAATATGGGTCTTTGCTGAAAGAAAAAAAAGATCAGAAAACAGCAGTTGTCCCCCGGATCTTACTTGGATCTTTACTGGAAAAAAGAAATACTTTCATAAAAAATATCGATCTGCATAGAAAAGAACAAGCTTTTAGTCCGGGCGCCAGACCCCTAAAATGTGACGACTAGGTGATCAGAAAGACACAGTCAGTTTGACGATAGTTTCCGACTATATCGACCATGCTGAATCTGAATTTGGGTGGTGACAAAGCTGGAGATGAGGGCTTGACCTTATAAAAGCGAAAAAACTCCCTTTTTAGGCCTATAAAATGTGTCCAGACTGTTTGATTCGCCCATCTCTGACTGGAAGCATATTTCGCTGGAAAACACAATCCCTTTTTCAAGATTAGAAGTAAAGCCTATAGATTGCGAAATAAAAAGGCCAAGCACTCGAAAACCAAAACCGGTCGCAGCGTTTATGCTGAATCAGAAGCTATAAAAAGATTCTGGTTGTATTTGGCACATCGTTCGGGTAGCCTACCAAGTCAAGTTTTCCCGAGTTCATTCGCAACACTACATTTAGAAGGCTGTCAAAGCGAAGTAGTAGCGACTAACACGATCAAGGGAAATGGTTTGGTGGCAGATTTCATGCCGTTAATCCGAATAATCCGGTCGCAAGTGCCAGACAAAACCGAAAACATCGACATTTTCGAAACGAATCCTTGCAAGACTTTTAAATCGACCCCCAAAATTTATATCGAGCTTCATAGCTGATCGACATGGCGGAGTGCTCGGTCTTGTAAACATTTCCGGATATCCTGTTGTTCTGTATGGCAGTAGAGGATGTCATAATCGCATAGCAAATTTAGGGACGAAGAGTCTCGTCGTCGCAAAGTGCATGGTGCTAGAAAACTTGGATATTATGCTGTATTTTTGAATTTTGGAGCCATTTCTGTCACTCTAACTTGGGATTCATACATTACCTCTCTGGCAGATTCAGTGAAAGAATGAAGGTGCTAAGACATTGTCCCATCCAAAATTACTTTTAATCCGAACCTGAACTACGAATCTACCTTATAGAGAAGTAGACACATGAAGAAGTAGACACGCTCGTGGCTGTCCGTCTCCGAATGCTACTAAAACGGATGTCCCCAAGTAATTGTTGAAGCGAATCATACAGCTATTGTAGTCATTATGTTACAGAACTATCGCGAACTATTCCTCTGTAGATGTTACCCGGTCTATGAACCCGAGCTTTAAATTCAGTTCCGTGACAATGTCTTTCCGATCCACCAATCTGAGACCCCAAAATCGTGGGCTGTCGTAGGATAGGGCTGCTACATTGCAATAGTGGGCCTGATGCGGTCGGCTTTACCTTACCGAAAGGCAAAAAAAACATTTGCTACATTTGCTGTTAAGTCTCAGGTCATTCAGTGAATTGCCAAGCTTGCACTGAAAGTGAAGAGTGATATTATAAACATCATCGTGTGCGAGCCCGAAACTTGCGTATTTTACGAAACTGGTTTTATCGGTATATGGCAAAAAATAGTCTTTCAACCCCACTCAAGTTTGGCTGGCCCGTCACGACACTTTAGGGTACAAACGCCGTAAAGCGACGGCGGCATTTTTTGTCGGCAGATTTTTGACGGCGTATCCCTGAAACGCACCAAATTTGCTGTTTAGACTTGATTTCATACATATTATGCAACTTTTACATTGTATACTTCAAGCTGAAGGCAGCTCGCTGTGTTTTTAGAAGAAAAGAAAATCAGGTAAAATCCGGTACCGATTCGGTCACTTTTACCAGGTCCCCCCCCCCCCCCCCGACGAAGAAAGGCTAGGGACGCCTCTGCCAACGACACAACGTTGATTTTTCATTAATCGTGTTTGTCTCTTTCCAACAGCCTGACAAGGATCCTTGCCAAGACGTGCTGACATATCGCTGCTAAAGCACTGTAGCTGATGTATCCGTTTTTGGCGTATCGTTTGAATGTATGTTTTACAGTCACCTTTATTTATTGTGTTTGCTCTTTTCAATGCAGATCAGGCTCCCGCTTACTACTTCCGAGGAGCTAATTGGTCAGAAATACCGGTTTATCCCATGTGAGAAAAAAAAGGAGTTTCTAATTTTGGAATAATCTGTTTCTACTCGGACTTGTGCTTTAAGCTTTTTTTCCGCTTACCTTTTTAAGATAATATCCTCCGCATGGGATGCATACTTTTCCGACAAGTTGTACAAATCAGTCGGCTGTTCAAGGACTGTATCATTTGCTACCAGTGGTAAGGCAATGTCAGCAAAGCACGGTGCGCCAGACAGGGGAATACCGTCAACCAAAGTGCCGCAGCTGCCGCAAGATGGCTTATCACTGCCTGTGGTGTCAATACAACCCATGCCGTTGCTGTAGGGGATACCAAGGTAGGAGTCGAAGCCCTGTCGCAGGGGGTGGTGATCATAGCTAAAGCCAAGGTGCCATTTTCCTACAAATAACAAAGACTCAGCAAGGGAACTATAGGCGTATTCTCGCCGTTCCCTCCTCGGGGAATCAAAGGTTACGGCAAAATTAGATGGAGTCACTCCACGCGGACTACGCGTACAGAATCCGCGTGGAGAAACAACCGGAACAAGGGGAACGCTTCCAAAATGAATTTTTGTTAAAAAAAAAAAATATGCAGTTGACGAAATTGGTCTGGATCCACTTTGTTTTTTGTTTTGTTTATTCGGATTGTTTTCAGTTAATTTTACATTGCACCAACACCAGCAAAAACTGATTCCCCTCCGAATCTGAAAGCCTTTTTGATGATGGTGATGATAATCGGAGCATTTCCCGTCCGTGGGGACTCGCGAGGATACCCGGAGTGAGTTCCTGGGACAAACAAAAACGCGGGGACTCCTCAAGTGGAGTCCTTGGGGAACGGCGAGAATACGCCCTATAGTGCGGACAGAATATTTTGTGTGGGGTCAGTTTGGTCATTTACGGCAAGTTTATTTTTATGTCCCTGGAGCCGAAGCTTTTCCGTCCGTCTGTCTGTCCTGTGATAACGAGTTGGGATACTTCAAGGTGTGCTAGGAGGGTGAAACTTGTCAGGCATGAAGGACCCGAGCAGATTGACTAACAAATTGTCACTTCCCGGATACGACAACACTTTGCAGGAACGAAGCTAGAGGAATTCAGAAACTTGAGGCATATATAACTTTCGAACGTATGATCAGCCCTGAATGCAACTTGGAACTGTCAATTCCCAGATCTGACCATCCTGAGGGGAGTAGACGGAGGGAGAACCCAGAATACTGAGGTACGCAAAACTTTCAAACGAGCTTACCCGATCCAGATGAAACTTGCTAACTCGCAAGAGAACGTGTCTCACAGGTTGTTTCATTTGAAACCAAGTCCTTATCCGACAACCGTGGAGGAGTTGGAGGGGGGGATTCCCAGAAACTCGGTGATCGCGAGTTCGGGTGCTTCCTGTTGTTCTAGCACGATGAAACTTGTCAGGCGTATGAGGGACCCCAATAGATTGACTCAGAAATTGTAAATTCCTGGATCTGACCCTCTTGGGGGAGTGAAGGGAGGATGGATCCAGGATATTTAGGCACGCACACTTTCGTACGGGTTTTCGGATCCGAATGAAACTTGATAATTGGCTAGAGCACGTTTCTCAAAGGCTTCGTGTCAAGTCCGGACCGGCTCGACAACTGTCGTCCGGAGGGAACCGGAAATCTTGTGACATGCTTAACGCGGAGGATCGAAACTAAACTTGGCCCCCAAAAGGCACAACTAGACCCCCAACGCCAATACGCACACCAAGTTTCAACTTTATACCTGTCATGGTTCACGAGTTCTGAACTCCACACAGAACCCAGGGTTGGTCACCAAGAACCAGGGTGTACGAGTTACTTCAGGATATTTTGGGTTACTCAGGGTTACTTTGGGTTACTTTTGGTTACATTGGGTTACTTTGGGTTATATTGCATTGGGTTACATGGGGTTACTTTGGGTTACTTTGAGATACTTTTGGGTTACTTTACAGGGTGTACGACGTTACTTTTGGTGACCAACCCTGGCACAGAACGGTGAAAATCGAAAACCAGCCACAGCGGCCGCAAGAGTGAATTGTTTATAAACAAACACTCTACTCAATACAGCTTACTGTGACAGCACAGCCATAGACACATTAACGTACTGTAGAGAGCTATCCACGGGGAAAAGAAAACAAGCAAATTCGGTTTACAACAGCTATTTAGCTTTATATCGTCGTGTTAAGGTTGAAAAGTGTACGGGACAAGGTTAATATATTCTAATGTTTTGCTTACCGATCATATGAGTATCATAACCACCTCGCTTTAGCACTTCGGCTACAGTCTCTTCCTCAACGGGGATGCCACCTTTCGCATGAACGTTGAAGTTTGACACAACTCCCGTCCGAATCCCGAGTCGACCAGTTAGAAGAGAGGCGCGAGATGGCGTGCATCGCGCCGCGCCCGCGTGAAAGTCTGTGAACCTACGAAGATAGAATACTCGCTAGATGATGTTTAGTACAAAACACGCCAGTGATCCTCAGGAAGAACGAGAAAACGGATTACTAGCTACTCAAACTTAACAACTCAAATCCTGTGTCAAAAAATCACGGCGATCTTCGGGAGCAGAGGTGATACCCGCTTCTGGATCTTCGTCTGGGTACCCGCCGTTTTTGCATCGGCAAAGAGAGTTGGTCATCAAAAGTATTCAAAGTCTCTTAAAGTTCAACCTAATAGGGCTGAGATGTGACAGTCTAATCAAATCAAATCAAATCAATTTTATTAATTAGCCATGATTATCCAAAAACGAATAGCACTGGCACGTCAAAGATACAAACACTTGGGTCACAATTTGAGTCAAGTCACTGTTAAAATTTTTGCAAAAGTACGGGACGAATGAACGGTCATACCGAACACTGCAATTTGCAGGAGGGAGCTTTAACTTTTGTTTCCCCGAATTTAATCCTCGAGTGGGGCGTTTATTTTCAGCTGTTGGCTGGAAATCTGGCAGAATGTTGCGAAAGAGCTCCGACGACAGACAGGACCTCCCAAAAGCCATGAGAAGTTCATGCCGTCTGTTTGATAAGGTAGCCAGGCCTAGTGACGCCAGACTCGCCTCGTATGAGACGTTACAAAACACTTCTTCACTAAAATAGGCCTGAACACCCGATAAAAATGCGTTGCTTCGTATGTCCGTTATCCACAGACAAAAGATTCCATCGAACGAGCTTATTCTTTTGGCTTTGTGGTACCTCTATTTAATTTCCTATTCCTATAATGTTGGGTAAGTTCAAAAATTGTTGTCACACAAAAGATTGTTACCGAGACATAAAACGATTGAACTAAACTGATTGAAATTCACTTAATTTTACCTTAATATTCTTGTCGATTAAAGAAATTACAGCGGAAGTCAGAAACAGTTTAGAACACTTACAGAATAAAATTATTCTCACATGATACGAACCAAATGACTTCATTGTGTTGCGAGAGCAACACTTTGGTTTTGTCCTCGTTTTTTTTTTTTTTTTTTTTTTTTTTTCCTATGACTCCGATTTCATTTTATTCCTGGTAACTGAGAAGGGTCTAACCTGTGCGGTTTTTACGGAAAGTGTGGACCTTAGGCCGGATTGATGAATATGACATTACATTTTGGAAAGCTCCGTAGAACTCTTGCCTGGGGCCAATAAGGATGGTTTTTGCTTGTCATCGAGCCAGAGCCTACGGTTTGCGAAGTGAAGTGGAGTTGTATAGCCTATGTCAGAGAGGACTATCTGAAGTTGTGTAGCGAACCTTTCGTTTCATCAAAAGATGTTTCTGCTTTCCAGTGGAAAGCTCCGTTCTAGCACGCAAGCAGGCAGGCACCAGTTTCAAATTGAAGATGGACTAAAATCTATAAGTGTTAAATATATGCGGCAGTTACCCGGCCCCACAGCCAACATATCTTCTTTGAGTGATGAATAGAAAAATCTACAGAGACAAAAAAGTGGCTTTTTCCCACGGGTCCGAAAGTGCTGCCATCTATTGTTTCTGTCCATGTCTGCGACGATTTCAGCTGAGTTTATAATTTTTTTTTTTTGCACTTTGGTTTGTGGTAGAGTAACGGTATCAGATGAGCCTCTTAAACTTTAAAAGTTCACTCATTGCTAAAGAAACTAGAGCTTATCCTTTGCTCCTTTCTAAGTCGTGACGTTAGAAAGTTGGCCTACGGCAAAAAAGTCAACTTTTGAACTAAGACAGGTAGAATTTTTTTTTCGACGGCAATCGATAGCCATTGATGAGCTGATCAAAGTATATGTCATCCATTTTTTGGTACAAAAATTCCTTCATGAGATACACCAGTTTGAAAATTTCAAAGGGGTTGACAACTTCATAGTAAGGTACATTGAAACCAAAAATAGGCGATACCAGTTATGATACATATAGGGGATTTTTAAGCAACAGTCGACTGTTAGCCCATAATCATCTTCGATAATGAGGCGTTTGCAGCTTTTGCTAGTTGGTACACCTGTTATTTGTTTCCGGTGTATTCGATGGTAAGAACAATTTGGTTCCCAATGGCAAGATATGCAAGGGACTTGTAAGTAATAATCGGCTGTTATGCTACAATCATCTTCTGTGATGATGGGTTTGCAGCTTTTGCTAGCTGGAGTACCCACTATTTGTTTCCGGTTATCTTAATGTATATCACGGGAGAGGGACTTGTAAGTAGGAATCGGTTCACGAGGGGCTAGGAATTTTTGCAAATGGGTGCACATTGTATTCGATTTCTATAAATCTGACGGTAAGAAAGTTTGTGTCGATGGTCTATCAATGTAACCGAGGATTAACTGTTTACACAACGGATACAAACGAAAATGTAAAGCAATGAGGTAGTTTCATAATAATTAGTAGTGTCATCTATGGTATTTTAATCCTGAAAAGTTACGGATAGGTTTCTATTACCAACTAGATTATATAAGATATTGTTCCAAGTTTTCATCCGTCACGATGTCTACGATTGAAAAGGATAAAGTACAACTGACTGCAAAGTTAATTTAGTCCCTTCTTCCTATATTATTTTGTTGTTGTTTTTACAACGCTGAAGAATACCTTTTGATCATATGATTAATTTTTTTTAGAACATCCCGTTTAAAAAGCTTATGCAATAATCATCTTCAGCGATGAGGGGCTTGCAACTTTTGATAGCTGGTGTATCCATTATTTGTTTCCCGTGAATTTGATGTCAATAACGGGAGACGGACTTGTAAGTAAGAATCGGTTCACGAGGGGCTAGAAATTTTTGAAAATTGGTGCACATTGTATTCGATTTCTGTAAATATGACAGTAAGAAAGTTTGTATCGATGGTCTATCGCTATAACCTAGGACTAACTGTTTACGCAACGGGTACAAACGATACGGTAATGTAAAACAATAAGGCAATTTTGTAATAATTAATAGTGTCATCTATGGTATTTTAATCCTGAAAAGTTACGGATAGCTTTATAATATCAACTAGATTATATAAGATATTGTTCCAAGTTTTCATCCATCACGATATCTACGATTGAAAAGGATAAAGTTCAACTTCGACGGCAATCGATAGCCGCTGATGAGCTGATCAAAGTATATGACATCCATTTTTTGGTAAAAAAAATTCCTTTATGAGATACACCAGTTTGAAAGTTTCAAGGGGTTGACAACTTCAGTAGTAAGGTACACACTGAAACCAAAAATAGGCGATACCAGTTGTGAGACATTTAGGGGACTTGTACACGACAGGCGACTGTTAGCTCATAATCATCTTCGGCAATGAGGGGTTTGCAGCTCTCGCTAGTTGGCGTACCTGTCATTTGATGAACAATTTGGTTCCCAAATGTAAAACATGCAAGGGACTTGTAAGTATAATCGGCTGTTATGCTACACAAATCTTCAGCGATGAGGGGTTTTCAACTTTTGCTAGTCGGTGTACCCATTATTTTTATCCGGTGAACTTGATGTCTATCACGGGAAAGGGACTTGTCAGTAGAATCGGTGCACGAGGGGCTAGAAATTTGTGCAAATTGTTGCACATTGTATTCGATTTGTCTAAATCTGACGGTAAGAAAGTTTGTATCGTTGGTCTATCGCTGTAACCTAGGATTGACTGTTAACGCAACGGGTACAAACGATACTGTAACGTAAAACAAGGTAGTTTCGTAATAATTAATAGTGTCATCTATGGTATTTTAATCCTAATAAGTTACGGATAGCTTTATAATACCAACTAGATTATATAGGATATTATTCCAAGTTTTCATCCGTCACGATGTCTACGATTGAAAAGGATAAAGTTCAACTGACT
Organism: Branchinecta lynchi; assembly: GCA_023053575.1. NCBI lineage: Eukaryota > Metazoa > Arthropoda > Branchiopoda > Anostraca > Branchinectidae > Branchinecta > Branchinecta lynchi. The sequence goes on along the minus strand of JAKZAP010000021.1, from coordinate 4,358,669 downwards.
GCAAAGTCAATTTAGTCCCTTTTTCCGATATGCTTTTGTTGTGGTTAGAGCAATCGATAGCCCTTGAAGAGCTGATCAAAATATATGCCATCCATTCTTTTGAACAAAAATCCTTCATGAAATAAACCAGTTTGAAAGTTTCAAGGGGTTGACAACTTCAGGAGTAAGGTACACACTGAAACCAAAAATAGGCGATACCAGTTGCGAGACATGTAAAGGACTTGTAAGCAACAGTCGACTGTTAGCTCATAATCATCTTCGGCAACGAGGAGTTTGCAGCTTTTGCTAGCTGGTATACCTGTTATTTGTCTCAGGTGTATTCGATGGTAAGAACAATTTTGTTCCCAATTGTAAGACATGCATGGGACTTGTAAGTAAGATCGGTTCACGAGGGGCTAGACATTTTTGAAAATTGGTGCACATTGTATTCGATTTCTGTAAATATGACAGTAAGAAAGTTTGTATCGATGATCTATCGCTATAACCTAGGATTAACTGTTTACGCAACGGGTACAAACGATACGGTAATGTAAACCAAGAAGGTAGTTTTGTAATAATTAATAGTGTCATCTATGGTATTTTAATCCTGAAACGTTACGGATAGCCTTCTTCCGATATTGTTTTGTTGTTGGTTTTACAACGCTAAACAACAGCTTTTGATTATGTGATTATTCTTTTTAGAACATACCGTTTTAAAAGCTTCGATTAGTTGACAATTTCAGCATTTAACCGACAGCGAAGAAACAAAACCAAAGTGTTGCTCTCGCAACACTTTAGCCGGCGAAGCCGGACAAAGGTTGCCGCAACACTTCACGTTGCCCGGGCAACGTAGGTCTAGTTTAACGCTCGGATGAGTGGATCGGCGGTTGTAGCAGTTTTGCTGCGTTTTCTGTTCTTTCTCTGAGCCTAGTGGAATGCTGACTTTGGCGTGTCTCAATTTTCTTAGATATCACCTTCAAATATCTTTTACCTCTCAATCACCACTGTTATTTCCTGTTCCTTTTCCTCCTTTCCGTTCATTCTACGTTTATTGTTTCTCTCATCTATGTTGCCTTCATGACATCCTGCCGATTCCTGAATCCCCCCCCCCCCGGGCTTATCTAAATCCTTATCCAAACTGTATCATACTAACAGACAGATAGACAGACGGACGGATTAACTTAACGAAGTCAGAGATATCCCGTCGCCAACGTTTAGGAATCCGAAAACCAGGCCCAACGTGATGCAGCTACACGAACACATTGCTACAACAAGAGCTACGAGCTCATATGGCACTTGTACGAGTAGGCTGTACAAGAAAGTAGATGAGAACGTCACAAAATACACCCGCGATCATCCATTAAGTTTCGTCCCAATCCCTCTGCTTTTAGAGTTTCTTGAGTTTTCCACCCCCCCCCCCCCATCCCCACAGGTATCGGACCCGACCCGGACCTGACACTGAATGTCCGAGGCGATAGCTCACCAGACAAGTTTCATTCAAATCCGATCACCCGTTCAAAAGTTATGCACGCCACTCAATTCCGGACTCCCCATCCACCCACTCCCCCCACGACGGCCGGGTCGGGGAAACGGCTGTTCTCAAGTCAATCTGTTCGGATCCCTGACATACCAGCCAAGTTTCATCACCCTAGGACATCAGGAAGTATGCCGAACTCGCGGGATCGCTAGAAATCCGGACCCCCACCCCAACTCCCCCACAGTGCCCTGATCCAGTCCGGTTATGGCAATGACGTGTCTAGGACCTGTGCTTGTTTTTCCCACCAAGTTTCATCCCGAACCCTCCACTTTAAGCGTTTCTCAAAATTTCCGGTTCCCTCCTCCAACTCCCCCCAGTGTCATCGGATCCGGCCCGGATTTAAAGTGAGATGTCTGAGACACGAGGTCATCCTAAATATCAATTTTCATCAAGATCCGATCACCCGTTCGCAAGCTAAAAATACCTCAAATTTTGGCTTCACCCTCCCTCCACTCCCCCCCCAGATGGTCGAATCGGGGAATTGACGATTTGCTATTTAATTTGGTCGGGTCCCAGACATACCTGTAAATTTCCATCGTCCCAGCACATCAGGAAGCACGGAACTCGCGGGATCGCTACAAATTCGGACTTCCCCCCCCCCCCAACTCCCCCAAAGTGAGCGGATCCGTTCCGGTTATACCAGTCACGTATCTAGGACTTTTGCTTGTACTTTCCACCAAGTTTCATCCGGATCCCTCCACTCTAAGTGTTTTCCAAGATTTCCGGTTTCCCTCTCCTGCTCCCCCCAGTGTCACCGGATCCGGTCTGGATTTAAAATGGAGGGTCTGAGACACGAAGTCCTTCCATATATCAAGTTTCATTAAGATCCGATCACCCGTTCGTAAGCTAAAAATATCTCATTTTTCCTATTTTTTCCGGATTCCCCCTCCCTCCACTCCCCTCCAGATGGTCGGATCGAGGAAGCGACAATTTCTAATTTAATCTGGTCCAGTTCCTGATATGTCTGCCAAGTTTCATCGTCCTAGCTTATCTGGAAGTGCCCGAACTAGCAAAACCGGGACCGACAGACCGACTGACGGACAGAAATTACAATCGCTATATGGCACTTGAGTAAGCTCAAGTGCCATAAAAATCCGATGGAACATTCATTAGTATAAACAGGTGACGAATCGATGACACTATAACTGGACAAGACGACGCTGTTTTTGGAACATGATTTCAGCGATTGGTTTACAAATGTATGTTTAGTTATTTTTTGTTCACCAACCTTAGTCCGTTTTTTGCAAGCTCATCCAAATTCGGTGTGTCGCTTTCTTCTTGATTCCAATACGCACCAACATCACCATATCCTTGATCATCCGACAATATCAAAACTATATTTGGCGTATCAGTGCCTTGGGCAGTTACAAATAATGTGAATATACATACACCACATATATATCCACGCATCAGCATTGTTGCGTTTTATAGCCCGTATTATACAGGGCTATATATTATATAACGAAAGTTATATAATTGGAACGGACAACAATAGCGCGTTGGCGTGGTCCAAATTTGCACTGAGGACGGTGGTCTGCAAATCTGGAGAACTTGTTGTTGTTTACTTGTTAAACCAAAAGAGTTAGCGATTCGTGACTGGCAAAGGGGAAGTGGTGAGATATTTTCACGACTTACAGATCAAATAAATTGTTCGGATCAAATTGTTTGCTCAGTAGGAGAGGACCAAGTTTGATCGATCGGGGAAGAAACCAGTAATATAGGCCTAATTGTGACTACTATTTATGTGAATCTATTAATGTCTTATTTAATAACAAGAGCTACGAGCTCATATGGCACTTGTTACGAGTAGGCGGTACAAGAAAGTAGATGAGAACGTCACAAATACACCCGCCATCCAAAAATGCGGGGACATAGAAATAGGATATTTAGATTCACTCAGTTCTGAGCAGTTCCGGCATAACCTCGGATTATCTGGAACAAATGACGGTTCAAACTTCCAAGTTTCCGCCCAATAAATCCACTTGTTTGATTCCTAGACCTGCTAGAAGATTTCCAGTACTCCCACCATTATATCTCTCCCTACAGTGGCCGAATCTGGTTCGGACTCAATAGTGGATCATCTAAAGCATCTTCTTTTACACCATCTATCAAGTTTCACTCGAATCTGAGTATTTTTGGGAAATTCCGGTACCCCCCCCCCCCCCACACACACCGTTGTCGGATCCGGTTTGGGCCCTAAAATATGTGCTCTCTCGACATTCGAAGTTTCATTTAAATGGATACGCTCGTCTAACCCCTAGGCGAGCCTCAACATTTCCGACAATCTCCCTCCAACTCGCCCCGCTGCTGCCGAAGACGACTTGGAAACTTAAGCGCCGTATCTCTTAATCCCCTCTTCCCGTCCATCAAGTTCAACCGAAATCAGAGCATAGCCTATATCTGCAAATCCTTCCCCCCCCCCTCTCGCCCCTCGTTCGCAATTTGCAGAAGTCTATTTCCATATTTCCCTTCCCTCGCTCCTGCTCGGATCTAGGAAAGGAATTTTCCGAGGGCATGTTCTGTCGGGTTCTTAAGTCAATTAAGCCGGGTCACTAATGCAAAGCTTCGTTGTCTCAGCACATCTGCAACTATTCTAACTAGCGGTTACCGGAATTCCGGGAAACCCCCTTCAACTCCCCTCACAGAGCCCTGAAACCATTTGGCTCCGTCAATTTCATATCTAGGCCTAATGCTTCTTCTTTCCACTAAGTTCCGTCCCGATCCCTCTGCTTTAAGCGTTTCATCAGTTTTTCGGTACCCCCATCCCCCCACAGTGATCGGATCCGACCCGGACTTGACAGAGAACATCTGAGGCCATATCTTTTTCCACCTGGCAAGCTTTGTTCGAATCCAATCACCCGTCCAAAAGTTATGCATGCCACTATATTCCGGATTCCCATCCATCCACTCCCCCCACGACATTCGGATCGGGGAAACGACTATTCTCAAGTCAATCTGTTCAGATCCCTGACATACCTGCCAATTTTCATCGTCGTAGCACATCAGGATGTATACCGAACTCGCGGGATCGCTAAAAATCCGGCCCCCAACTCTCCCACAGTGCCTGGATCCGGTCCGGTTATGTCATTGTGACGTATCTAGGGCTTGTGCCTGTCCTTCCCACCATGTTTCGTCCCTATACCTCCACTCTAAGTGTCTCTCAAGATTCCGGTTCCCTCCTCCAACTCCCTCCAGTGTCATCGGATCCGGTCTGGATTTAAAGTGGGACATTTGAGACACGAGGTCATCCTAAATATCAAGTTTCATCAAAATCCGACCACCCATTCGCAAGATAAAATTACCTAAACTTGTCGGTTTCCCCCTCCCCTCTCCCCCCCCCCTTTTCCCACATGGTCGGATCGATTATTTCCTATTTAATCTGGTCGGGTCCCTGATACGCCTGCCAAGTTTCACCACCTAGCTTATGTGGAAGTGCCCGAACTAGCAGAACCGCGACCGACATTGCAGACCGACTGACGGACAGATATTGCAATCGCTATATGGCACTTGGCCGAAGAGCAAGTGGCATGAACCATCATCGTATTGCAGAGGGAGAAAAGCACTAAAAATGCGGATTGAAAGGGAGAAAGAGACAAATTTAATATATAACAGAATTTTACAAACAAAAATTCAATATTATAACAGACCTGCCACGTGAAAATCTATACAGATTTGTTTGTGGCAGGGAAGGACTCAATAATTTAATCACTTAGTATAATTAGATTGGGAACAAAAAAGAAAAGGGAAAAATAAATGTAATACTATACATAAGCAACTATATACAGATAATAAATAAAAAAAATCAACATTATAAATAATTAGAAGAGAATCAAACCTCATGTTAACCTTCAAGATAATGAAGTCATATAAGGAGAGAATATTATAGGCTTTTCGCTCTTATCTATGTCTTTTTTGTACTTTTTTGTCCGACCCTCAGGCACACCCCCCCCCCGAAAGCCCCCCCCCCCCCCCAAAATAAATTCCTGGATACGGGCCTGCAAAGATCATTACACATAGGAAAGAAAGAATAGAGGGTTTATTATAAAAAAACGAGACTCTTCAATGCCGAGAGGCTAGGCTGTAAGGGACTAATTACCCTTGAAACATCAACAACAAAAAAGTCTGGAACAAAAAATAATGAAAGAGACGAAGAGAAAGAAAGGAGCTTGACTTACCCTTACTGGGATGCCCATCCAAAAAACAACACCAGCAACACACGTTTAACCAAAAACACTGCCAATTATCCAAGAACAGAACAAAAACAGAACAACTTAAACGGCTGAGAATAACGCATCAAATCCAAACGGCAAAACAATGAACTTTTACCATGACGCAAATTCGCCTTTCCTGGTGCACATGCAACTTAATTTCGGTAACTGCGCAGATTTAGTCCAAAAATATTGGTTTTTGGGATCCCAAAACGTAAGTGGAGGGATACCTATGACATCGCTAAAGTTGTCCGTCCGTCCGTCTGTCCGTCCGTCTGTAAGCACGATAACTCTCGAAGGGAATGAGATATTTTGATGAAACTTGATAGGAGGATTGTTTGGGTCAAGGGTAAGGTCGAGTTCGTAGATGGGCTCTGTAGCCCTATATTTGGGGGTGGGGGAGGGGGTTCAATTTAAGGGACAAACAAAATATTTTTAAACAGCTAATGTGATAGTCGATTATGGGGTAAGAAGACATGCTGAGCACGATGGTGATAATCATTTTCTCGCCGGACAAGTAGTTCGTCCGGAATTCGGCAAAAACCGAAAAGTTTGTTAAAAGTAAAAGTTTCATTTGAAGTTGATTAAATGTTTGATTTAGGGGTAAGAAGACATGCTGAGCACAATGGTGAAAACCATTTTCTCGCTGGACGAGTAGTTCGTCTGGAATCCGGCAAAAACCGGAAAGTTGGTTAAAAGTAAAAGTTTCACTTGAAGTTGATTAAATGTTTGATTGAGGGGTAAGAAGACATGCTGAGTATGATGGTGAAAATCATTTTGTCGCCAGACAAGCAGTTTGTCCGGAATCCGGCCAAAACCGGAAAGTTGGTTAAAAGTAACAGTTTCATCTGAAGTTGATTAAATGTTTGATATATGGGTAAGAAGACATGCAGAACGCGATGGTGAAAACCATTTTCTCGCCGGACAACTAGTTCGCCTGTAATCCGGCCAAAACCGGAAAATATGTTAAAAGTAAAAGCTTTATCCGAAGTTGATTAGATGATATATTTAGGGGTAAGAAGAGACGCTGAGTCTGTATATAATGATAATTTTTTACCCGGACATATAATTAGTCCGGAATCCGGTTGTACCCGCATTTTTTTAAGTCAAAATTTTATTTAAAGTTGATTAGATTTCTTTATAGGGATAAGGAGAAACGCCGGCTTCGTTTCTGAATTTTTCTTTTTTGGCTGGACTAGTGGTTCGCTCGGAATTCGGGCGAAACCGCAAATTTGGCAGTAGTAAAGCAGGAAGTTTCGGCCAATATCATCAAAATAGATATGGCTTATAGAGGTATAGATAGGTAGATAGAATATCTACCACAGAATATGATGATTAGCCTGGCGATACAAGACCGAATTGTCTGGATCAAATCTTAGATTTTTTTGATCCCATCGACACCTTTGGTCTTGTTTTCCGTGCATTCCCACCAGGGGCGTCCCAAGCCTTTCTTCATTGGGGGGGGGGGGGGGGGTGCACATGGTAAAATTGACCGAATCGGTACCTGATTTGTACTGAATTTATACAATTTCACGCTTTTCCGCTTATATTTTTTTTTTCATGGATAAGCCGTCACTAGCCTTTTACCTTTGGAAGACCGTTCCAGTTTTGCCAACAGGACTTGAAATAATCACAAAAAACGATGTTGCTGCATAGCGACAACGTCGCTAACGGCTGTCCATGATTAATTAAGGCGCCGCATGCGAAATTTTTTTAATCCACCTTTTTTTCCTTGCAACATTTTAACTACTTCCCATGCAAATTCTTAGCTTTTAACATAGTTCAAGCCCCCCAAAATTCCAAGCCTCAAACTCCAACTAAAAGAGGCAACCTTTGTCTAACTAGTGAAGACTGCGAAATGCGCCGCGGGCGAAATCTTGTGGAAACACAGATGGTACAAGTGCCTTTCTGCGATCCCAAGATTACCTATTGAACCCAGAGCTGTCTGGCAACGAATGATACAAGGTAAAGTGAATACAAAGTACGTCTGTTGGGAATTTAGAGCAAACAAAAGTTGGCTAGTTTTCACGTCAAGAGACGTGCTTATTCCTGAAGTACTGCAATCCCAAGTAAAACAAGACCAAAGGTTTCGATGGGATCCCAAAAATTCAATATCTGATCCAGACAACTGGGTCTTGTCTTAGCCAGATCCAGTCATCGCCAGACTCCTTGAACATTTTTAAAATTGAAATTCAGAAACAGATTAAGGCCAAATAGCTAATCATCTGAGAAAACCAAGTTCAGATATGGATTCAGCATGTGTGTTTACCTCTATAAGTCATATCTATTTTGGCGAAAACTTCCTGCCACTTCTGCCAATTACCCGGTTTCGGCCGAACTCTAGAACTACTTGTCCGGCGAAAAAAGAAAGCTCAAAAACGAACTCAGGGTATTTTCTTTCCCTAATAGTGAACATCTAATCAACTTCAAATAAAAATTTAACTTATAACAAATTTTCCGACTCCATTTATTCAAACAATGTTTCAAAGTCAGCTTGGGCTCAAAGAATATTTATCTACGAAGTACGGAACTTTCACAGCCCAGACATGCAGACAATTAGCTGATGAAAAATCATAGCTGACGTATCCGTTGTAAACATTGTTTGAATAAATGTTTCAAAGTCAGCTTGGGCTCAAAGAATATTTATTTCCGACTCCAGCCGGATTCCGGTCGAACTATATGTCCGGGTAAAATATGATTGTCACACACGGATTCAGCATCTCTTCTTACCCCTGAATCGGTCATCTAATCAACTAGAAATAAAACTTCTAACAATTTTCCGGTTTTGGCCGGATCCGGGCGAACTACATGTCCGGGTAGAAAATTGTTTTCACATAAGTGTTCAGCATGTCTTCTTGCCCTAAATCAAACATCTAATCAACTCCAAATAAAACTTTTAATTTTAACAAATCTTCCGGTTTGGGCCGGATTCCGGGAGAACTATTTGTCCGTCGAAAAAATGGTTTTCACCGTCGTCTTCAGCATATCTTCCTACCCCTAAATCGAACATCTAATCAACTTCACATAAAACTTTTACTTTTAACAAACTTTCCGATTTGGCCGGATTCCGGGCGAACTACTTGTCCGATGACAAAATGGTTTTCACAGTCGTGTTCAGCATGTCTTCTTACCCCATAATCGACTATCACATTAGCTGTTTCAGAATATTTTGTTTGCCCCTTAATTTGAACCCCATACCCCACCCCTAAATATAGGGCTACAAAGCCCATCTACGAACTCGACTGGTCCGACGACCCAAAGAATCCTCAAACCCAAGTTTCATCAACATATCTCATTCCCTTCGAGAATCGTGCTTACAGACAGACGGACGGACAAACGGACAATTTTTGCAATGTCATAGGTATCCCTCCACTTACGTTTTGGGATCCCAAAAAGAACAGCACTCAGCTAAAGCTACCGCAAATGGTAAAGAACGAGAGCTAAATGAATGCCACTTAAATTACCAGACTCAGTAACTGGGTTGAAGCAAATAATGAATTCGTAGTATACCGAAAAACTAACTAAAAATATAAGGAACAGATCGAGAGCGGTATAACAACCAAATTTCGTAATGGAATAAAACTTTTGTTAAAACCACCTAACAGAACCGAATTCGGCAAGTCTAGGCAAGTCTAATTACCGTATTCGGCAACGAATTTAATTATAAAATGGACTGACTAAATGCAACCAATTACCGAATTCGGTAGAGACGAGACCAAATAAAATGGTTAAATCACCGAATCGACGCAGGGACGGACCGAATGTGGCGAAATCGATGCGGACTGAACAAAAGTTGGATGAATTATCGTATTCGGTTACGAATCAGAACCAAACGAATCTGATTAATGACCGAATTATGAAATGGACTGACCGAATGATACGGACTTGAACCGAATTCGGTAAATAATGAGACCAAATAAACAGGTTAAATCACCGAGTTGACGCAGGGACGGACCGAATGCGGCGAAATTGATGCGGACTGAACAAAAGTTGGTATGAATTATCGTATTCGGTTACGAATCAGAACCAAACGAATCTGATTAATGACCGAATTATGAAATGGACTGACCGAATGATACGGGCTTGAACCGAATTCGGTAAATAATGAGACCAAATAAACAGGTTAAATCACCGAGATGACGCAGGGATGGACCGAATGTGGCGAAATCGATGCGGACTGAACAAAAGTTGGATGAATTATCTTATTCGGTTACGAATCAGAACCAAACGAATCTGATTAATGACCGAATTATGAAATGGACTGAACGAATGATACGGACTTGAACCGAATTCGGTAAATAATGAGACCAAATAAACAGGTTAAATCACCGAGTTGACGCAGGTACGGACCGAATGCGGCGAAATCGATGCGGACTGAACAAAAGTTAGATAAATTACCGTATTCGATTATGAATCAGAACCAAACGAATCTGATTAATGACCGAATTACGAAGTGTACTGACCAAACAGAGACGGACTTGCCCAATTTCGAAGTGCGGGGACAAACGATTTTATGCCGTGATGCCCGTTTTGACCGAGTTTTTCGCCTTTGGCGAAAATTTGACCAAATGCCCAAAACGTAGGGGGGGGGGGTGTTTATACCCCCGGGGGTTAAAATACCCCCCGGTTTTTTTTATATAATTATCATACAATTCTAGCCTAAGGCACTGTAAAGAAACAAGACCAAAGATTTCGATGGGATCCCAAAAATTCAATGTTTGATCCAGACAATTGGGTCTCGTCTTCGCCAGATCCAGTCTTCGCCAGACTCCTTGAACCTTTTTACTATTAAAATTCAAAAACAGGTTAATCATCTGAGAAAAACAAGTTCAGGTATTGAATCAGCATGTGTGCTTACCCCTAAAAGCCATCTCTGTTTTGACGAAAGCTTCCTGCCACTTCTGCCCATTTCCCGGTTTCGGCCGAATTCCGGAACTTTTCCGGCGAAAAAAGAAAGCTCAAAAACGAACTCAGCGTTCCCCAATATTGAACATCTAATCAACTTCAAATAAAAATTCAACTTATAACAAATTTTCCGGCTCCAGCTGGATTCCCGTCGAACTATGTGTCCGGGTAAAAAATGATTGTCATACACGGATTCACTATCTCTTTACCCCTAAATCGAATATCTAATCAACTACAAATAAAACTCTAACTTTTAACAATTTCCGGTTTTGGCCGGATTCTGGGCTAACTACTTGTCCGGCGATAAAACGGTTTTCACCATCGTGTTTAGCATGTCTTCTTACACCTAAATCGAACAACTAATCAACTTCAATAAAACTTTTACTTTTAACAAACTTTCCGGTTTGGGCCGGATTCCGGGCGAACTACTTTTCCGATGAAAAAATAGTTTTCACCATCGTGTTCAACATGTCTTCTCACCCCATAATCAACTATCACATTATCTGTTTAAAAATATTTAATTTGCCCCTTAATTTAAAACCCCTCCCCCACCCCTAAATGTAGGGCTAAATAGCCCATCTACGAATTTGACCTTACTCTTGACCCAAAGAATCCTCACACCAAGTTTCATCAAAATATCTCATTCCCTTCGAGAGTTACAGTGCGCACAGACGGACAGACGGACTACTTTTGCGATGTCATAGGTATCCCTCCACTTACGTTTTGGGATCCGAAAAACAAACGAACAACTAGTAAAAAATAGTTGCTCCTACCCCGTCACCCTTTAATCCTCTTTCCTCCTGCAAACGTGCCTTAATCGGGAACTACGGGAACTAAACTCAGTTCAACTGGCACCCCTTCGCGCATATCCCGCATACGGAAATTCTCTCCAAAACCATTTTCCAACTTCTATCGATTTAGTACAGAATCGACGGGACGCCATGTTGTTCCTTGCGATTTTTCCGCTGTTTAGCTTAGTGGTATGTGAGCCTAGTAATTATCCCGCGTGGAAAGGAAATGACCGGAAATTGACCGAGTGCAAAACAAGAGCTGAAATACACAGCAGTACGATAATTCGAACAAAAGACAGCAAGGCTAAAGGGGCGATTTTCCTCAACGAAACCGCCCTGAATATTAACAACAGGGATCAGTGCGTTGAGCTTTGCTGCCGTACACCAAAGTGTACAGTTTCCGTTTACGAAGAAAAAGATGGCGGAAATTGCTACCTCTTTGACTGTGGAATTGGTGAGAGCTTTCATTGTAAGTTTACAGAGCACGCCTTTTACACCGTTGCGATCATACAGCAGATAGAGAGCGTCGAAGAGGATGAGCTCTATTTGAACAACGTTGCGCCGCCACAGGAGTCGCACGAGACTGAGCTAATGCAGCTCAAACGGCAACGGACTGAAGAAACGCGCAGAAAATATTTCGCAGAGACCATTTCTCCACCAACAACGACAACGGAGCGACCAGTCTGCGGCCGTTTTCAATTTGCCTGCCACCGCTCCGGCGAATGCATTGCCATCTACAACGTCTGCGACGGAATCCCCCAGTGTGATGATGAGAGTGATGAAGACCCACGCGGCTGTACGAATTTCATGGCCGTTCCCAACCGAAGGAAGGACGATCCCAGTGCGGAAATTGTAACTACGACAACAACCAAAGCTCCCCCAACCCCTAAACCAACGACAACCACGGCAATACCCACTACAACGTCCACCAGTCAACCACCACGCATCATTGCTACCCAAGCTGTCCAAACGGTGGTAACAGCTAAACCCGCTCATGCTCATTATGACGTTCTCCATGTGGACCAATCAGAAGTGAAGAGAATTAAAGAGCAGCAAACTCGCGAGACCACCGGTGCCATCTGGGCTCTTGCATTGGGACTAAACGTATTGGTGGTGTTCGTAATCGTTATCGCGTATCGCTTCAAGTCTCTCAGGAGAAAAGCTGCGATGCGAGTCAGTCTCAGAGCAACTGAGTTTGATGATGATGAAGATGAAGATCATTACTTAAGTGGCTTACGGCTTTAATTAGAAGTTAAGTGACTTAGAAGACATAAAATAGTATTATACGCCCGTTAAGCTATGTTCTGACAGGACGTGGCAGAATTCGACTCGTGAAATCCTCTCGCGACGTCGCCTGGCAACATTCGCACTACTGTAGTTCGAACTTGCACCACATTTTCGCAATGAAATAGCTTGTGAAATCGAGATCGACGTAGTGGCAGGAAACCGTCATAATTATGCTGAGGGAAGAATGGACAGATTTGGAGTGGAGCGTGTTGATCAAAATGGAAAAATTATCATTTGTCTTACCTTTAAAGTCAACGTTAGGAACCAAGACCAGAGATTAAACCCCCAATACCCCGCATAGAATCCAGTTTCTTCGTCGGTCTGACAACCAAGACGTATCCCATTTACAGTGAAAATCAACTGACGCCCGTTCGAATACCCGAAAAAAACCTGTGACTTAGATGTAACACAGTTTTCAGGAACAATACACGAGCGTTAACTTTAAAAGTTTTGTCTTATCCACAGGAGGGTTTTTGCAAACTGGAGAGCATAGTCGGAATCACTTCCCAACAGTTTTCGTGTTTTTCGGAAAGTTGCCAAACTTTCCGCCCGGTTTTCGGGCTTAGGAAACCGAAGCAACTTTCCCGGAAAGTGATTCGGGAAAGCTAGTGGAAAGCACTGCGGAAAGTTGAATGCTTCGCCGTGAATTTTAAAAGTGTGGAAAAGCACGGCAAGCCTCATTAGCGAATGGAAAAAAAATGGCAAGCGTCATGCAGGATGACATGAACTGGAAGGGATGCCCAGTGAACCGTGTTTATTCAAAAAAGCTTGGGATTCAAAATATCGCCGGCAGTTTCAGCTTTCCATGTGTTTTCGCTATCAATCCAACGCGAAAGGGAAAAGCTCTTCCAGAATCTGGATTCCTACAGTGTTCTGTTTCCTGTTTTTTTTAGAGGTTTTCGCGGGTGGAAAGCTAAAGTCGTAATCACTTTCCAATGGTTTTTGTGCTTTTCGGAAAGTTGCCGAACTTTCCGCCCAATTTTCGCACTGAGGAAACCGAATCAGCTTTCCCGAAAGTGACTCCAGAAAGTTAGTGGAAAGCTCTAGGAAAGTTGAATGCTTTAGCGGGAATTTGAAAGTGTGGAAGAAACACGGCCAGCGAACGAAAAAAAAGGCAAGCGTCGTTAGGGATGACTTCGCTGGAACTGAAAGGGATGTCCAGTAAACCATGTTAAATCTAAGAAGGTTCGAACTGAGAATTTCTCCGGCAGCTTTCCATGTTTTTCACAATCAACCCAGCGTGAAAGTTGAAAGAAATCCCAGGAATCGAACAGGCAGAAGTTTCATAACAGGTTACCTAAGGGTGCGCAGTTTCAATAGACAACACTCAACAGCAACACTTGGGGTCAGCAGGAGAGCCGCTAGCCAGAATTCGAGAAGGGTGGTAGGGCGCCTGCCTCCAATTTCAGCTTTTCTTCGCATATATAATAGTAAAACTCGTGAAAATAGCAAGCGTTGAAGTAGTCTGTCTCCGAGCGCAGGTGCGGTTTGAAGGGCTTGGGTGTGGGAGGTGATGACCTCAAAAATATACGACCGACAGATTTCTCCAGGGTGAAAGGTTAGAAAGTTAGAAAGAATAGCCAAGAAGTTAGACTATTACTTATTTCGTGCAAAACACCACTTTCCCCAAAAATCTAGCTTTCAATGATGCCCAAGCCCCGAAATTCCAAGCCTAAAACCCAATGAAATGACGCGACTTTCCTTCCAGTAAATATACAATTTCGTGGATCTTTCGGATCAGAACGTCTTTTTGGTCCCAAATCCACCTATCATGGATCAGCCCGTCTGTCTTTGTTCACGACAAGTCCCGAGAAATTTGAGACATTTTGCTGGAAGTTGGTAAATGATTGACGCCTGTCGAATTCGACCCTGTCCAAAAAAAAGGACTGATCATCCGGAAAAAAAAAACTTTAAACAGAACGCACTTGTTGTGAATTTACAGTTAAAAAACATAACAGACAAGAGCTGGTAGCTCATAAGGCACTTGCTACACTGTCAGAAGTTTCATAACAGATTGCGAATAAACTTTCAAGAATAACACCTTTTCACTTAGAAATAAAGTATGACCAATTAAGTTTATACTATTTCGTGCCTAGATGTCCAACAACACCTTCAATAGGTAAAAATACTACACTGTCAGAAGTTACATAACGACAACAGAAGGATGCGCGGTTTCAACAGATAACACTTTGGGATGTTATCTGTTATTCCCGTTAGTATTTTTACTTTATTTCTAAGTGAAAAGGTGTTATTCTTGAAAGTGTTATGCGCAATCTGTTATGAAACTTCTGACACTGTCGGCTTGGTAAAAAGATGAAAGTAGGTTTTGCCAATTCATGGGTTTGTTGTGATCATATGTACGCAAAATCCCTGAGATAAGAATTGCGATGGACCCTTTGAAATCACGTGAATGTATCGTTTGGTAAAACAAACAAAAAAATTTAGACTTGGCTGTGATGATGCGCACTTTAAGGGTGCTATGAATTCATCTATAATCAAAACCCTTGAGACAAAAATGATCCTGGGGCCTTTAAGATCATGAATATATATGGTTTGGTCAAAAGTATTTTTTTTTTTACTTTTTGGTTAAGATGCGCGCTTTAAGGGTGCTAGAACGTAATTTCTAAGCAAAACCCTTGAGTCAAAAATGATCATAGGCTCGTAGGGACCATGAAACTGTAGATTTTTCTTAAAAGTATTTTTTGTACTTTGCGGTGAAGATGAGTACTTTAAGGGATGGTCGGATGTGGGAAGTGACAATTTCTAAGCCAACCTAATCGCGATCACCGGAATTCCGGACCACTCTCCAACCCCCAGAGTGCCCGAATCCGGTCCGGTTCTGTCACTGATGTATCTAACGCTTACGTTTGTTCTTCCCACTAAGTGTCATCCCATTCGCTACACTCTAAGCATGTCGCAAAATTTCCACACCCCCCCCCCCCCTCCCAGACTCCCCCACATTGATCAGATCCTGTCCGCACTTGAAATGGGACATCTAAGACAGTGAGACCTCGTCTGAGACATACGTACTTTCCGAATATCAAGTTTCATTAAGATCCGATCGGTCCGATCACCCGTTAGATGAGACATTTCTCAATATTCCGGATTCCCCCTCCCTCCACTCCCCCCACGATGGTTGAATCGGGGAAATGACTGTTCTTACGTTCAAATTGTCGAGTCTCTGACATGCCTGCCAAGTTTCATCGTTCTGGCACATTTGTAAGCATCTTAACTCAGGATCACCGGAATTCGGTAACCCTCCCTCTAACTACCCCGCAGTGCTCGTATCCGGTCCGGTCTTGTCATCGATGTATCTAGGGCTTGTGCTTGTTCTTCCCGCCAAGTTTCATCCCGATCCGTTCACTCTGAACGTGTCACACGATTTCAGGTTCCCCCCTCAAACTCCTCCCAAAATCACCGGATCCATTCCCAACTTGAAGTGTGACATCTGAAACAGGAGATCTTTCCAAATATCAAGTTTCATTAAGATCCGATTCCCATTCAGAAGTTAAAAACACTTCAATATACCGGATTCCCCCTCCCTCCACTCCCCCACGGTGGTCGAATCGGGGAAGTGACTATTTCCAAGTTAGTTTGGTCGGGTCCCTAACATGCCTGCCAAGTTTCATCGTCCTAGCACTTCTGGAAGTACCCTAACTCGAAATAAGTGGCCTGACAGACAGACTATAACAGACCGAAAAGTGGTCGGTATATGGCACTTGAGCGGAGCTGCAAGTGCAAGTGCGGAGCTGCAAGTGCATTTTCTTGGTGAATAGGAAGTAGGCTACTATTCCCGGTTTTCAATAGACTCGTAATACAGCAAAAACCATAAAGATTTCCAAAAAGGGCACTGGATGACTAAAATGTGAAGTGAAGTTTTCGTTTTCTGTATTAACCTATTGTATGACCATTTGGCCTTAACACAAAAATAAATCTAGAGTGGGGAAAGACTGAAGACGTAAATACAACACAAAATTCAGCGGTCATTACATCCTCTCTTCCCCTAGATTCACGCAGAGCAAATCGCGGTGATGAACGAGATCTTTCAATCGCAGCGACAGAAGATTTTTATCTCCTGGATGTTCACGCTGAATTCTCGTCGGCAACAGAATTTAACGCGAAACATAATTAAAATAATTAAAAATAACCCTTAAAATAATTAAAATAATTACTTTTTCTAAAAGCGAATCATCAAAAGGGTCGTCCATGTTGCTGTTGCGTGCATAAAATCGTATTCGCCCGATTAAAGTTGAATTTTCCCAACAATGAAAATCGCCTGACGAAGCAACAGAAATCTTCTTGCCCTGGAGGAAAATTCTTATTATCGAATTCTTTTCCGTTAAGATAGCCTCCCTCTTTATATCGATCTGGCAAACTCGAAACATGTGACTGAGAAGCGATGCGACTTTGAGCGTGTTCCATCCTACTTACCGTAGTTACGACGAATGAGGTCACGAACTCTTGCTTTTTGCAGTCAAGGCTGGAACGATTTTTCTACTCTCCAGCAGAATATCATGCCACGGCGGAATCCGACCAATCACGTTACAGAGATCCATAGTTACTACGCTCCCGAGCGTGGTAAGCAAATAGTTACTATTAGTTACTATTTCGAGAAAAGTTGGAACGGTCAGCGTAGTAACTTTTGATGAGGTTGGAACGATGGAACACGCTCTTTAAGTCCTCCAAACAGCCGATGTCCAATCTGGATGTTAACTCAGTTTCATGGTGACCCTGTAATAGCCTTACCGAATTTTTCCGGGGGTACTGCCAGTCCCCATTCAGCTTTCCTGGGTGAGCGCCCAGTCTAGCTAAATTTTTGTGGTCGGGCTCCCTTGCAGAGCACCAATCTTACTTCATTTGTTTTGACTGAGCGTTCTGCGACCGCCCAGTTTAGCTTATTTATTTTGACTTGAGCTCCCACTTTAGCTTTTTTCTTCCTTCGAGGAGGGGTGGGGGTGGTCCCCCCCCCCCCTTCCCCCTAGCGACACCCCTGTTGGGATGTAATATTTTGTCGCGACAAACGTTCTGCATAACAAGCATTGCCAGGAAGAACCGAAAAAACGACAATAAAAGCATCTGCTGACTTTTTTGTTTGTAGTCTTGACATCCAAAAATTTAGCAGATGCTTTTCGGCTCTTCCTGGAAATGTTTGTTATGCGTAACATTTAATCCATAACGCTTGTTGCGACAACAGATTACGTCTCAGGTTTTGTCTGTTGAAACCGCCCATCCTTGTGTTGTCTGTTTTGAAACTTCTGACAGTGTAGTTTCCCTCGGTTTTCGCGATGTGTATTGCTCGCATTTATTTCGCGAAAACGGTGTTGGGTTTCCGTGAATGAGGCTGAGTTATTTTCTGAAACTAGAAAACTAGAAACTAGCTCTCAAATGAATGTTCCAGATTATAGAGTATACGAAGACCAAATGATCTTGTACGACAGTACGCTGAGAAAGAGAAAACCTTTCAAGTTGTTCTTTAAGGGAGAGCTGAAGCACTTATCCTTCCAATTTCCCAGCAGCAGCACACAGCTGCTGCCCTCTAGTTCAAATTCCTCGGAAGAAAAAAGAGTACGAATTCTCGCCGCTCCCGAGGGGTTAGCCCCGGCACCAGAGCAAAATAACTTGTAACGCCGCCCACGACGCTTGTGGTATTTAAAGTGAGACGAACTAGCGGGTTTAGAAATTTCTAGTAAAGCTAAGATCCGGTCTGCACACACCGAAGAAACAGGGTAAGTTTTATCTTTTTTTTCCTGTGTTCAGAATTTTGTTATTGGAGCCGGCGCTGGTGCACGACTGATTGTGTTTAAGTAGAGACGTTCTATATCACTATAGTGGTGCTAGTGTCGCTGTTACTCGAGTGTGTGTCACTTTTTTCATGTCTTTTTGCTACTCCCTGGTGTTATTTTGCTCTGCCCAGCACCGGTAAACCAGAGCAAACTAACACTAGAGAGTAGCGCCAAGATTTGAAAAAACTGACACACACTCGAATAGCAGCGGCACTAGCACCACCAGCAATATGTAACGTCCCTACTCAAACTCGAGCAGTCGTGCACGAGCGTTGGCTGCAATAATTTCATATTATGAAGACAGCAAAAACAAGATACAATACAACCTCTACTGTTTCCTCGATTTATACAGACCACATCTTACCTTTACTAGAAATTTCTAACTTCTAACAGCTAAACCCGCAAGTTTATCGCTCTTGAATGCCGAAAGCGTATTGGGCGACGCCACGAGTATGGCCCGTTTGCGAAGCATAGATCTTGGCGCTACTCTGTAGTGTCCTGCGGTGAACGGCCATAAATCGGTCGATTCCTGCTTTTAAACATGCTTATTTTAATGTTCTAACACGTGGCAACCCCTGCCGGCACTGGATTGGCAACGTGCACTTACTTCGTCCTAAAATAGGAGTGGGCAACCCCTCGGTATCTCCACTAAGCTGTGAAAGCACACTGTACCTATTACCAAGAACAGATAATCTGACAGAACCTCCGTCTTCCTATCTCTGTACTATGACTATGCGGAATTGCATATTTCCCCATACCCTGTCTGCTACGAAGGAGCGGAGGTTAGTAGCTTCGCGCCACGTCATCTTTCGTTACCTCTATACATAGCTAAATCGCTGTAAACCCGCCGTGAGGAAAAGTAGAAGTCAAAGCTGATTGGTTCTGTCCTCCTGTCAGCCTCCTGCAATGTTTTTTTTGCGATGAGCAACGGCGAAGTCAGAAGATGAGTAAACGGGTATCAACATCAGCTAAAAGTTAGAGTAAAGTTTCAGTGTACCTCCGACTGAACAATCCCAAACGAAGCAAGGTGATTGGCGTATTCTCGCCGTTCCTCGAGGACTCCTCGGGGAATCGAAGGGAACGGCGAGAATAGGGGGAGTTACTCTACGCAGACTCTGCCTAGAAAAATACCAGAACGCGGGGAAGTCTTTTAAACTGGATTTTGTTCGAAAAAAAAATACTCAGTTGACAAAATTAGTCTGGATCTACTTTATTTTTGGTTTTGTTTATTCAGATTCTTTTTAATTAATTTGACATTGCAACAACCCCATCAAAAAATTGACCCCTCCAAATGAGAAAGCGAGTCATTTTTGATGAGTGATGATAATCCGAGCATTTCCCGTCCGTGGGGACTCGCGAGAATACGGGGAGTGAGTCCCCGGGACAAAAAAAACGCGGGGACTCCTCAAGTGGAGTCTCGGGAAACGGCGAGAATACGCCTTTAGTTGAGAAAGGACTGTACATGGAAATTTGAGATTTGCTTGAGAGCAAAAACACACACGCAACCTTTCCAAGGAGAATTGTAAATAGGTGGACTAGTGACGACACGACTGTTGTTGTTGAGCAGGAAAAGAATAGAAAAGTATCAGACTCCAGTGCTAATACAAAGCAGAGCTACCTACACTCTTTCATCTTTCTTTTTCTCGGGAAGCAGCGCCGCCACTTGCTCAAGCCGTACTAAATTCAGCCGTCTGTCCTAGGTTCCTGAACCAGTGACCGGTCAAGCCCAAGCCCAAGCCGGAATTCTGACAGTGTACGGCAAGTAGTAGTACTAGCCCGGCCTTAAGCTAGGAACTTAGCAGGCCTTCTAGGAAATAAACTTGTAGTTTTCCGAACATGGCCTCGGAAGGCTTACTCAGTTGTGAAACTATCATGTAGAACAAATTCCACCATTCCCTCACAGATTTACAGACAAGTAAAGTACACAAACAATTATCATCGGCTCGACTTTAGACCATTCCCGGCTCACCTTACCTCACAAACTTCTGTCGAAATTCAAGCTTGAGACGCCATCTAGGAAGTCGTAGATGCAATGATAAATAGCTATAGATGGCATTAAACAAAAAAGCAGCCGGAAGATAATGGACGATACAAAGATGACGGTGAATGAAGCAGTCTGTTATTTCATAGGGTAGCCAAACATTGGGTCTACGCGCCGCTGGGACTAAGCAACTCAAATCTCTTCATTTAAATCAGTGCGGAATTCCATACAAGCGTGACGTCGCAATTGTTTCATTTGTTTAACCTCAGGACACAAAGAATCGTAGTTTATTCCTACCGGTGAATATATATGTGAATCTAATATGTAGAGCCGAGTGGCCAGCGAGGCTCCGGTCGCATTTACAAATATAAACCTTCCTAGCGACAATCAAATCATATGTTAGGTCCTTAACTTAACGTCACTATTTACGTCACGACTGTATGGTATTCCGCCATATATTATATGACAACACGCCAAATTCCTGTTATCCTAAGCCGAATGCTGGGCCATTCTAACTGGTCAACTTCCAGATATTAAGCATCGGTAATGATAACAGGCTATACAACTTTGCCGCTAGCAAGTGAAATTTTAGTAATTGTATATTGTTTATTTGAGAGAAAACGACTAAGACCGGTTAGGACTGACCATCCAAACCAGTCAACAACCAGCCCCTGAATTTTGGATACCCTTGCCAAACGCTAGATACCTGTTGGCAGGGGCGTCACTAGCCTTTTACCTTTGGGGGTGGGGGGACGTCCGGTTTGTGCCGATGAACTAAAAAATGTGCCGACAAAACACGCCGTTGCCGCTTCGCGGCAACAGCGTACATTTCCCGCCAGCACAGAATAGAACCGGGGTAAAACTAATGCATCAGTTGAGATTATTCCTTTGATGTAGTTTCGTATTTTAAAGTTCACATATTTGGCTTTCATTTTAGCCTTCGCTAAAAAAGCGAAGCTTCCAACGACTGTACCAAGAACAAGTTAAACTAAGAGCCGCATGCGAAATTTTTGATCTGCCTTTTTCCGGAAAAATTTAGCTATACCTACCACACCAAGTTCTAGCTTTTAACGTGTTTCAGCGAATTTCAATCCTAAAACACCAAAACGCCTTCTAAATAAAGAATACTACAAAATTTTGTGTAATTTAACTGTAACTCAATTGAGGTTATTCCTTTGGTATAATTTAGTATTTTAAAGTTCCCATATTCGGCTTTTCATTTTAACTTTCGCTGAAAAGCGAAGCTTCCAACCTTTGTACCAAGGCAAGTTAAACCAAGCGCCGCAGGCGAAATTTTGTAACCTATTTTTTTTTTTGGGAAAACTCAGCTATAGTACCAAACAAATTCCGGCTTTTAACGTGTTTCAAACCCCAAGAATTTCTATCCTAAACAAAAACTAAATGGTACACCGTTTTTCCAAATAGGGAATACTACAAAATGCGCCGCAGGCGAAATTTTATGTGAAACTTACTGTAATGCATCAGTTGAGATTGTTCCTTTGGTGTAAATTTATATATTTAATTTCACATATTCGGCTTTTCGTTTCAACTTTTGCTAAGAAGCGAAGCTTCCAACCCGCCCCCCCCCCCCCCCTCCCCCATAGTGACGCCCCTGCCTGTTGGTATCCTAACACTGACCTATCCGGCTATACCACTATAGGTGATTTCTGATTGGTTGATTTCGGAGCTTCACTCAAATTTTCCGTATTTTATTGGGCTAGAGTATCCCGCATTCGGCATAGTGGATCCAGCGTTCGGAATAGGGCATTCCAAAACGGTAGATATACCCTACGTTTGGCATAGGGTATTCAAAACTCTGGGGTTTGTGGTAGACCAATCCTAGCTGAGTACCGTCTTAGCTATTGACCATCTGGCTCCTGCTGGGGCTATTGGTATTGAGATTCGTCATATAAGTATTTTTTTTTTAAAGAACTATGTCATATAGGACCAATGGCCGAAGACGAAAAATTGTGGATGAAAAATGCGAAGACGAAAATTCGAAAATAGCAATAGCACAAAATAATACTTCTTTTTCCGTTATTCAGTTTACATCTTCGAGTACAAGGATTTTTGGTAGTTAAAAGTTTAACTGGAAAGCCAACTTATTTTTGTATCATTTAACTGAACACACTCAATTATTTGGATTCTGTAAAGGGATTTTTTTTATTTTGCACTATTTGCTCTAGTTATGACGTTCAGAATATCTTCGGCCGTCCCCACAGTGTAAATTCTACTATGACGCATGAAATTTTAATCTCAACACAAACGCGTCTTTTAAGTGGGCAGTGGTTGGTGAAGACTGCTTAGTGCCTGCACACAAAAAAATTGTACATCTTTCTCATAAGGCGTACAACAAAAGTACAAGTGCATAGAGGTATCATGAATCACACGGAAATTCGACTATTTGAAAATCGATTATTCGGGGATAGCGGATCCACGAAGTAACGCATTTTCATCTGGTCTTCCAGCCTCTTTAAAGTTTAACTGAAAAGGGCAGAGAAGGGACAGTCTTGTTACCCCTCACTTATTCACTTCGAGAGGCTTGAAGACCCGATGAAAATGCGTTACTTTGTTGCTCCACTATTCACGAATAACCAATTTTCAAATAGTGGAATTTCCCTGTCAGATTTGTGGTACTACCTGTGTCGTATGCTTGACAAAAGAGATTTATGAAAAAAAAATTGTGCAGGCACTAAGCAGTCTTCACCAAGCTCATCACCGCCCACTGAAAAGCCGCGTCTGTGTGCCGATTCAAATATTCCGCGTCATAGTAGAATTTACGCTGTTGGGATAGCCGTAGATACTCTGAACCTCACTACGAGAGCAGATAGTGGAAAATCAAAAAATCTCTTAGCAGAATCCAAATACTCAGTGTATTCAATTAAATGATACAAAAATAAGTCTGCTTTTCAGTTAAACTTTAAGTGAAGAAGATTGTCCGATCCCAGCCCTTTTCGGTTAAACTTTAAGATCTGTCAAACAAAATCATTGCGTACTTTCAACAAAGGAACAGAAGACTTGACTCAACCTTGACTTGGGAAGCTAGCTGACATTTATCCCCCAGGTCGGTTTGATGGCCTAAAGTTGCGTAGTCAATTTATTGTTAGTTGTTTAGTATGGACCAAGCTGGCCGTTTTAATAGAATTAAATAAAATAAAAAAATATCAAGAATGTACCCTGAGTCGATATTGAGAGTAAGAAAAATTCTCGTTACGACCATTACAGTTTCCGGGCAGTTTCCGAGAATTCGACTTTTGAGTTAGTAGAAAAAAAAGCAAAAGGTTTGTGTGCCGGGAGTAGGAATCGAACGCACGACCTCTTGACTACTACCCCGATACTATGGCCGAAATATGGCCAAAGGCGAACTTTTACAGTGCATAAGTGCATAATTACAGTGCATAAGGGGCAAGGGCCTGCCAGCTAGCTTTGGGAACACTAAGGAGGGGGTTCGAGATAACAAAGAAAGGGGGTCCTGTCGACAACAAGTCCCTGTATCTTTATCTAAGCCCCCAGGTCGGTTTGATGGCCGAAAGTAGCGTAGTCAAGTTTTCTGTGCCTTTAAATGCAACAATTCTTCTTTCCTTTTGGGAAATGATTTGTTTTCTTGTGTTTCCGACCATCCCATCCTATCTAACAGATACGTAGTTTTTCGATCAGTTTACTCAAAAGAAAATACTCCAACAAAACGTCACGAAACTACCCCATGCCTCCAATGTTCTTCATCATGGACGCCAGCAGATTCATCGGGTTGCCTTGACCCATACCCTTCAGCATGCTGTTCATATTCTCCATCCCAGGAAACTTGGGTTGCCTTGGTCCCGAAGTCAATGGCGGGTTGCTTGTCATAGGCGGAGCTAAAAGAAATTTAAGAGACATTCGAAGAGGACAGACATTGCGTCTGCAAACCCTCTCTGATAGGAGACACGAGCAACTAGTGAAATTTGGCAAAAAATGTCTGGCCTCGGATGTGCACCGGTCCATTTTACCCCCTGTGACTACAAATCTGCAAATTAAAGCAACCCGTAGCACAGACGCACAAGATACAACTCAAGAAGCCGCATGTAAAATCTAGGGAGCGGTATCTCAAGTCATTTGTTCCCTATTTTGTGAAGGTTTTTAACGGATCGGAATTATGAATTTTAAATTGACATGTTTTGTAAATACGTTTGTTATTCGATTGTGTTTAAAATTTTATAATTGTAACATATAAGTGATAATTTATGACTATGTCGACCATGTATGACGATCAACCACTATTTTTATTAAAAAATATCATGGAAATAAACGAATTTGAATTTGAATTTGACATGTCGTGTCTATAACGCCAATGCAACCTACTTCCGTAATTGCATTCATTAATTCTTAAAGCACAACTCTTCCTAGAAATGATCTCTTCACTACGAAATGGATCAGAATTGTCGTTTTTCGAAAATATCATTCACGTGAAATTAGCGATATTCTTTTCAGCGCTTGGCTACTCTGTCCAGCCTTCCTGCTCTCCGACTAGGCGCAAAACATTTGAAAAATGAAAGCGATGTGGTTACAAAGCTGGAAAATTAAGCAAAAGAAAATAAGTCAGAAACAGAAGATAGATCTGGTGATCTACCATGTCTTACAAAATGAAAAATAACACTTTCAAGATTCTCATATCCTTGTGCGTGAAAGAGTTGTCAGCGAACGTTGAAGAATCCGGCGAAGTTTGCATCGCGTGAAGCGCAAAACTCGGCATGGTTAAAAATTGGTAGGCAGAAAACGGAGTAATCGAGAGAGGTGGGGATTGTAGAAGCATATAATTCCTGAAGGGAGCTAGGTATGTTATAAAAGTCAGAAATAAGCAAGAGGGGTCCTTTAAGCCCGGAGACCCAAATTTCGTATATTACATTCTAAGCCCGCTAACGGTACTTCCCTAATCTTTGCACTTTCCACGATTCACCATTTTCCATGCGCATTATGCTGAGAATGAGTGTTCGCGTATTGTGCTGTACTAACGCATAAAATGGTTATCTGAAGTTTGCCTAATGTTTCCTAGAAGTCAGTGGGCTTGGGGATAGGCTTATTAAAACAGCCGAAGCCGCGGACAATTTGTTAACTGCAGAGTTTAGTCTTATAGTATGCTAATAATTTTGAATTTTGGTAAATAGTGCGAGGTGAGCTTTAAAGATTAACTGAAAAGCCAACTTATTTCATATCCTGGATTGGAATACACTGAATTATTCTGACTCTCATCAGGTGATTGCAATTCGAAATTAATCCGGCCGCGGCGAATTCAAATGTCGGCGAAAGCGTGGGTTTCAAGGATCAAGACAAACGACGAAGGCGTCTGAGGACTGAAAGTAAGTGATTCTGAGAATAGGGCTACGACAAGTCGATAAGAACAAATTTATTTTACAAAAAATCGATTTTTTGAAACGGCGAAGTAACGGTCTAACACATTTTCACCGGGTCTTCAAGCCTATTTAAGTGAATAGAAGATGCATAACAAGACAGTCAAATCTTACACTGTCAGAAGTTTCGTAACAGATAACACGAGGATGCGCGGTTTCAACAGATAACGCTTCGGATGTTATCTGTTATGTTTGGAAACGTTACGCACGAAATTTTATGCATAACAAAGTTAAGAAGAGCCAAAATACATCTACTGACTTTATTCCTTATCGTCGTGATGTCGGAAAACTCAGCAGATACTTTTTGGCGTTTTTTTTGTTCTTTCTGATGGTAACGCTTATTATGCACAACATTTTGAAACACAACATATAACATCCGAAGTGTTATAGATTACGCATTATCTGTTAAAACCGCGCATCCTCGTGTAGTTATGAAACTTCCGACAGTGTAGTCCTTTCGGTTAAACTTTACAGAACCCATCGTATCTACATTTCCGATGCAACGTATCCCATTGCTCCATCTACTGTGAAACCCGGAAATATGAATTTAATACGGGGTTTAACCCCTAGCGACACAGCTCGCTGATTTTCACTCTTGCCTTCTTTCGCTATTCTAGATGCGTAACGAGAAAGTCGCTCGTCTGAAAGGCCGGTTGTATAGTATTTTCCTGTTTTAACCAAAAGTCAAAGGACCCTAAGAGATGCATAAGATATCTAACTCTGCCACAGAAATTTAAAAAAAAGAATTATTGACAATAATCGCAAATTTGGTTGACCACGATTGTCGATCTGTATAATAAACTTCCGTTTCACTTTTCTTTCACTGTAAGCTAATATTCTGGGAAGAAATGAACATTATCATTAAATGACCTCTCTTACCTTACCTACAATACTAATGCAACCTACTGCCATAATCACTCCATATATTTCTAAACGCGGAGACCCCAATTTCGTACGGTACATTCTAACCCCTCTAATAAAACCACGCTGATTTTCTCACTTGCCGTGTTTTGTTACCTTCGATGTGTATCACGCTGTCGACGGTTGTCTGCGAGAGGTTTTTCATTCACAAAAAACGGTTATGTAGATTATGTTCCTCTTTTCGTTACAAGTCGGGTCCCAGAAAAGGTTTAAAACAGCCAAAATCGTGAGTTATTTGTTGAAAGCACAGCATAGTTTCAAAGCATTCAAATATTTTAGAATACCGTAAGTTGAAGAGTAAATAGTGCCAGGGGTCCTTTAAGGACGAAAACCTATCTTACGACTAGCAGTTGTGGTAGAAACGGGGGAAATTAACAGTTTACTTACTTGCATCGTTAGACGCTGGAGCTTGGACTAGGACAGTATTTCCCACAGTAGTACCAGCTGTGGTGGGTTCCGTCCCCGTTTCTGTTGTATATTCCCCTGCGACGGTTGTCGCCTCACTCGTGGTACCCGAAGTCGTCGTTTTCAAACCTTCTGACTTCTTTTTCGGTGGTCGATTCATGGTGACCACCTCCTCTGCGGTGGGGAAAAAGGGAGGTTGTGGCAACTCATAGAAGGCTGGATTGACCACAGATCCGGTGGAGAAAACCGGAATGACGGAATCCGGGTCACCTACCACCAACGGCTGCTCTTGAATGGTAGGTAAGGTGAAACTCGGTGGCGTCAGTTTTCTCGTATTTGGGCGTCTCAGTTGCAAGCGGTAGGGAACTCTAGCAGCGCGGTCGTCGAGGTCTGTCAGTTCGTCCGGATGGTAGGGAATGTACTCTAAGGGATGAAGGTGGTCCTCGTGGTATAGTTCCTCCAGATCCCGCTTGACACGGTGGTTGCTAAGCTCCTCTAATATCGAGCGCTGGTTCATCAAAATCTCCATACTCATAACGCCAGGCATTGGATCCTCCCCGTATTCCATGTCCTGAGCCGCGTTGACGTCATTCGTCGGGATATCCCTATTCAAGTACCCCCCATATCCTCCTTTGTTCGGATGTCCGCCTTTATTCGGGTTTCCGGCTCCATTCGGGTATCCTACTTTATGCGGGTATGCGCCTTTATTCGAGTACTGATATTCGTTGTTCGGGTATCGGTATTCGTACGTGGGTGGAGGAGGGGGTGGTGGAAGTTCTGGTAAAAACATGTCATTCTCGTTCTCGTTAAACTGAGACTGCATCACCACAATTGGTCGGTACGTCCGGTCTGAGTAGGATATGCCTCCGTAGCTGTTGTAACTCTGCAATTAATAACAAAAGTTCACTGAAGCAAAAAAAAAAAAAAAAACAGAAAATGCAAGAAAAGCAAAAGTCAAACAATTAAATGTTACCAAAACGAACACTTCCTGAACCGCAAGTTGGGAACACTGATACGACGAAACAAAGGGTTGAGATCGTGGATTTTCGGGCCTTTCCTTCAAATGTCAGAGTCTTTGATGATGACCTTCGCCTCTGAGGAAGCTCTAAGGTTTATTGCAATAACAGAAAGTATTTAATGCATTAGAAGTTTACCGTAGTAAAACAAAAATGGTCAAAACCTCTCACGTCTGGATGGTTATGAAACTGCTGCATGATTTCTCATTCTTGCATTATTTTTCTTATTCTTTTTTGTTCTTTCCCTTCTAAATATTCTTTTTTTTTTTTTTTTTTTTTTTTAGCTAAATTTTTTTTTTAAACCCGCGTAGCCTTTCGAAAATTTGTTACTTTACTTTTTGGGCTACGGCTCCTCCTCCACTCGGTGACGTTAAAAAAAATAATAAAAAATATTCTTTGAGCCCAAGCTGACTTTGAAACATTTATTCAAACAATGTTTACAACGGATACGTCAGCTATGATTCTTCATGAGCGATATTTCGGCCCTTCTTGGCAAGGGTCCTCGTCAGGCTGTCAATCCTCTGGTTCAACTTCGGGGAAGGAAACATGATTTATTACAGGTCTGTTTCCTTCCCCGAAGTTGAACCAGAGGATTGACAGCCTGACGAGGACCCTTGCCAAGAAGGGCCGAAATATCGCTGTTGAAGAATCATAGCTGACGTATCCGTTGTAAACATTGTTTGAATACACTTTCCCTTCTTCTCTTCAGTGTTCTTTCCTTTATTGCAAAAGTATAGGTTATGGATTATCTTGTACTGAAGATTTGATCTGACTGCCCCCACAGGCCTATTTAGGCTTTCTTGCAGTCAATGTAACGGCTACAGGGCTAACCGAACAGGGCTGTGATCTGACAGTTTAGTTACAACATCACTTTTCACGTATATAGGCCCTAAAATCCGGTTAAAATGTGTCACCGTAATAAATCGATTTTTACCGAACGATCTTGTTCGATAAAAACCTGGAAATTCTGGAAAACCCCCTTGGTTTAAAGGTAAAAGTTATACTGTGTATTTTGGAAGTTATTCTCTTTCGTTTTTTCTTTTTCTCTGTTTGCTTATTACTTACTCCGTCTTTGTGCCTTTTGTTTATTTTGACGGGTCGTAAATAAAATCATAATCATCATTCTTTGAGATTTGTGGTAGGCTACCTCTATTTACTTGTCCCTTTACGCTTGAAATATTAACTTTCTGGCGAAAACTAAACTGCAACTGCCGAAAACTAAAATAAAATCGGTCAGGTAGCCGTGGATAAAACTCCTACCAGGATCCTGCACACCAAGATCCGTTTCGTGAGAAAAATGGTGCCTGGTAGTTGGTACATCCGTAGCTTTTCAGAATCATACTACAGATAATCTCACATTTTCTGTATGGAACTGACGACGGATTCTTGGAAACAGCGAAACACAATGGAAGCACGTTACGTATCGAATATGGGGCAACAGGCGTAAAGTGTGCAAAGTGTAAAAATATATGTCGTTAAGGTTCAATAAGAAAAGATAAATAAAATTCAAGAAAAACAAAAAAATAAACACACTAATAGGTGACAACATCTAAAAATTTAACATCAAAACGCTTATTTAATAACAAAATACAGAAATGAAACAAGGAACCGGACGGCCACAAATGAACTGACTAAACGGCAGACGTGAAATAATTATTAGTTGCGTTTTTGCAGATACCATGGTATCAAATATTGCGGTCTAAAGTCGTTTTTGCAATTATCGTGGTATCTGATACCACGGTCAAAGGGCGTTTTTGCAGTTATTGTGGTATGGTATCTGACCAGTTAGCGTGGTATCTAATTTTCAGATACTACGTCCGACCGTGGTAACTGGTCGTGGTATCTGAAAAGTCATCTCACTTTCATCAGATTTTGTCAGATTGGTGAGAAAGAAAATTAGCCCTTAGTGATGTAACTGAATATCAGTTTTTATTTTGGGATGACTTCGAAAAGTGAAATTTCGGCAATAGTCGTTTTTACAGAGCAACCGTGTATCAGATACCACGGTAACTGCAAAAACGACTAACTGCAGATTCAGTTACCGTGGTAACAGATACCATGGTATCTGCAAAAACGCAACTATTGATTGATGAGGTAATCTGTAACAATACAAGGGGTGGAAACGGGTGGAGTCAACGAGCGATATTTAATGCTGGAAATATAAATTTGAATGTCTTGTTGAATAAGTCGGTTCAGGGAGTTGTGCCTAGAACAGACGATCACGTTCGGCTCCCCACGTTGGCCCAAAGATACAAGCAGATTATTCTGAGGTTTGGGAAGTTTCTTCTCTCTAAACCCCAGCGAGACATCTTAACACCCACTGCACCGCCCAAACCGTACGCCTCACCAAAATAAACTGGTTCCAGTAGCTTCGCGAACGAACCGCCACGCAAATTCGTTTGTACCTTTTTTTACGGATTTGCTAAACAAAGCCGAGTGACATTTTTCTTTTCTTTCTTTTTTTGTGTGTGTTAGTTTGTCATTTAGCATTGTGAAGCAACGCAAATTAGCTGTTAGTTATTATATTGTCTAAATAAACCTATCTCTCTCTCTCTATTCACGGATCGGAATTCCTGTCAAGATTTTCGGCACCATATGGAAAGTTCAGATCTATTCAAATTGACGATACAGCTGCAGAAAATCCGGCCGGAAAATACTGATCGTGTGTTCCACTTAACGGATGAAGTGATTTCGGAAGAAGGTTGCATTATTATGAGATGTATCCTCTAAAATTTAACTGAAAAGCCGTCTAAATTTCTTCTCATTTAACTGAACAAATTTAACTTTTGGATTGTGTTAAGTTTCTTCAATATATGCCCTAGACACAGACAATATTATCAAAATTCGTCAATGTATTTTAGTGTTTTATCGTATATCTAGCATTGTATTTTAATTAATTTGACAAACCAATTGTATATAACTATTCTAATTGTCTCTTTTGTAGTGTAGTGTACAATTACTTTGTGGTCAGCCTATGCTATCCAATGGATATTTTTGGTATTAATAAATGATTGATTGATTGATAGTAGTGACGTTCATAATCTCTATAGCTGTCCTGTCCCTACGACGCTAAGTTCTACTATTAGGCGGAAAATTTCAATTTCAAAACAAACGTGCTTTTTAGTAGCCATTGGTGAGGTTGGTGAGTACCGTGGATCCAACAAACATGGACGAACTCCAAGCACTTCATCATCACTTTCTCCTGTCACCCAATCTATTTCATTCGTAACTTAATTTTTATTTCACGTAAACCGTTTTCGTCAAGCATACAACACAGGGTCATAGCTGGTTCACACGGGGCTGAAACAGCGGCCGATTGTCGATCAGCGGCTGATTTACGCGCGTAAATAGCGGTTGAAAAAAAAATAAAAAAATCAGCAGCTGATCTTTCAAATAGGAGCTTATTTTCATCGCGGTCACCGATCGGGATAAACTAAATTCTTTGGAATGTGAAGTCTGATGACTCTAGGGACAGCCTGTGATTAGGAGAATTAGGTATCACTAAGCATCCCATGATTACTAAATGATCTCGAAAAAAAGGTAGGATAATTTTTGAATTACAATAGCGTATGTTATGTTTATGTCTAATATTTATTTTCGTTGTTTTTCTTTAAAAAAAAATTATAATTTGAACAACTTTTCCATTCAACCTTCACTGAAAAGTGACTGAACACCACTAAACGGATTGTATTCTGTTCTCGTATTATTATATTTATTATTAATTATATTTTATGTTCTCATTTAAAAACAACACTATTTAAATAAATTTTATTTGCTTTTTAACTTAAAATTGCCGAGTCGCCTGAAATCTGTCAATATTCAATCTGTGATTTTACCTAGCCTAAAGACTACAAGTCAACTATATTTGACTTTGACTAACTCACAAGATATTTTTATTAATTTTATATATTTTGTTAAAAACAAAAAGAATATTCGGAATTACATTTTTCTGTTTAATTCTCCCGTCAACTCAAAGCAGTTGATCCGTCGTCTGAACAGATCAGCCGCTGTTTACGCGCTTATTTCGGTCTCGCGTGAACAAGCTATCAAGCGCACAGAGGTACCACAAATCCGACAGAGAAAGACGACACTATATGAAAATCGACTATACGTGAATAGCGGAGTAACGAAGTAACGCATTTTCGTCGAGCCTTCAAGACTTCTTAAAGTTTAACTGAAAAGGGCTTAGATAGGGCAATCTAGTTAACCATCACTTATTCACGTAAAGAAGCTTGAAAACCCCGCGAAAACGCGTTACTTCGTTGCTCCGCTATTCATGAATGATCGACTTTCAAATAGTGGAATTACCTTGTCTTATTTGTATGGTTTATGCGCTTGTATCTGTGTTGTATGCTCGACGAAAACGATTTACGAAAAATAAGTGTTGACGCAGTGTGTTGATTCAGTTTCTCTGCGTCATAGCAGAAATTCGCGTTGTGAGGACGACTGGAGATATTCTGAACGTCATTCTAGACCAAATAGAAAAAAATCCCCTCAACACAGTCCAACAAATGCAGTGTCTCAGTTAAATGATACACAAATAATTTGGCTTTTCAGTTAAACTTTAAGTGAACAAGTGCTGGGTAACTAGAATGTCCTATCACAGGCCTTTTCAGTTAAACTTTAAGTATCTTCGAACCCTTGAAAATCCGGTACGGACCTTATTCTTGTACGATATGTGGTACTAAGAGCGAGAAGATACAGCGAACATAAACCTGGAAACACTTGAAGGAAATGGAAGGTTGCCGCATTAAGAACAGACGTGTAGCGCAACGGGAGGCATCACATATGGGGGAGGAGGGGGAGCCTCCCCCAGTTTTGTCAGCCATGTGGTAAAACCGCCCGTTAAAGGATGAATGCGCTTTGTTATTGGCAAGGATTCTTTACATATAAATTGCATCTGACTTACCGAAGAAGGATATGATGGCTGCTGATAACCATAGTTGGTAGCTGGGTACGTTTGCCTTGGATACATGTTATGAGGTGGGTTCACCGTATTAACCAATCCCCCAAACCTGTAAACAAAAATAGTGTTAGTAGTGCAATCAACTGCGTGTACTCAGCGGAGGTCAATATTACCAAGAACAAATAAGTTAACAGAACCTCCGTCTTTGGTCCCATGCAGCGACTATTGGTACCCCGACAAATTTAAACTCAGCTAGAGGTACTTGCTGAGCTTTGAGTTTCCTCTTCGACGCTGCGCATATCAGAGGAAAAAAATATTTATTCAAACAATGTTTACAACGGATACGTCAGCTATGATTTTTCATCAGCGATATTTCGGCCCTTCTTGGCAAGGGTCCTCGTCAGGCTGTCAATCTTCTGGTTCAACTTCGGGGAAGGAAACAAACCTTATTGACAGCCTGACGAGGACCCTTGCCAAGAAGGGCCGAAATATCGCTGATGAAAAATCATAGCTGACGTATCCGTTGTAAACATTGTTTGAATAAATGTTTCAAAGTCAGCTTGGGCTCAAAGAATATTTGAAAAAAATATATCAGACGATCTCCGCTCTGCAGCGCGTCAGATATGTGACGTCACAATAGTAGACAACCAATCGGCTGTTCTTATCTGGGGCTCTACTGCGACATAGCCGTGTTTTAGTTATAATAATTGTGATGTTCTGTGTAGCTCCTATCATCCGCTCGTTTGCATCGGTTAGGGTATTGGGAATCTATTCGACTCCTCATGGTCGTGTTACAGAGATAGGGAGACGGAGCTTCTTGAGCTTATTTGTTCTTGGTAAAATAAGTATACTTGGAACGGTACTTGTCGACCTAATTTCTATGTCTACACGTTTCTAAATTCAAAGTACGTTAAAGGACCCTTCTTGCTTATTTTACCTTTTATAATATACGTAGATCCCTTGTGGATTTACACGCTTCTGAAATCCACACCTCTCTCCATTGTTTCGTTTTGTGCCTACGAATGTTTAGCACTTTTTCGGCCGTGCCGAGTTTTGCTCTTCACAGAACGCAAAGGTTGCCGGAATCTGTAACGTCCGCTGACAACTCTTTCACGCATAAGGGTATGAGAATCTTCTGCTTTTTACTTCTTTTATTTGCTTAGTTTTCACACTTTTAAACCAAGTCGCGTTCAGTTTTCAAATGTTTTGCGCCTATTCGCCGTCGAAGAGCAGGAAGAGTGATCAGAGTCGACTAGCGCTAACAAGAAAATCTCTTATTTCAGGTGAAAAGTAATAGCTGCGTTTTTTGCCGTCATCCATTTAACTGACCTACAAGAGTTCCCACTATAAGTCGCTTTCTTCCTTCGGTTAAACGACCTAAGTTTTTATAAGCTGTTGTTTTGGCTCCGTTTGCCAGTCGGTTAACCGACCTGTGGACTGAGGCGGGAGCTCCATCCAACCGACCTACGCTCTTGGCACGGCGCGAAATTCAAAATTCTCATTGAAGAGATATTTTCTCAAAACGTAAGTGGAGGGATACCTGTGACATCGCGAAAGTTGTCCGTCCGTCTGTTAGCACGATAACTCTCGAAGGGTTGAGATATTTTGATCAAACTTGACACGAAGACTCTTTAGGTCACAGTACAGGTCATGTTCGAAGATGGGCTATGTAGCTCTATATTTAGGGGTGGGGGAGGGGTTTGAAATTAAGGGAAACAAAAAATATTTTTTAAAAGCTAATGAAATAGTCGAATTAGGGTAAGCAGACATGCTGAATCCGAAATGAAATTTATTTTCTCGCCGGGCAAATAGTTCACCCGGAATCCGGCGAAAACCGGAAAATTTGTGAAAAGTAATATTAAGTTGATTGGACGTTCGATTTAGGGGCAAGGAAACGTGCCGAGTCCGAATATGATAATTATTTTCTCGCTGGACCATTAGTTCAGCCGGAATCCGGCCACAACGGGAGAATTTGTTTAAAGTAAATGTTTTATTTTAATTTGATAAGATGTTGGAATCGCGGGTAAGTAGACATGCTGAATTCGCATATGACAATCATTTTCTCACCGGACGTATAGATCGCTCGGAATCCGGCTGAAACCGGAAAATTTGTTAAAAGTAAAAGTTATTTGAAGTTGATTAGAGGTTGGATGTAGGGGTAAGGAGACATGCTGAATTCGTTTTTGAGCTTTATTTTTTCGCCGGGCAAGTAGTTCCGGAATTCCACCGAAACCGGAAAATTGGCAGAAGTAAGGCAGGAAGTTTCGATCTACTTCGTCAAAACAGATATGCCTTAAAGGGGTAAACACACACGCTGAATCCATATCTGAACTTGGTTTTCTCATATGATTAGATATTTGGCCGTAATCTGTTTCTAAATTTTAATAGTAAAAGTGTTCAAGGAGTCTGGCGAAGACTGGATTTGGCGAAGACAAGACCCAGTTGTCTGGATCAAATTTGAACTTTTGGGATCGCATCGAAACCTTTGGTCTTGTTCGATAAGACGTTTTTTAGAGCTCAGTCGAACCGACCAGCGAGATGAAAAAACGGTCAATAGTGGCAAATAGGTAGGTTAACCGACGTATGGAGAAAAGGCAAAAGACGCAACTAATGATGTAATGATTTTTCGTCAAAACGGTGGATTTTTTCTTGAAGACAAATCAGTCGACTTGTTTCAAAACTGTCGTTTTTTCTGCAAAAACAGTCGGTAAAATTACCAGCTAGTCGGTAGATGCCTTGCCATTTTGGCTAGTAACGCCTCTGCTTGTGAGTAGCATATATGTAAATGTAAAGATAATGTGTAAAAACTATGATTGGTATGGTAGTATTCCTATTCGGCACGGTCTAGTTCGTTTCTAAGTCCTCTTCTCTATTAAGTACATTACAAAATTGCTGATGTTTTTAACTGAATTACTAAGAAACCCTCTGGTAACTGTCCAGGGGCCCTGCATCTCTATGTGCGAGCCTGCAAGTGATGAAACAGGCAGAGGCCTTACTAGCCAAAATTATGGGGTGGGGGGGCAAGGTATTTACCAACTGGCTGGTTATTTTTACCGAATGTTTTCGAAAAAAATAGTCTGATTTTCAGAAAAAGCAAATATATCTAAGAAAAAATCTACTATTTTTTTTTACGAAAAACTGCCTGTTGTTTAGAAAACTCGACGGTTTCCAAGAAAAAACCCGACTTTTTCTACGAAAAATCGCACCGCTTCCCGCCGGCTCGGTTATTTCTTAACGAATGGCCGACAACATAGAGGGGGAGGGGGGTCCCCTTCCTATACGTGAAGACCCTGGAATCAGGGGTATCCAGAAACAAACCATGTACAGAGCGGAAATTAATACTATTGTCTACCTTCCCTAGAGTTTAAAGTCCGTGTCAAAACCTAGACTTCTTAACCCGAACAACTGAATGTTCTTACGACCTTACGACCGAATTTTCGAGCCACGCTATAAATACCCATTTCCCATCCACACCCCCTAGAAAAAAAAGGAAAAAATTATACAGTAACGATTCAGCCACTATTTACGACCATTGGGTTTGTCCACTGCACCACCCGAAAATAAAAAAAAACAAATACAACAAAGATGGAACCATTCGATGACTAAAATACAACTAATCTAGCTAAAGGATAAACAAATATCGTGCTGAAAGCGAAAATCTTTAACCTCTTCAGAGATTTCAACTGAAGTTATAAGGTAAGCAAATTTAAAATATTCAAATACAAAATGCCAAATTCACGGAACGGAGGAGGATTTTTAACTGAAAAAGTATCAAACAGATATGAGACAGATATGGGAGAGAAAAAAAAATGTAAAAGATGAATGATAAAAACAGCGTGTTCGTGCCAAATTAGTAGGCGTTAAGTATCCCAGCTTATACACACTCAAGCCAACGTACTTCCGGGTTCTGCTTGACGATGAATTTGTGTTTAAACCAGGGATGTACACATACATATATAGACTCCCGATTAAAAATTTGTAGCCTGAGTAGTAGTATGGTAGTAGTACGAAAACATTGCATGTAATACTATGTAATATCAACGAATACTATCATTTAATGTGCCTCAGACTGGTCCAACCTTATGTCGTAGTATCCAGTAGCATCGTGTCTTGCCATAGTAGCATCCGGTCTTGCTAATAATAGCATATAGTAGTATGTAGTAACACGGTAGCTTTGAAGTAGAAGCATGTAGTAGCATTGTTAGTACTGCATGCTTCATAGTACTATTTTGAGATAAATTTTTCATCGGTTACAGGCTGACGTCACACAACGTGTTAATCAGCACTGACTCTGATAATGACACTTTGATTTACCGCATCCTGTCGAAAACCTAATGAGTTACTAGCCTGCCTATTCTAGTCCATCAAAAATCCCTTATTTTGGGATACCCTATGCCAAATGCTGGGTACACTCCATGACCTACTCCATTTTCATTTCTCCTTTGAATATCGTGCTGTATTTTAGCTAGGCCTACACAAGTTATTCAGTGTTGTTGTATCTTCTCGTACGTAATCAAATACTTGAAATTGGTTGATTTCAGAGCTTCACTCAAATTACCTTAAATTACCTTAAATCGCACTTCCAGCGAGATATAATCACTAATTTATTGAGTTATGGTAATCAGCAGTTTTCATAATCTAGCGTTAGGCATAGAGGCGTTACTAGCCAAAATATTTAAGCGGCGGGGGGGGGGGGGGGGGGAGGTATTTATTGACTGCCTGGTATTTCTACCGACTATTTCACAGAAAAAACGACTGTTTTTAAGAAAAAAATGACTGTTTCAACGAAAAACCGACTGTTCTTACAAAAATCGACTGTTTCCAGGAAAAAAATCGAATGTTTTTTACGAAAAATCCCCCAATGTTGTCATTGCGCCCCCCCCCCCCCCCATACGTGACGCCTCTAGTTAGGCATACGATTTATCAGAATCAGGTGGGTGAGGCAGACTGACCTTTCCTACAGGTGTGACTCTTAAAATTCCAGATGAAGAAAAAAAAGAACTTACATTTGCGAAAGGACTCCATTTAGCGATCCGACGAAAATACAGATCTTGAGCAAAAAAATGATTCCCATTTTTCGAGCGCCCTGAACGACTTTCAGGTGGCAACTGATTTGTTTCGCGATGCATTCATTCCACTCAGCGCGTCATCAACGCGTGGACGAAGCACCAAGGCTGGTTGGACAGAGAGTGCAAGCAACGGCAAATAATATTTTCATCTTCATTTTTCTATTAGCGCTGTCTGATCTAAAATGGTAGCAAGATAATTTGGTTGGATGTTCTTTTCTGTGGGTGCTTCTATTCAGTATAACACAGGGGATGATACGAAGCTTTATATAAATAAATAATTTCAATCGGCCTGACCATGTGGGTTTCTGCCTCCCTGCTCTTCTGGTTCCAGCTTAAAGAGGTTATCAATCGGGAAGATGGTGATTTGTAAGTGACTTGATTTGGTTGCGTGAGTTTAAGTGGAACTGTAGAGCATCATTAAGTTGTTGATGGCCTCCCCTCATCTCAAGAAGTAGGCGATTTTCTGCTAGAAGTTATATGAGGCTGACACTCCCAATTGTGTGTCTTAGGGCCCTTAGGGGAATTTAATTTTTTGTTGTTGTAATTTTCCCCTGTTTAGAGTTATTTGTCTATTTATTTTTGTTGTTGTTACTTTATACCTTGGCCGTTGGTGAATTTAAATAAATAAATGAGTAAAGTAAATAAGTAGCGTTATTTCTGTTATTAATTTATGACGAGACATAAAGGAAAAGGTAGAAAGGTTATAGGCTACGGTTACAACTCAGGTCCCAACGTCTGATCTTCCAACAAACAAATCCGTAAATTAAGACAAGATTAATTATAAACAAGAATGACGAGTTGAAATTTTAAATAAATTTTTTTATTTTAAACTTGAGAAAGCCCATATTTGCCTTCTCAGCGGTGTTGTAAACTCTGTATTTTTACAAAGCGTAATTTTTGCAAGTCTCTAGATGAGCAGAAAGTAAAAATTAAAGAAGACCTCGTGAATAAAATTGCCGCATATACTAATATGCTATCGAAATGTCGCCCAAAAGTAAAAAAAAAAATAACCAGCCTTCTTTTGGCTCTCTGAGCTAGAATGACAAGAACAGTGGCAAATTTGTATCCAGGGCCACAACCAAGCTCGATTGTCAATTTTCTAAAGTGAAAGTGTTTTGCATTTTAGGAAATCCCCCATCGGATTTGAACTCTCCGAAATCGGAATAAAAATCTCCGAAATTCGGTGATTCAAGCAGTAGCCTATTAGAGTCCTATCTAGAGGCGCATTCTCGCCGTTCCCCGAGGAGTCCTCGGGGAATCGAAGGGAACGGCAAGAATAGAAGGAGTCACTCAACGCGGACTCCACGTACGGAAAACAACGAGAATCCGGGGAATGCTTCAAAATGGATTTTGTTCCAAAAAATAAATATGCAATAATATGTCAATAAACAAATATCCAGATGTAGGGGACATGTATGCAACAGTCAACTGTTAGCTCATAATCGTCTTCGGCAATGAGGGGTTTGCAGCTTTTGCTAGCTGGTGTACCTCTTATTTGTTTCCGGTGCATTCGATGGTAAGAACAATTTGGTTCCCAATTGTAAGACATGCAAGGGACTTGTCAGTAATAATCGACTGTTTTGATAAAATGAATCTTCAGGGATGAGGGGTTTGCGACTTTTGCTAGCTGGTGCGCCCATTATTTGTATCTGTGAACTTGATGTCTATCACGGGAGAGGACTTGTAAGTAAGAATTGGTTCACGAGGGGCTAGAACTTTTTTTAAATTGGTGCACACTGTATTTAATTTTTATAAATCTGACGGTAAGAAAGTTTGTATCGATTGTAATAGACGAGGAAGAAGAGGATTTCGAAGCCTAACTCATTTGTGATTAAATATGAAAGTTGACAGGACCAACTTTTGCAAATATGGTTTTAATAAATGTACTCTTTCACCGTAAATAAACATACCTAAATAAACTTTTCCATTGTTTCTGAAGGATAGTTATTAGTCAGAGTTGGAATCACCGTAGGTGGTTAGCTGATAATAGTTTTCGATCCGCTTTAGAAAAATGAAATGGAACGCCAAGACATCCGGTTGGTGCGTAACATCTTTAGCACATGTCTGATCCCACTATCCC
The DNA here is from genome assembly GCA_023053575.1 of Branchinecta lynchi. Lineage (NCBI taxonomy): Eukaryota > Metazoa > Arthropoda > Branchiopoda > Anostraca > Branchinectidae > Branchinecta > Branchinecta lynchi. The sequence goes on along the minus strand of JAKZAP010000021.1, from coordinate 4,318,417 downwards.
GCCCAGATTCGAAATCAGCGTGGTCGATTTACCTAGAATCCATCGTCGGATCAGCTGCCCCCGACGGAAAAGCTACTTTTCACATTTTGATACTTGGGCCCCAGACTATATCTCACTCAAGCCCGTGTTTTGAGGCATTTTTTCGCGGTTCTTGATCAAGGAATAGCTGCGTTCTTTGTCACGGGAGTTCTCACCGGTGGTCTCCGATTTTTCTTATAAGCCGTTTCTGCATCCACCGGTGACCTCTCACCATTCTTATAACCCGTTTTTGAACTAACCAGTGTCCGGTTTTATCTCACCCGTGCGGACTAACCAGAACCTGCTCGGGAGCTCCGCTTCAGCGAGGAGTTAGCCAGTTTTCATCAACTCACCGATGAACCAAAAAAATGTGTTTTAAGAGAAGAGCCGGACACTGGTGACAAAACACCAGAGACAGCCCGGAGTGCAACGAACGCAGCTAATGACTGTTGACCGACTAAACGTCACTGTAGATCAACAGACGTGAGCTTGATGAGATCCCTTCATAAATAGAGTCTATCAACAAGACAAACACAGTAGATCAACAACTGACAACAACAGTTCCAGTTGTTAGTCGACTTGGTCAACGCTGTAGGGAGATTTAAGCTGTTCACTAAAAGACACGCGTTTTTGGATTCACTTTCTTCTTGGTTGAAGCGACAGTTGCAGCAAATTGCAGGGAAGCACGGACTTAGTCGGTGAGCAAGTCCGTGATTGAAGAAAGAACGTAGAGAAAGAACTGTAGAAAGAATCAGTCCGGAAGCGGCCGAGAAGTGGACCTGCAGCGTACAACAAAAACAAGGCTCTGACCTCTCCTGCGATCGAGGTTGAGTTTTGATGATGATGATTTTATTTATGACCCGTCAAAATAACAAGAGCTACGAGCTCATATGGCACTTGTACGAGTAGGCCGTACAAGAAAGTAGATGAGAACGTCACAAAATGCACCCGCCATCCAAAAATGCGGTTCGGAAATAGAAATAGGATATTTAGTTTCACTCATTTCTGAGCAGTTCCGGCATCGTCTCGATTGTCTGTAGCAAATGCACATGACTGTTCAAACTTTCATCCCAATAAATCCATTTGCTTGATCCCTAGACGTGCTACACGATTTCCGGTACTCACTCTATCTCCACCTACCGTGGCCGAATCTGGTTGGGAATAAAAAAAATCGACCACCTAAAGCATCTTCGTTTATACCATCTATCAAGTTTCACTCGAATCTGAGCATTTTTGGAAAGTTCCGGTACCCCCCCCCCCCCCCCCCTCCCACCAACGTTGTCGGAGCCGGTTTGGGCCCAATCTCTTAATTCCCTGTTCCTGTCCATCAAGTTTGACTGAAATTGGAGCATAGCCTATCTGCAAGTTTCCAGTACCCCCCCCCCTACCTTGGCCGAATCCGGCCCGGACGCCAAATAACAAATCTAGGCCGCATAAACGCGGCACTGTCGAATTGCATCTCATTCGGTCCATCCGTTTGGTTTTTGTGCATGTCAAAAGTCCCCCCACCCCCAATTCCCCTAATCGTGGTCGCATATGGTTCGAACGCATGTTTTACATGTCGAGGCCATCGATTCGTATCACCCATGAAGTTTCACTCAAATCAGACCACTCGTTCGCAATTTATAGAAGTCAATTTCCATATTTCTCTTCTCTTGCTCCCCAAAAAATGCTGGGATCTAGGAACGGAAGTTTCCGGGGGTATGTTGTGTCAGGTTCTTAAGTCAAGATAATTCGGGTCGCTAATATGCCTGCAAAGTTTCGTTGTCGTTTTACATCTGGAACTATTCTAACTCACGACTACCAGAATTCCAGGAAACCCCCTCCAACTCCCCCCACAGAGCCCGGAAACCGTCTGGCTCCGTCAACTTCATCTAGGCCTAATGCTTGTTCCATCTATTAAGTTTCGTCCCAATCCCTCTGCTTTTAGAGTTTCTTGAGTTTTCCACCCCCCCCCCCATCTCCACAGGTATCGGACCCGACCCGGACCTGACACTGAACGTCCGAGGCGATAGCTCACCAGACAAGTTTCATTCAAATCCGATCACCCGTTCAAAAGTTATGCACGCCACTAGATTCCGGACTCCCCATCCACCCACTCCCCCCACGATGGTCGGGTCGGGGAAACGGCTGTTCTCAAGTCAATCTGTTCGGATCCCTGACATACCAGCCAAGTTTCTTCACCCTAGGACATCAGGAAGTATGCCGAACTCGCGGGATCGCTTGAAATCCGGACCCCCACCCCAACTCCCCCACAGTGCCGTGATCCGGTCTGGTTATGTCAATGACGTGTCTAGGACCTGTGCTTGTTTTTCCCACCAAGTTTCATCCCGATCCCTCCACTTTAAGCGTTTCTCAAAATTTCCGGTTCCCTCCTCCAACTCCCCCCAGTGGCATCGGATCCGGCCCGGATTTAAAGTAAGATGTCTGAGACACGAGGTCATCCAAAATATAAATTTTCATCAAAATCCGATCACCCGTTCGCAAGCTAAAAATACCTCAAATTTTGGCTTCACCCTCCCTCCACCCCCCCCCCCCCCCCCAGATGGTCGAATCGGGGAATTGACGATTTCCTATTTAATTTGGTCGGGTCCCAGACATACCTGTAAATTTCCATCGTCCCAGCACATCAGGAAGCACGGAACTCGCGGGATCACTAGAAATTCGGACTTCTCCCCCCCCCCCCCCCCCCCAACTCCCCCAAAGTGAGCGGATCCGTTCCGGTTATATCAGTCACGTATCTAGGACTTTTGCTTGTACTTTCCACCAAGTTTCATCCGGATTCCTCCACTCTAAGTGTTTTCTAAGATTTCCGGTTTCCCCCTCCTACTCCCCCCAGTGTCACCGGATCCGGTCCGGATTTAAAATGGAGGGTCTGAGACACGAAGTCCTTCCATATATCAAGTTTCATTAAGATCCGATCACCCGTTCGTAAGCTAAAAATATCTAATTTTTCCTATTTTTTCCGGATTCCCCCTCCCTCCACTCCCCTCCAGATGGTCGGATCGAGGAAGCGACAATTTCTAATTTAATCTGGTCCAGTTCCTGATATGCCTGCCAAGGTTCATCGTCCTAGCTTATCTGGAAGTGCCTGAACTAGCAAAACCGGGACCGACAGACCGACTGACGGACAGAAATTACAATCGCTATATGGCACTTCAGTAAGCTCAAGTGCCATAATTATGGGCTAAAGAATTAAATATCTGACGTTGCAGATATCAGACGAGATTAGACGTTGCAGATTGACGATCTGCCATCTCTGATATACTTCTTATTCAGATCTGGACAGAGGACAGGGGTTAATGATAGATACAAGTAAAGCACAATACTGTCAGTTGTTGGTCGACTTGGTCAAAGCCGTAGGGAGATTTAAGCTGTTCGCTAAAAGGCATTCTTGATCAACAAAGCATGCCGGACTGTTGATTAACATTGGCTCAACGCTGAACAAACGCCTTTACGGTTATTTATTTACATATATGCTGTGATGGCGAACACGCACTATTTGAAGGGGATCATCTTTTTTATTTATTAAAAAATCGAATACAAAAATATGTCATAAATAGGATAGCGAAGAAAACATGAAAACTCTCTAAGTAACTAAGTTACAGCTATGCTAAAGGGTACAGTACTCATATTTTTTAATAATTTACCGTTTTGTATTAGTCGAACACCACCCTACCTTAACGAAGAAACGCTTTTAACAAGTTAATACTATATCTTATTGAGCTACTACAATAACTTATTTATTTCTCATTCCTTTTTCTATCTTTTTTTTTATTGACCCCTTCTTTTGTAACATTATTGCCCGGTTTAAAACGACTTACCAACGTAGGAAATTGTTTGCAGCAAACAGAAACAGATCAAATGAAAGCGAAGTCTAACCACCTCAATGACGTCCTCTTCTCTCTTACAATCCTCGGCTTCAGAACTATCCCGAATAAGATATTTCCTTTGTGACGTCATGAAAGAAATAGAGAAATTCAAAATGTTGCAGATTGTATATTTGTATATATATGTGTAGAGAGCCGAGCGGCCAGCGAGGCGCCGGACGCTTTTACATTTATGAACCATTCTAGGACAATCAGTTCCCGACGTTCCTTCAGCCCGAACTGACTGCGAATCATATTTGACGGTGCAGAACGAATAAGTCAGCTACATTTTATTAGAGCTATATTTCGACCCTTCTTGGCAAGGGCCCTCTTCAGGCTCAAGCTGGAAAATGAACTTTCGAAATATAGCTCTAATAAAATGTAGCTGACTTATCGGTTTTGTACCGTCATATATGATTCGCAGTCAGATTGGGCAGAAGGAAGATCGATATTTCCTTAGTTTCGAAAAACAACTAAAAGAGTCATTTTCAAGTGAAAGTAGTTGAGAGTTGGTATTTGTAAATGTATTTAAACAATAATCTTTCTTTTTATGTTTGTTCTAAAAAGGAGTATTATTGAATGAGCTCCTTATTTGTATGTTCATTTCCATAGGCCGCATGGCCTTTTTTTTAGGCGGACACGTGGATAAATATTCTTTGAGCCCAAGCTGACTTTGAAACATTTATTCACACAATGTTTACAACGGATACGTCAGCTATGATTCTTCATCAGCGATATTTCGGCCCTTCTTGGCAAGGGTCCTCGTCAGGCTGTCAATCCTCTGGTTCAACTTCAGCGAAGGAAAAAAAGGAGGAAAAGGAGAAAAGAAGGAAAAGAAGGTTTGTTTCCTTCCCTGAAGTTGAACCAGAGGATTGCTGGCCTGACGAGGACCCTTGCCAAGAAGGGCCGAAATATCGCTGATGAAGAATCATAGCTGACGTATCAGTTGTAAACATTGTTTGAATAAACGGACACGTGGTTTATTCCAGGAAGCGTATTATTTTGTTTTGTTAATAAATAATCTAAAAAAAATTAAAATAATCTGAATCTGAAACGTATCTGACTCAATGACGACAGGTTGCATAGGCTAACGTGGGTTAAACTCCGCTACCAGGTTCTTAGCACCCAAACGGAATTCAAAAAGAGGGCTTCTTAAGTATTCTCTTGATGACTATCTCTCCTTGCCGATGCAAAATCTCCGGCCTCTCCGGGTAGCTAGCCGAAGAAAGGCAGAAGTTGTGTCACAGCTGCACCCAAAGATCGCGGTCATAGGATTTGAGTTTGAGTCGTATGGACACGCTTACTCCTTCTTCCTGAGGTTCACTGGCGTGTTTTGGACTTGGTCATATAGAGTATTGGCAGGAAAAAATACGCTTCGCGCCGTCTAAGCGAAATAGCAGGGTATGAGTGATTGGGAACAGTTTCGCGCTTTATTTCCAGAATTGTATTGTCTCTTATTCCATATTGTCTTTATAAAAGTATACGAAAATTAATGTAAAGTGAAGTTTTTTTGTTTGTTTGCTTTTTACTGCCCCCACAGGCCCATTCGGGCTTTCCTGCAGTCAGAAGTGTCAGCTACATGTATAAAGGATGTTAAGAGGGTTACAAAAGGTGTGTTCATGTAGTTTAGCATGTAAAACTTGGTTTGTATAATAAAGAGCATTAAACTAAAACTAAAAAACTCCTTGATACCCCAATATCGTAAATGACTGGGCAACACTGAACTAAACTGATTAGCTGTTCTCTATCCATCATTTCGGTATTTCAAATTATTTGCCTGGCGGTTGCGATTTTCTCGGCTCGGATCCGAAGCCTGACGGAGACTTTTTTTTTTTTTTTTAGCTGACGGTAAAATACGGCCTCCCAACAAGACCGACTCCGTAACTAAACCGTTAAATTTGAACAAGAAAACAACTTGATTTATCTGCCTTCTCCTGCGATCGAGGTCGAGCTTTATCGCTAAGGAATTAAATATCTGACGTTGTAGATATCAGACGATATTAGACGTTACAGACTGACGATCTGCCATCTTTAATATACTTCTTTTTATTTATTTATTTATTATTACATTTATCGTTAAGCTTTTAGTTTGTCGCCCCTTCTTATTTAGACTTTCTGGGAATCGTTGCCATTTTAGTTTCTAAATATTCAAGGATAGAGGTTTATAATAGAGATACAAGCACATAGAGGTACCACAAATCGAAAGCGAAAATTCACAATATGAAAATGGACTATACATGACTAGCGGAACAACAAAGTATCTCATTTGTGTAGGGTATTAAAGCCTGCTTAAGTGAAGGGTAACCAGATTATCGTATCTCAGCTCTTTTCGGTTAAACTTTAAGACGGCAAAAGGAGGTCAAGACTGTCTGGAACTGATCCCGAGTCTTGGCATTACCACGAACATCTCCTTCGAATTGCCTTCAAAATTCAAGATTGTAAGAGAGCAGTAGAGAGTCATTCGGGCGGTTAAAGGCGCTTTAAAGCACATATCAACACCTCAGCGGTCGCGTATGTACTCACTTCCATCTCGAAAATAAATAATATAACAAATAGATATTTGAACAATAGTTGCGTTTTTGATCTGAATTCTCAGTTCTCCGTTCTCGATTCTGAATTCTCGATAACGTACAAATTACTATGTTTGCTCCTCTGGCTTCTCCATTCTCGCTTTTGACAAAAACACTAATTTGGCAGCTCGTCCGCAACCCGGTATAAGTGTTTATGCATACTGAACACCCGCACTCTGTTGACCAATCAGGGAGGAGAACGGAGAGAGGAGAATCGAGAATTCACCATCGGAGCAACTTCTCGATTCTGCAGAATCGCAAGGCTTTCCCCGTTCTCCATTCTGACAAAATCGCAAGAAAAGGAGAATTCACTTCATCTGAATAGTCAAAAAACGCGAAATAGGAGAATTGGGAGAATTCGGATTAAAAACGCAACTAATTTTGCCTCGGTTTAATAGTTATGACTTTTCATTCCGTAGGCTCCGCCTAACAAAGCAATCCGCATTTGACACAATAAAATAACAATAATATATTATAAAAACAAAACCACTGGCCTCGAAACCCAAAACGGCATGGTATCGTTGTCAGGGGAAGCGTTTTTTGCGTCAAAAGAACTCGGCCGCACTCTTTGCGGACAACTATGTCACGCAGAGTCTACGCAGTGAAAAGTCGACCATTATATCGGAGCCAAATATTTAAATCTTCTCTTGCATTAATGTTATTGTTTTCCTGATTCAAGTGATACATGCAATCTGTCAGGAGTAGATACGTGCTTTCAGAAGGGAATGTGGAAACTATACAGTAATTTACAAAAATTAAATACAAATCCACTAAAACAGCTCTACTTAGTGTTCCACTTGAATGAGAAGGCTGACGGAGGCTGTATTGGGGCGGGCGTTTGCGTATCCTTCAACTCCGAACTGGACAGTCTCTGAAAAAGTTAGAAAGGAGACGAAACTTTCAGTACTCGAACATATTGAACAAGTCATACAAACTTTGAATGCGATCAACTCTCAGACCCCAAGACATTTTCTTAATGGGTAAACTATCAAGTTCCCCGATGTTCTTGAAACAAAAAATAAAGCCAAGATACTTAAAATGCCAATTTTTAAAGAGTCCATCATGTATTTTGTACGGCCAATTGGCTATTAAATATATTCATTCATTCACTAGTAGTGTTCCACTTGAATGAGAAGGCTGACGGGGGAGAAGGCTGTATTGGAGCGGGCAGTTGCGTTCAGCACTCCAAGCGGACTAGTCTCGTTTGTCCCTCCTCGCCCCATTATCAGCATCCATCACGAAGATATAGTAAAATAGATCGACAAGTTTATGAACAGGAAACGGAAGGTTTAACTTATTAAACTGAAGGTTCACTATTTACGTTTGTTTTCTTTTCCCTTCTTCTTCTTTCCTTTTCTTTTCCGTTGTATTTCTTTTCTTGACAAACGAATGAATACTGTCACCCGTTACGGGCAGTGCTCACTTAGGGTGTAGTTAGTTTACAGTGTATGATCTACTTTTTGTTAATAAACAAACTGAAAATTATAACTGGTTGATGCAAAACTCTCATGGTAAGGGAGGTTCGCACCTTTTGTTGCTAAAGGAATTATTATTACTTTTAGTAATACTGTTATTTCATTACTACTTTGCTTGTAGTTCTCAGTTGTGCTGCATGCTAGTCCGGCCGGGTGTTTTGTTTCATTCATTCATATCATAGAGTTTTAGTTGAACGTTGATGATGGTGTTGATCATGAGGGACTAACACGAAATAAAACGTGTGGTGGCTCTAAACTGGATCATGTAGAATTCAATCTCCATGGGAAAATTTTAAACAATTTTTTTTTTATTAGGCTATTATTATTTATTTATTTATTAAGTTTAATTAATTAACTCAATCAACGGCCATCAACGGCCGTATAAATCTTCAAACAACAAAAAACAAAATAAAAAAAAATAAAAGTTCCGAATTCTCGATTCTCGTACAAATTACCGTTTTTACTCCTTTAACTTCTCCGTTATCGCTTTTGACAAAAAACACTAATTTTGTAGCTCGTCAGCAACCCGGTACACGTGTTTATGCATATTGAACACCCGCACCCTATTGACCAATCAGGGAGGAGAACGCAGAGAGAAGAATCGAGAATTCACCATCAGAGCAACTTCTCGGTTCTGCAGCATCACGGGGCTTTCCCCGTTCTCGATTCTGACAAAAACGCAAGAAAAGGAGAATTCACATAATCTGAATAGTCGAAAAACGCGAAATAGGAGAATTCGGAGGAAAATCGCGAGGAGAATACGGATCAATAACGCAACTTTTGGGTTGTATAGAAGCAAACTGTTGTTTCATGATTTGCCGTGCGCGAGGGGAAAGGGATCGCAAAATACGGGTAGACGGGAAGAGTCGAATCCAAAAGCGCCTCGCCGTCTTGGGAAATAGCAACAGATCCACCTTTGCTGGATTAAGAAGAACTTCAAAGCCCTTAATGTTTAACAGAAAAGCCAGCTTATATTTGTATCCTGTACTGGAATCCAATAGTTGCGTTTTTGCAGATATCATGGTATCTGATACCACAGAATCTGAATTTTGACGTTTTTGCAGTTACGGTGGTGTCTGATAACGGTTGCTTTTGCAACAAGACCAAAGGTTTCGATGGGATCCCAAAAGAAAAGAAAGTTTAGAAGCGAATTCAGCGTATCTATATCCGTATAAAGAACGTCTAATCAACTTCAAGTAAACCTTCTTATACAAAAATCCGGTTTCAACCGGATTCCGAACAAGCTATATGTCCCGGTAAAAAAGGTTGTCATATACAGATTCAGCGCGTCTTCTTACCCATAAATATGTCATCTAATCAACTTCAAACAAAACTTTTGATTTTAACAAATTTTCCGGTTTCGGCCTGATTCCGGGCGAACAAGTTGTCAGGGTAGAACATACTTTTCAAATAAGTGCTCAGCATGTCTTCTTACCCCTAAATCGAACTTCTAATCAACTTCAGAAAAAACTTATACTTTTAACAAACTTTCCGGTTTTGGCCGAATTCCGGGCGAACTTCTTGTCCTGCGAAAAACGGTTTTCACCATCGTTTTCAGCATGTCTTTCTACCCCTAAAGCAAACATCTAATCAACTAAAACTTTTACTTTTAAAAGGCTTTCCGGTTTTGGCCGGATTCTGGGCTAACTACTTGTCCGGCGAAAAAAATGGTTTTCACCGTCGTGTTCAGCATGTCGTCTTACCCCTAAATCAAACATCTAATCAACTTCAAATAAAACTTACTTTTAAAAGGCTTTCCGGTTTTGGCCGGATTCTGGGCTAACTACTTGTCCGGCGAATAAATGGTTTTCACCATCGTGTTCAACATGTCTTCTTACCTCTATATCGAATATCTAATCAACTTCAAATAAAACTTTTGATTTTAACAAATTTTCCGGTTTCGGCCTGATTCCGGGCGAACAAGTTGTCAGGGTAGAACATACTTTTCAAATAAGTGCTCAGCATGTCTTCTTACCCCTAAATCGAACTTCTAATCAACTTCAGAAAAAACTTATACTTTTAACAAATTTTCCTGTTTTGGCCGGATTCCGGGCGAACTACTTGTCCGTCGAGAAAATGGTTTTCACCCTCAGCATGCCTTCCTACCCCTAAATCGAACATTTAATCAACTTCAAATAAAACTTTTACTTTTAACAAGCTTTCCGGTTTTGGCCGGATTCCGGGCGAACTACTTGTAACCACCGTGTTCAGCATGTCTTCTTACCCCATAATCGACTATCACATCATCTGTTTAAAAATATTTCATTTGCCCATTAATATAAACCCCCTCCCCCACCCCTAAATGTAGAGCTACAGAGCCCATCTACGAACTTGACCTTACTCTTGGCCCAAAGAATCATCACACCAAGTTTCATCAAAATATCTCATTCCCTTCGTGAGTTATAGTGCACACAGACGGACAGACGGACAACTTTTGCGATGTCATAGGTATCCCTCCACTTACGTTTTGGGATCCCAAAAACGACAACTGCCGAATGTGTGTTTTCCCACCCCAAACCCCATAAATTTGACAAAAACCCAGGCCAGACTGGCCAGATACTCAGTAACTCCTAAAACTTTTGACCATGGTATCATATACCACGGTAACTGCAACGCAAAAACGACCGTGGTATCATACAGAGGCGTTACTAGCCAAAATGTTTGGGTGGGGGGTCAAGGTATTTACCGGCTGGCTGGTAATTTTTACCGACTGTTTTTGCAGATAAAAACAACTATTATTGAGAAAAACGACTGTGTTGACGAAAACATCAGCTGATTTGAAGAAAAACTACTATTTTTAAGGAAAAATCGATTATTTTTACGAGAAACTGACTGTTTAAAAAAAAAAATCGGCTGTTTTTACTAAAAATCGAGGCTCTTCGCACCGACTCGGCTATTTTTTTACCGATTGGCTGACAACATTCTGGTGGGGGGCGTCCCCCCTCCCCCCTAGTCGTGACGCCCCTCGTATCATGTACCATATACCAGGTACTTTCAAAAACGCAACCAATGAACTATTTTTTACTCTGTTGAGGGATTTTTACTTTTTCAAAATAGGCTCTCGTTGTGACGTTGAGATACACAGGATGGCGTTGCGACAAGACTAGTTCACAATTAGACGCACAATTCGGATTTCATAAGAAATATAAATCAAAGACGCTTTGACGTGCCTGTCTGCCAGACGTTCAGAATTAGCAGTCTTAGCAGGTTTGCTTATTGACAGCAGTCAATTTGGTGCTGTTGTTCACTTCACACATTTGATATTACATAGAGCTACCATATACGTTTGAAAGATCTTTCACACAAAACGTTATTCAGGCATAGCATAGCAATGGCATTTTCGTCGGGTTTTAAGCAAAATAAGCGATTCTTTACTAGATTTTTTTTACAAATTCTAAAATTTATCCGAATTTCACTAAGATTGCGGCCATTGCCTACCGCTCAAACGATTTTCGCGCATCTAGGAAATAAATGTTTAAACTTTACTTCGGCGTAGCATATTAGCGCGCAACGAGTGCGGCCGCGCTTCACTTGACACAAATGGCGTCACAAAATTCGAAACAGCGTCGTAGCGTGGTCAGTCAAAGAGTTATTTGTGACAAATGAACGCGGCTAATACGTCACTCTCGATTCTATGCATCGCGTCTCTTAAGGCGTATTCTCGCCGTTCCCCGAGAACTCCTCGGGGAATCGAAGGGAACGGCGAGAATAGAGGGAGTCACTCCATGCGGACTCCGCGTACAGAAACAGGGAGAACACGGGGAATGCTTCGAAATTGGATTTTGTTCTAAAAAAATTTATGCAGTTGAAGAAATTAGTCTGGACCCACTTTATTTTGGTTTTGTTTATTCTGATTGTTTTTACTTAATTTTACATTGCACCAACACCAGCAAAAATTGATTCCCCTCCGAATCTGAAAGGGAGTCCTTTCCGATGATGGTGATGATAATCGGAGCACTCATCGTCGGTGGGGACTCGCGAGAATACGGGGGAGTCAGTCCCCGGGACAAACAAAAACGCGGGACTCCTCAAGTGGAGTCCTCGGGGAAAGGCGAGGATACGCCTTTATACTGAAGCAAACTTTTAAAGTTTATCTTCGTAGTCAAATTTTAGTAGAAAAATAAATTTATATATTTAAATAAATTTTAGCAAAAATAAAGTGGATCCAGACTAATTTCGTCAACTGCATATTTTGTTTTCGAACAAAATCCATTTTGGAAGCATTCCCCGTGTTCTCGCTGTTTCTGTACGCGGAGTCCGAGACGAGGTGACTCCCTCTATTCTCGCCGTTCCCTTCGAGTCCTCGGGGAACGGCGAGAATACGCCTATAGCGTGGTCAGTCGAAAAGTTATTTGTGTCAAATGAGCGTGACTACACTCCGTACCTAGTGTCACGCACGACTCTACGCAGTGAAAAAACGTACATCTTATACCCGAGGAAAAAAAATACTTCCTTATATTATTTTAACTTCCGTTTGTGACCTGTCAGATACGTGTTCTGAATCAGAAAAGTTATTTCATAAAAGAGGTCTAACCTTCTTCAACAGAAGGGTTAACGGCGGAGGGCGCTTGGGTGTATCGCTAAAGCTCAAGCATGCTAACTGAAGCGTGCAGAAAGCAGTGACATCATATTCATCAGCAGAAGAATCAAGCTGAAAATAACAGCAAGCTACAAGCAGCAACTCAAAAGCAAATCACTATTCTATCTTCCGTGTCCTCATGCGCCTGTGAAGACTTGAGTTGCGTTTTCAGGCTCGCGATTCTCAACCCGTTTTTACGGAGCCCATCCTAACACGGGTCCGTGTTCTGTGGCTTCAAGCGTTTTTAGGTCCCGCGCTTCTTTCGAGTTCAATACCGAACCCAAACACAAACGGACTCGGCATAGTATCAAATCTTGTGCCGGGTTCTCTTAAAGGACGCCTGAACAATGAAACCATACTTGAACACACATTTACAGACATGGACACGGAGAACATTCTTCTCCTGAGCGTGACGTTTTCAAAATGATGATTGTTTCCGGAGGTTTGCACATGCAGACTCCAAGACAAAAAGCGCAATTCATTCAAATCTTGTACATCGCTGGCCGGATCGTATTGGAATTTCTTCTAGATATACGTTTGGGCTTATCTAGTTAAAAAATATTACAGAAGAAGGCTTGATTGGAGACATTTGTTCATTTCTAAAATTGCTCGGTACTGAAATAAGGACAGATGCAAAATGGAGCAAAAATCATAGCTTGGAAACGGTATTTCGTATTTGGATTGGGTTTTCTGCATGCAATGTTAACGGAAGTCATACAGATAGGGATGATACTTGGTACTCTTCATTCAGGTGTCCTTTAAACGACGCCTGAACAACCATACTTGAACGCACTATGGAGAATGCATTCACAGACAAGGCCACGGAGAGCATTCTTCTCCTGAGCGTGACGTTTTCAAAATAGAGATGTTCGTTTCTGGAGGTTTGCACATGCAGACTCCAAGACAAAAAACGCAATTCATTCAAATCTTGTACAGCGCTGGCCGGATGGTATTGAAATTTCTTCTAGATATACGTTTGGGCTTAACTGGTTAACAAATATTCCAGAAGAAGGGTGATTGGAGACATTTGTCCATTCTAAAATTGTTCGGCACTGAAATAAGGACAGATGCAAAATAAAACAAAAATCATAGCTTGGACACACTTTTCGGCATTTGGATTGGGTTTTCTGCAGGCAACGTTAACGGAAGTCATACAGCTAGGGATGATACTTGGTATTCTTCATTCAGGTGTCCTTTAAGCCCCGTTCACAAGCATGTCTAGCCAAGCCGGGATGCCTAGGCACGTGCCTAGCCTCACTATTCACACCCATGCCTAGGCACAGATTTTGGGCCAGGCACGGAGTTCCAGGCTCTAGAACTCAGTGCCTGGCTAAGCTTGGACACGTGACTAGGCATCTGTGCTTGGCCAGGCATGCTTGTGAACGTTTATGCAAAACACGGGCGCCGAAAACGGGTGACAGCGCAACGTGTTGGGATTCGAGTTCAACACGCTAATTGCTGAAAACGCAACTTTGAAAACAAGCAAGGAGCCCAGCCTTAAAGTTTTACTGAAGAGCTTATCATTCCAACGTCCCACCAAGTGGATACACAAGCTGCATCCTAGTTCAAGTTCTGCGCTCTCGTTAATGTGCCTCAACTGTGAAAGCATTCTACATATTCCGCAATGTTGGCTAGCCTCGCCAACAAACATTGTCTCTGATTGGTCTGTTCAGTCTCGTCTCAAGTGGTTCTGAAGCTTTACTCTAGGCTACAGAAGATAGATATTCCTTAGAATTAACATTCAACATGGCACAATGCAAAGTTCAGCCATATGGACTCTTGACTATACTGTCAGACGTCTGATAAAAAGATGGTTGCGTATCCTTGTATTAAACATCCTGATTGATGCCAAGGATGTCTTTGTTCTGATCATTTTAAGTGTTATGATTCGACACAAAATTCCTGTTATATCTCTTTTAAATTTTATTTTTCGCAAAAAGATAAAATTTAAAGTTTAACTGAAAAGTCAACTTATTTTTGTATCATTTAACTGAATACACTGCATCTTTTGGATTGTGTTAAGGATTTTTGATTTTTCACTATTTGCTCTAGAATGACGTTCAGAATATCTATGGTCGTCCTCACAACGCAAATTTCTACTATGAAGCAGAAAAATTTAATCTTAACACACACGCGGCATTTCGGTGGCCAGTGATCAGCTTACGGAAAGGTAGCTCACTGCGTGAGCACTTATTTTTCATAAATCGTTTTCGTCGAGCATACAACACAGATACAAGCGCATAGAGCATACAAAGCAGACAAGAAATTCCACTATTTGAAAATCGATTATTCGTGAATAGCCGAGCAACGAAGTAACGCATTCTCGCCGGGTTTTCAAGCTCCATTAAGTGAACAAGCGACGGGTAACTAGATTGTCCTATCTAAGCCTTTTCAGTTAAACTTTAAAAGGTCATAACAACCTCATATACCAAGGATGCACACACATGTCTTTTATGTTACCAGAAGTCTGACAGTGTAAATAGAAAACACCAAATACCTACTCAGACCGTCAAACACCGGAACACTGTCTTCACTGTAAACAAAAACCTTGCAGTATTTGCTACTGGGATTAATCTTGTCTCTAATGAGATAAGATTATCTCTAATTCGAATTAATCTTATCTCAGTAGAGACAAGATTAATCCCAGTAGCAAATACTGCAGTTGACGATAGTCCTTCAGCCAAAGCTGACTGCGAATCATATTTGACGATGCAAAACGGATAAGTCAGCTACATTTTATTTTGTTGACCAGGTCTGTTGTTTGAAATCGGAAAGATACAGTGGGTTTTAATTTTTCTCTGCTGGCTATAGTTACACAGTTTTCCTCGAGCTCATTTACAATTTTACCTGAAATATTTGAAAAACGCTAAGTTTGCGGCTTGGTCGGAATAAAATGTAGCTTACATCCGTTTTGCATCGTCAAATATACTGCATTTGACTTTATCCTTACTCGGAGAAACTTTTTACAGTGTTGTACGTAACACTTTTCGAACGATAACGACCTATTAAGCTCTTCAGTAAATCTGTAGCTATTTCGAACTGAGCTTCAACTCTCGCAGTACACGCCGAATAGTAGGAAAGCAACAGGGTCAAGCTAAAAAGAAAGCCGATTGTTGAATGTTTTGCTTACACACTACGAGTAACTTGGTCTTGCAATGATCTGTTCCGCCCTTCAACTCGTCCTTAAATCTTTTAAACTACGCTTCAACTTCGTGCAGTACCACAAAGGATAGACAAAAAAGATCTTCAGTCATGTTTTCTGTGTTCATGTTTTATCTGATTTATCCTTTACCGTCCTTCTATCCCACACCTGTCTGCAAGATGCCTCCTTTTTACCCGCTTGGTAAAAAAAATACACATGATCTCATGTGACAAGCTGTCGCCCTAAATAAAAAAACAAAACAAAAAAAACACAACACCATATCTCAGCTTCGGTGTTTGTACTTGACTATTTTGTTCTTTTAGCGCGTTAGAAAAACAAATAAGTACGAAAATTAGCAGCTAAGCATCGGGGGGGGGGGGGGGGGGGGTACTTGACTATTTTGTCTCCTTTAGTGGGTTAGAAAAACAAATAAATACAGTTAATAGCAGCTAAGCATCGGGGGAGGGGAGAAGCTCAAGCAAAAGGCTAATCGTCAATGGTTTGCTTACACACTTGAAGTCATAAATTTGAAATCCTAGTTGAGACTCGTCTATACTATCCTACCCTTTCGGTCTGCAGCAAACTCCCGTTAGATGGCGTGGCGGAGGAATTCGAATCGCCGTTTTCAAAGACCGAATCGCTCTAGAAACAAGATAACAAAATTAATAAACAACAACAGAAAATAGAGTGAGGAACGGATTTGTAATATAGGTCACCGTAAACTGTAGTTTACTGTGAGCGTGTTCCACCCTTCTAACAACACTAACAACTTCTAACAACATTAGTAACCACTTTCGTTCAAACCTCGTGAAAAGTTACTACGATGACCGTTCCAGCCTTCTCGAAATAGTATCTAACCCTAGGTTAACACAGACGTTCACACTGAGTCGATATCGGCCATCACCGAGATTTTCGTCACCAAATCAGCGATTTCTGTTGCTTCGTCAGGCGATTTGCAATGTTGGGAAAATTCAACTTTAATCAGGCGACAGTACAATTTTATGCATGCAACAGCAATATTTCGCGTTAAATTCTGTTGCTGACGAAAATTCAGTGTTAACATCCAGGTGATGCAAATCTTCTGTCGCTGTGATTGAAAAATCTCGTCCATCGTCGCGATTTGCTCTGTGTGAACCTCGGGTAATAGTAACTATTTGCTTACCACGTCCGGGATCGTAGTAAGCGGGGTAACTACGAATCCCTGTGACGTGATTGGCGTGATTAGCCCGTGGCACGATATTTTGCTGAGAAAGAGAAATGCGTTCCAGCCCTTGACCGAGGGCTTAACGCCACTAAGCCAGAATCTGTTCATGCGTAGCAACTACGATAAGTAGGCTGGAACACGCTCTGTGTGGAAAGTACAGTAGAGGTATGATTCTTTTAAAGTTTAACTGAAAACCAATTTATTTGTGTATCCTTTAACTAAATAAACTGCACTATTTGGATTCTCTTAAAGGACCTGTCTTACCTATAATACTAATGTAACCTACTCCCATAATAACTCCATATATTTCTAAACCCGGAGACCCCAATTTCGTACGGTACATTCTAACCCCTCTAACAAAACTACACCAATTTTCTCACTTGCCGTATTTTGCTACCTTCGATGTATATACGCGCTGTCGACGGTTGTCTGCGAAAATTTTTTCCATCAGAACAAGAGCTACGAGCTCATATGGCACTTGTACGAGTAGGCTGTACAAGAAAGTAGATGAAAACGTCACAAAATACACCCGCCATCCAAAAAGGCGGTTCGGAAATAGAAATAGGATATTTAGTTTCACTCATTTCTGAGCAGTTCCGGCATCGTCTCGATTGCAAATGCACATGACTGTTCAAACTTTCATCCCAATAAATCCATTTGTTTGATCCCTAGACGTGCTACACGATTTCCGGTACTCACTCTATTTCCACCTACCGTGGCCGAATCTGGTTCGGAATAAAAAAAAATCGACCACCTAAAGCATCTTCGTTTATACCATCTACCAAGTTTCACTCGAATCTGAGCATTTTTGGAAAGTTCCGGTACCCCCCCCCTTCCCACCAACGTTGTCGGAGCCGGTTCGGACCCAATCTCTTAATTCCCTCATAAAGTTTGACTGAAATTGGAGCATAGCCTATCTGCAAGTTTCCAGTACCCCCCCCCCCCCTACCTTGGCCGAATCCGGCCCAGACGCCAAATAACAAATCTAGGCCGCATAAACTCGGCACTGTCGAATTGCATCTCATTCGGTCCATCCGTTTGGTTTTTGTGCATGTCAAAAGTACCCCCACCCCCAATTCCCCTAATCGTGGTCGCATATGGTTCGAACGCACGTTTTACATGTCGAGGCCATCGATTCGTATCACCCATGAAGTTTCACTCGAATCAGACCACTCGTTCGCAATTTATAGAAGTCCATATTTCTCTTCTCTTGCTCCCCCAAAAATGCTCGGATCTAGGAACGGAAGTTTCCGGGGGTACGTTGTGTCAGGTTTTTAAGTCAAGATAATTCGGGTCGCTAACATGCCTGCAAAGTTTCGTTGTCGTTTTACATCTGGAACTATTCTAACTCACGACTACCGGAATTCCATGAAACCCCCTCCAACTCCCCCCACAGAGCCCCGAAACTATCTGGCTCCGTCAATTTCATCTAGGCCTAATGCTTGTTCCATCCATTAAGTTTCGTCCCAATCCCTCTACTTTTAGAGTTTCTTGAGTTTTCCACCACCCCCCCCCCCCCATCCCCACAGATATCGGACCCGACTCGGACGTGACACTGAACGTCCGAGGCGATAGCTCACCAGACAAGTTTCATTCAAATCCGATCACCCGTTCAAAAGTTATGCACGCCACTAGATTCCGGACTCCCCATCCACCCGCTCCCCCCACGATGGTCGGGTCGGGGAAACGGCTGTTCTCAAGTCAATCTGTTCGGATCCCTGACATACCTGCCAAGTTTCATCGCCCTAGGACATCAGGAAGTATGCCGAACTCGCGGGATCGCTAGAAATCCGGACCCCCACCCCAACTCCCCCACAGTGCCCTGATCCGGTCCGGTTATGTCAATGACGTGTCGAGGACCTGTGCTTGTTTTTCCCACCAAGTTTCATCCCGATCCCTCCACTTTAAGCGTTTCTCAAAATTTCCGGTTCCC
This sequence comes from Branchinecta lynchi, assembly GCA_023053575.1. Taxonomy (NCBI): domain Eukaryota; kingdom Metazoa; phylum Arthropoda; class Branchiopoda; order Anostraca; family Branchinectidae; genus Branchinecta; species Branchinecta lynchi. The sequence continues at coordinate 4,299,627 of JAKZAP010000021.1, read as the reverse complement.
TCCTCCAACTCCTCCCAGTGTCATCGGATCCGGTCCGGTTATGTCAATGACGTGCCCAGGACCTGTGCTTGTTTTTCCCACCAAGTTTCATCCCGATCCCTCCACTTTAAGCGTTTCTCAAAATTTCCGGTTACCTCCTCCAACTCCGCCCAGTGTCATCGGATCCGGCCCGGATTTAAAGTGAGGTGTCTGAGACACAAGGTCATCCTACATATCAATTTTCATCAAGATCCGATCACCCGTTCAAAAGTTATGCACGCCACTAGATTCCGGACTCCCCATCCACCCACTCCCCCCACGATGGTCGGGTCGGGGAAACGGCTGTTCTCAAGTCAATCTGTTCGGATCCTTGACATACCTGCCAAGTTTCATCGCCCTAGGACACCAGGAAGTATGCCGAACTCGCGGGATCGCTAGAAATCCGGAGCCCCATTCCAACTCCCCCACAGTGCCCTGATCCGGTCCGGTTATGTCAATGACTTGTCTAGGACCTGTGCTTGTTTTTCCCACCAAGTTTCATCCCGATCCCTCCACTTTAAGCGTTTCTCAAAATTTCCGGTTCCCCACCCCAACTCCCCCACAGTGCCCTGATCCGGTCCGGTTATGTCAATGACGTTTCTAGGACCTGTGCTTGTTTTTCCCACCAAGTTTCATCCCGATCCCTCCACTTTAAGCGTTTCTCAAAATTTCCGGTTCCCTCCTCCAACTCCCCCCAGTGTCATCGGATCCGGCCCGGATTTAAAGTGAGGTGTCTGAGACACGAGGTCATCCTAAATATCAATTTTCATCAAGATCCGATCACCCGTTCGCAAGCTAAAAATACCTCAAATTTTGGCTTCACCCTCCCTCCACTCCCCCCCCCCCCCAGATGGTCGAATCGGGGAATTGATGATTTCCTATTTAAGCTGGTCGGGTCCCAGACATGCCTGTCAATTTCCATCGTCCCAGCACATCAGGAAGCACGGAACTCGCGGGATCACTACAAATTCGGACTTCTCCCCCCCCCAACTCCCCCAAAGTGAGCGGATCCGTTCCGGTTATATCAGTCACGTATCTAGGACTTTTGCTTGTACTTTCCACCAAGTTTCATTCGGATCCCTGCACTCTAAGTGTTTTCCAAGATTTCCGGTTTCCCCCTCTAACTCCCCCCAGTGTCACCGGATCCGGTCTGGATTTAAAATGGAGGGTCTGAGACACGAAGTCCTTCCATGTATTAAGTTTCATTAAGATCCGATCACCCGTTCGTAAGCTAAAAATATCTCATTTTTCCTATTTTTTCCGGATTCCCCCTCCCTCCACTCCCCTCCAGATGGTCGGATCGAGGAAGCGACAATTTCTAATTTAATCTGGTCCAGTTCCTGATATGCTTGCCAAGTTTCATCGTCCTAGCTTATCTGGAAGTGCCCGAACTAGCAAAACCGGGACCGACAGACCGACTGACGGACAAAAATAACAATCGCTATATGGCACTTGAGTAAGCTCAAGTGCCATAAAAACCGGTTATATAAATTGCTTCCCTGTTTTCGCCAGAAGTCAACGGGTATTGGAGAAGGCTTAAAACAGCCAAAACCGTGGGTTCTTTGTTGAAAGCACAGCCTAGTTTTTAAGTATTCAAATATTTTAAAATGCTGCAAGTTAAAGATTAAATAGTGCGAGGGGTCCTTTGAGGACTCCTAAGAGCACCTGAATGCGCGTTTTGGGGCCATTTACCCAAGTTACCTTACGTTCAAATATGTATACCTGATCTACTGTATCGGTCATTCAGACAAAGTAGAGGTAAGCTTATTTGAACACTTCTCTAACTGTTCTGCTGCCCTGGTTTTGTTAGTTGCTTGTAAAATATCAAATGACAAGAACAAATAACGAACTTGATATCTATTTAGGGTGTGCTCGTTTCTCTATCTAAGGTATCTGTTTGTCTGGACCGCCTTCTCTGCTGACGGTACGTTCCAGATTCAAACCGTGAAAGGTGGCAGGTGGCAGTTAACAGAAAGCTGACTAAACAGACAGCAAAATTTGAAAAAAATATGATATGAATTAAACGTTTCAGGCAAGCATTTTACAGTAAAAGTTGCTTGGTGTGGGTTTTAGTTTTTATGGCACTTGAGCTTACTCAAGTGCCATATAGCGATTGTTATTTCTGTCCGTCAGTCGGTCGGTCGGTCTGTCGGTCCCGGTTTTGCTAGTTCGGGCACTTCCAGATAAGCTAGGACGATGAAACTTGGCAAGCATATCAGGAACTGGACCAGATTAAATTAGAAATTGTCGCTTCCTCGATCCTACCATCTGGAGGGGAGTGGAGGGAGGGGGAATCCGGAAAAAATAGGAAAAATGAGATATTTTTAGCTTACGAACGGGTGATCGGATCTTAATGAAACTTAATACATGGAAGGACTTCGTGTCTCAGACCCTCCATTTTAAATCCAGACCGGATCCGGTGACACTGGGGGGGAGTTAGAGGGGGAAACCGGAAATCTTGGAAAACACTTAGAGTGGAGGGATCCGAATGAAACTTGGTGGAAAGTACAAGCAAAAGTCCTAGATACGTGACTGATATAACCGGAACGGATCCGCTCACTTTGGGGGAGTTGGGGGGGGGGGGGGGAGAAGTCCGAATTTGTAGTGATCCCGCGAGTTCCGTGCTTCCTGATGTGCTGGGACGATGGAAATTGACAGGCATGTCTGGGACCCGACCAGCTTAAATAGGAAATCATCAATTCCCCGATTCGACCATCTGGGGGGGGGGGGGGGAGTGGAGGGAGGGTGAAGCCAAAATTTCAGGTATTTTTAGCTTGCGAACGGGTGATCGGATCTTGATGAAAATTGATATTTAGGATGACCTTGTGTCTCAGACACCTCACTTTAAATCCGGGCCGGATCTGATGACACTGGGGGGAGTTGGAGGAGGGAACCGGAAATTTTGAGAAACGCTTAAAGTGGAGGGATCGGGATGAAACTTGGTGGGAAAAACAACCACAGGTCCTAGAAACGTCATTGACATAACCGGACCGGATCAGGGCACTGTGGGGGAGTTGGGGTGGGGAACCGGAAATTTTGAGAAACGCTTAAAGTGGAGGGATCGGGATGAAACTTGGTGGGAAAAACAAGCACAGGTCCTAGTCACGTCATTGACATAACCGGACCGGATCAGGGCACTGTGGGGGAGTTGGGATGGGGGTCCGGATTTCTAGCGATCCCGCGAGTTCGGCATACTTCCTGGTGTCCTAGGGCGATGAAACTTGGCAGGTATGTCAAGGATCCGAACAGATTGACTTGAGAACAGCCGTTTCCCCGACCCGACCATCGTGGGGGGAGTGGGTGGATGGGGAGTCCGGAATCTAGTGGCGTGCATAACTTTTGAACGGGTGATCGGATCTTGATGAAAATTGATATGTAGGATGACCTTGTGTCTCAGACACCTCACTTTAAATCCGGGCCGGATCCGATGACACTGGGGGGAGTTGGAGGAGGTAACCGGAAATTTTGAGAAACGCTTAAAGTGGAGGGATCGGGATGAAACTTGGTGGGAAAAACAAGCACAGGTCCTAGACACGTCATTGACATAACCGGACCGGATCCGATGACACTGGGAGGAGTTGGAGGAGGGAACCGGAAATTTTGAGAAACGCTTAAAGTGGAGGGATCGGGATGAAACTTGGTGGGAAAAACAAGCACAGGTCCTCGACACGTCATTGACATAACCGGACCGGATCAGGGCACTGTGGGGGAGTTGGGGTGGGGGTCCGGATTTCTAGCGATCCCGCGAGTTCGGCATACTTCCTGATGTCCTAGGGCGATGAAACTTGGCAGGTATGTCAGGGATCCGAACAGATTGACTTGAGAACAGCCGTTTCCCCGACCCGACCATCGTGGGGGGAGTGGGTGGATGGGGAGTCCGGAATCTAGTGGCGTGCATAACTTTTGAACGGGTGATCGGATTTGAATGAAACTTGTCTGGTGAGCTATCGCCTCGGACGTTCAGTGTCACGTCCGAGTCGGGTCCGATACCTGTGGGGATGGGGGGGGGGGGTGGTGGAAAACTCAAGAAACTCTAAAAGTAGAGGGATTGGGACGAAACTTAATGGATGGAACAAGCATTAGGCCTAGATGAAATTGACGGAGCCAGATGGCTTCGGGGATCTGTGGGGGGAGTTGGAGGGGGTTTCCTGGAATTCCGGTAGTAGAATAGTTCCAGATGTAAAACGACAACGAAACTTTGCAGGCATATTAGCGACCCGAATTATCTTGACTTAAAAACCTGACACAACATACCCCCGGAAACTTCCGTTCCTAGATCCGAGCATTTTTGGGGGAGCAAGAGAAGAGAAATATGGACTTCTATAAATTGCGAACGAGTGGTCTGATTCGAGTGAAACTTCATGGGTGATACGAATCGATGGCCTCGTCATGTAAAACATGCGTTCGAACCATATGCGACCACGATTAGGGGAATTGGGGGTGGGGGGACTTTTGACATGCACAAAAACCAAACGGATGGACCGAATGAGATGCAATTCGACAGTGCCGAGTTTATGCGGCCTAGATTTGTTATTTGGCGTCTGGGCCGGATTCGGCCAAGGTAGGGGGGGGGGGGGGGGTACTGGAAACCTGCAGATAGGCTATGCTCCAATTTCAGTCAAACTTGATGAGGGAATTAAGAGATTGGGCCCGAACCGGCTCCGACAACGTTGGTGGGAAGGGGGGGGGGGGGGTACCGGAACTTTCCAAAAATGCTCAGATTCGAGTGAAACTTGGTAGATGGTATAAACGAAGATGCTTTAGGTGGTCGATTTTTTTTTATTCCGAACCAGATTCGGCCACGGTAGGTGGAAATAGAGTGAGTACCGGAAATCGTGTAGCAAGTCTAGGGATCAAACAAATGGATTTATTGGGATGAAAGTTTGAACAGTCATGTGCATTTGCAATCGAGACGATGCCGGAACTGCTCAGAAATGAGTGAAACTAAATATCCTATTTCTATTTCCGAACCGCCTTTTTGGATGGCGGGTGTATTTTGTGACGTTTTCATCTACTTTCTTGTACAGCCTACTCGTACAAGTGCCATATGAGCTCGTAGCTCTTGTTTCTTAGGCGGTCATTCACCGTCAGCAGACGTTCACATAAGACCCCTCTACTGACCCCGGCTCCACCCTGTCTGTAAGGATCATAATTTCTGTTGCCCGGTCAACATCTCCCAACGGCTATGAGCATGTGTTTCTAATGTTACAGAATTTGTAGTTGAAGTCGAAGACTAGAAAACAATCGACTGTCGTAGCATTAGAAGAATCACCCTAAAGAAGGATGACGGGTTACACTGTAAAAAAAAATCTCCGCTTTCAGATAACTTAATCTGCAGTATTTTGTGTTCTTTAGCGCTTATACTCTCCGTCGGATTCTAACTAACCGAAATGGGAATAAAAATCTCCGAATTCGGTGATGCACAATTACTATAGTCCAATGCAGGAGAGACTTTTTACAGTGTAATGCAGGACGCTGACTATGCTAAACTGATACGTCAGCTGATTCGAACGATATTTCAGCCTTTCTTAGCCATGAATAAAATCAGCTGACCTACTCATTTCGTGCAGTCAGCTTGGAGTGAAGGAATATTTGTGCAGCACAAGTATGACTGGTAGCAGAATCTACTGTGATATGAACCAGCTGGTGGGATTCCTTGGTTTGGCTTTGGCACACCGTAGTATATAAGGCTTGCATTTGACGGTGCTAAATAAATGTCAGATACAATTTACTATTTCGGCCCTTCTTGGTAAGGTCCTCTTCAAGCTCTAGCTGGGTCTCTTCAGGATCTAGTCTTTTCAATGCTAGTAAAGCACCAATATTTATTTTCCATATGGTCTAGTGTTCAGAGTAGCTGGCTTTGACCCAGCAAGCTCGGATTCGATTCTTGGTTTTGGAACCAGTATCTAGACTGTCTAACGGAAATTGGAATGAAGTATTTCAGATTTATATGACAGGAGTGCCAGGGGATAGGGTACGCAGTGTTACAATGTCGGAAAAGACTGTGCCATAAAGCGTTCCTCCACTATTTGCGATTGCAGTCAGTTTTCCCCAATTTAGTGGACGATCAGATGATCTTCCAAAATGTATTAAAAAAAGCGTCCAACCTCCTAATAATAGTAACTATTAGTTACTATTTTCGTTTCAACCTCGTAAAGACGCTGACCGCTGATCGTTTCAACCTTCTCGAAATAGTAACTAATAGTAACTACTCGCTTGCCATGTTCGGGAGCGTAGTAAGCGTGGTAACTACGATCTCTGTAACGCGATTGGCGGTACCAGGGCATGGTGCGATATTTTGCTTAAAGTAGAAAAAATCGTTCCGGCCTTGACGCCAAGAAGCCAGAAGCCCTGTGACCTCATACGTACTTACTGCAGTAGGTAGGGTGGAACCCTACCAACGACTTCAGAAGCGTTGGGAAGGAGAAGTCTTTGCGGCGCGTCGAGTGTTTTTAATTTGTTGAACTCGTTGCGAATTTATTTTTTCTTGAACGTGAATTTGAATTTCTCTATGAAAATAAGCTATCTATATAGATACCATACACCTTCCCCCCTAGGCAAAAATCTTCAAATCTTCCCCTTTTTCCTGGTCTTGGCATCACACCTTCTCTACTAGGTGGCAGTATGTCCGCACCCACTATCGATTTTTAGAGCGTGTTCCATCCTACTTACCGTAGTTACTACGCATGACGTCACGAATTCTGGCTTTTTGCCGTCAAGGCTGGAACGATTTTTCTATTTTGCAGCAGGATTTCACGCCAGGGGTGAATCCGACCAATCACGTTACAGAGATGCGTAGTTACTACGCTCCCGAGCATTGTAAGCAAATAGTAACTATTAGTTACTATTCCGACACGGTTGGAACGGTCAGCGTAGTAACTTTTCGTGAGGATGGAACGGAAATAGTAACTAATAGTAACTATTGTTAGAAGGGTGGAACACGCTCTTAGTGTACAACAAGTGCTCGGTGCCGCGTTGCCACGTGTTAGAATACTAAAACCAGCATGTTCAGAAGCGTTTGAAAGATGAATCGCCTAATTTATGACCGGCACCACTAGTTTTGTCCGCTGCAGGTAAAGCAGGTGCCGGGAGTATGTAACCCCTGGATTCGCACGAAAACAACGAGTTTTGAGCCTCGTCAATAGGCTAATTCGGATCTGTGGGGTTCAACCCCGATGAAAAATTTATCTCAAAATAGTACTATGAAGTAGTACGAAAAAGTAGCATGCAGTACTAACGATGCTACTACATGCTTCTACTTCAAGGCTACCGTGTTACTGCATACTACTATATGTTACTATTAGCAAGACTGGATGCTACTATGGCAAGACAGGATGTTACTGGATACTACTACATAAGATCGGACCAGACTGAGGCACATGAAATGATAGTATTCTTTGCTATTACATAGTATTAGATGCAACGTTTTCGTACTACTACCATACTACTATGCAGGCTACAAATTTGTCATCGGGACATTTGCCTAGGGAATCACAGATGCCCAACTACTTACAATGCTGTTTTCCCGAGCTCTCTTCGTCCCTAGACTAGTCAAGGCGACGTCGGACGAACGCTTCCGGATCCCATCCGACTGGAAAAGAAACAACACATAAGTATGGGGTCTCAAGCAGTGACGAAACAAAGAGGGGCGTCGTGGGGGGGGGGGGGGGGGGGGGGGGGTCGAAAAATTCCTGTCGGCAACGGCAGTGTTTGTGGGTGCGGAGACGGTGCGCGGATTCAGTTTTTCGGTGCCGACAAAAGCTCTGACAAACACTTTCCTCATTACTTTTCTGATACCTACAAAAGCCCCGTAGGTCCGAATTCCGAATCCCATCAGACTAGAAAAGAAACAACACAATATAAGTATGGGGGTCTCAAGCAGTGAAGAAACTAAGAGGGGGCGTGGGGGGAACGAAACATCCCTGTCGGCAAATCGGCACTGTTTGTCGGTGCGGGGACGGTGCGCGGATTCAGTTTTTTGTGCCGACATGAGCTCTGACAAAAACTTTCCTCATTCAGTTTCTGAGACCTACAAAAGCTCCGTCGGTAGACCATGAAACTTGTTGTTGGGAAATCGTCAGCGTTTGTCGGTGCGCGGATTCCGTTATCAGTATCGACAAGAGCTCTGACAAAACTTTCCTCATTCCGTTTCTGATACCAACATAAGCTGTTTAGGTAAATCAGGAAACTTCTTGTTTGGAAATCGGCAGCGTTCGTCGGTCCGGAGACGGTTCGCGGATTCAGTTTTCATCGCCGACAAGAGCTCTGACAAACTCTTTCCTCATTCTGTTTCTGATACCGACAAAAAGCTCTGTCGGTAATCAGGAAACTTCTTGTCTGGAAATCGGAATTTTTTGTCGGTGCCGAAATGATACCGACAAAAGCCTTGTCGGAAATTCAAGCCGATGATCGGATTGAGATCCTGATTTCGCTTGTTTTTCTTTCTTCGATATGGTGCCCGGGAAAAATCTTGTCGGTGCAATGGAAACTCTCTTTTTCGTTCCGTTACACCTGGAAAGGATAAAAATCGTGTCGTTAAATTCAGTAATTCCAAACTATTTGTCAGTGCAAAGACCTTTTAATCTGATGACTGAAAAACTCTCCTCGGTAAATCAGAAAATGTTTGGGGTAAAAGCACTAACAAACACATTTTCAATATTTTTTTTAGCCCAAGGTGACTTTGAAACATATATTCAAACAATGTTTATAACGGATATACGTCAGCTACGATTCTTCATCAGCGATATTTCGGCCCTTCTTGGCAAGGGTCCATGTCAGGCTGTCAATCTTCTGAGTCAACGTCAAGTCAAGGTTTTTTCCTTCCCCGACGTTGACTCAGAAACACATTTTCGTTCCTTTCTGTTCCTTGCCGGTAAACCGACCCACAGGCAAACCCGTTTCCTTGTTTTCATCTCGAGTGATTTTCTGCTCCCACCCACAAACTACCCTGTCGGGTTTATCTGGCTGTACATGGTCAAATGAATGTTTTGGTGCAATCATTGTGCAATCAATCAATCAATCAAATTTTGTACTCCTCAATTCTGAGGGAAATAAATGAATAAATAAATATATCCGGGAAATGGTCCACTTCATTCAGTGACTTTCGTCTTTCAAATTCCCATCAGCGATACCCCCACCAACTCGGCTCAACCGAGTGTGGATCAGGCGAGGATATCTTTTGGTAAGGAGGTTCTTCAAGTCTCTGAAAGATTTGATGGGTAGCAAAGTGTTCTAAGAGTTGCGTCGTTGGGTTGCCATGGAGCACCGTGAACGTTTTATTGTAGGTTGATGTTGTGGTAGGGATAGGTATTAGTTTGTTTGATAGTTATTTAGTTATTAGAATTCTGAGTGGAGTGTTGAATATTCGGACTGATAAATTGCAGTTTATATTATATTTTTATATTTATTTATATTATACTTTTATATTTTGTCCCGCTATGGCCCGGGGGCTTTTTTTTTTAAATACATTCATTCACTCACACCTCGGTCACACGACCACAGTATCGCCAAGTTCCCCCTCAATTCCTCAACCCATTTGGTCCTCGAGACACGACCGACAATTCAGGATGATTTAGAGCAGATCAAAAGATAAGTGGATATTTTATGTACAAGTGTTTAACCAGTAGCCTACTGATGTAGAGTTAATATTATCTTCAATATATTTATTTATTTAATCTAATAAAACGGCCAGCTTTGGCCATACTAAACAACTAACAATAATAGTTAGTTGTGTTCGCCTTACCCCCTCCTATACCAGACATTACGTTTTTAAGTGGGGTTTTGGCAACAGAATTGTTGATCCATGGAACAGCCTTACCGAAGATGCGGTTAATGCTGAATCGATCAATAGTTTTAAGTGCATTGTTGATGAGATTTTTAACTCTGATAAGTTCAACTACTCAAAATTTCTTAGAGTTATTTAGAGGCGAAAGCCTTTTTTCTCTTGCTTTGTATTATTAGGGATGTAGTATATCGCGCAATTGAAGATCCGCTCGTCCGGCCTACGCTACCATATTAGAGGCGTATTCTCGCCGTTCCCCGAGGACTCCACTTGAGGAGTCCCCGCGTTTCTGTTGGTCGTGGGGCCTCACTAACGGTATTCTCACGAGTCCCCACGGAGGGGCAATGCTCAGATTATCATCACCATTATTCACCATCATCAAAAAGGACTCCTTTCAGATTCGGAGGGGAATCAGTTTTTGCTGGTGTTGGTGCAATGTAAAATTAATTAAAAACAATTAGAATAAGCAAAACCAAAAATAAAGTGGATCCAGACTGATTTCGTCACTGCATATTTTTTCTCGAACAAAATCCATTTTGGAAGCATTCCCCGTGTTCTCATTGTTTTCCGTACGCGGAGTCAACGTGGAGTGACTCCCTCTATTCTCGCCGTTCCCTTCGATTTCCCGAGGAGTCCTCGGGAATGGCGAGAATATGCCTTAGGTCTCTGACCCCAGCGGCAGAGGCGTCACGACTGGGGGGGGGGGGGGGGGGAGGGAGGGACGCCCCCCCCCCAAAGCCGTCGGCCAGCCGGTAAAAAATACCGAGTCGGCACGAAGCTCTGCGATTTTTCGTCAAAACAGGTGATTTTTTTCATGAAAACAGTCGGTTTTTCTGAAAATTGGTCGATTTTTCGTCAAAATAGTCGGTTTTTCTGAAAATCAGTGGATTTTTCGGAAAATCAGTCGATTTTGTTCAAAAATGTCATTTTATTGTTGAAAACAGTCGTTTCCTTCTGCAGAAGAAGTCGGTAAAAATTACCAGCCAGTCGGTAAATGCCTCGTCCCCCCCCAAACGTTTAGGCTAGTAACGCCTCAGCCGAGCGGACGTTTACGTTCACGAAGCTGAGAACCGCTCCAGTTAAGCATGGACACCACAGTTGATAACTTTGAGACTAAATTGTCGGCGTTTAAATTTTATTTTCAAATCAAATTTAATGACTTTTCTGAAACAGTAAGTTGTTTTAAAGTTTTTTTTTTGTCTATCCTTTATTGATACTGAAGAAAAGTTCAATCGGTAAAGAGATCTCGAAGGTTTCACCCCTTTTACCACAAAAACTAGTGTCGCATCCTATTGGTCGGTTCTGACACCTTCCGAGTAGGGGTCGGCACCGTTTTTGTTTTTTTACTACCGTTTTCTGTTCTGTTTTTTTTTTTTTTTTAAAGGACACCTGAACAATGAAACCATACTTGAACACACCATGGAGAATGCATTTACAGACATGTACACGGAGAGCATTCTTCTCCTGAGCGTGACGTTTTCAAAATAGGGATGACTGTTTCCGGAGGTTTGCACATACAGACTCCAAGACAAAAAGCGCAATTCATTCAAATCTTGTACAGCACTGGCCGGATCGTATTGTAATTTCTTCTAGATGTACGTTTGGGCTTATCTGGTTAAAAAATATTCCAGAAGAAAGGTTGATTGGAGACATTTGTTCATTTCTAAAATTGCTCGGTACTGAAATAAGGACAGATGCAAAATGCAGCAAAAATCATAGCTTGGAAACGGTATTTCGTATTTGGATTGTGTTTTCTGCAGGCAATGTTAATGGACGTCATACGGATAGGGATGATACTTGGTACTCTTCATTCAGGTGTCCTTTAAATAACAGAAAAACAGAAAAGAGGTAGCCCTTTTTTTAATGCCGTTTCTGTTTCTTGTTCCGTTGTTTGTTTGACCGTTTTAGCCGTTTCTATTTTTAATTCACCTGTTTTTTCCAAATTTCCGTTTTTTATTACGACTTATACGCGTCGCGTCCCGGCGTAATCTAGCGGTTTTTATTCTCCCGGCGGATTATGATATCTACCGATATTTTCCGCTTTTCGGAAGTAAAGATTTTTTTACCCGACGAAACGGATATTTTTACACCATCACTAGAGGAAGCATAACAACAAAACTAACATTAGGAGGCATAGGACTTTCGACTTACAGACTAAATTATTGGCCTTTGATAACCATTCTGAGCCAGTGAATTGCTGGAAACTTTAATCTGGCTATTTCTTGTTGGTATAATAACACGTTTGCTGGAAACGTTTGTCTGCTATTTCATGTTGGTATAATAACACTTTCGCGAAACGGAGTCTCGCATCCCATTGGTCGGTTAAGACACGTTTTTTTTTTTTAATCCAACCAATAGGAGTACAAATCGTTTTGTACTGAAAGTTTGAAGCCTTCAAGCTCAAATTTCTGATGAAACTTTTCTACAAAGCTGTAATTATACAACTAAGAAAGAGCCAGCGAACTTTTCCAATGTTCAAAAAAAAAATTGTTCACTTTTCGGTAAAGATGCGCACTGTAAGGGTGCTAGAAATTCATTTTTAAGCAAAGCCCTTATGGCGCAAATGATCATGGACCTTCGGGGGATCATGAAATGTACTGTTTGGTCAAAAGTAATTTTTCACTTTGCGGTTAAGGTGCGCACTTCAAGGGAACGGGCAGTTCATTCTGTTAAAGTATAGAAATGCGAGAAAAGGGATGGTCGGATCTGGAAAATCACAATTTGTGAGCCAATCTTGTCGAGTCTCTAATGTTCCAGCCAAGTTTCATCGTTCTAGTACATCTGGAAGTACCTTAACTAGCGATCACCGGAATTCCGGACCCCCTCCAACTCCCCCCACATTGCACGAATCCGTTCCATTCTGTCGCGGGTGTACCTAGTTCTTGTGCTTGTTCTTCCCGATTAGTCCACTCTAAGCGTGACACAAGATTTCCAGTACTGCCCTCCACCCCCCCCCCACATTCATCCGATCCGGTCCGGAATTGAAATGGGACATCCGAGAAATGAGGTCTATCCAAATACCACCGTTGATTAAGATCCGATCACCCGTTCGAAAGTTATATATACCTCGAGATTCCGGATTCCTGCTTCCTCCACTCCCCCACGATGATCGGATCGGGGAACTGACTATTTCTAGGTTAATTTGGTCGGGCCTCTGGTATGCCTGCCAAGTTTCATCGTCCTAGCCCACCTGGGAGTACCTTAACTCCGGATTACCGGAATTCCAGAACCCCCTCAAACTTCCCCCACAGTGCCCAAAATCAGTTCAGTTCTGTCTATGATGTACCAAGGGCTTGTACTTGTTCTTCCCACCAAGGTTAATCCTCATCGCTCAGCTTTAAGCGTGACACGAGATTTCCTGCCCCCCCCCCCCCACATTTATCGGATCCGAACTGGACTTGACATGGAACGTCTGAGACACGAGGTCGGTCGAAATATCAAGTTTTATTAAGATCCAATCAACCGTTCCAAAGTTATACATATACATACGTCAATATTTCGGACTCCCCCTCACCCCTCACTCCACTCCCCCACGGTGGTCTGATCGTCTAAGTGACTATCTCCAAGTTAGTTGTTAGGTCCCTGATATGCCTGCCAAGTTTCATCGTCCTAGCACATCTGGAAGCACACTAACTCGAGAACAGTGGAACGACCGACCGACCGAAAAGTGATCGGTATACGGTGCTTGAGTGAAGCCCATGCTCAAATTCTGGGGCATGCTGACAAGGTGACCATGGTTCTCACGGGTAGTTGTACCCCTTTTTCCGCACAGGGGTATCAGTATACAGTACTTAGGGAATTAAAAAAATTTGGTATTAAATTATTTACCTTGAAATTTTTGCTTTTAAAGGGTACTGGTACCCTTCTGGGGAACAAGGGGTACACACACGTTTGACTTCCATACTCACCCCTGCAAGCATACCCCAGCATTTGACCATGGGTATAAAAAAGGGCTTAGTTTACTAGACAGGTGCAGAGTCCTTTTTTTTTTCACCTTACACAATTAAACTCGATCTTCTCTCACAACCTTCTGCTGTCAAACCGTCCCTGAGTCCCCTCCTCACGCTATTCACTTTCCAACAGCCGCCTTACAGTTCCAAATGATCGCCTTACTGTTATCTTGTAAACCTAAAGAAGTAGGAAAAAAAAAAAAACAGAAATACCTGTTAAAACTGCCGTTTTTTTTGTTAAAACGGCCGTTTTTTTGTAAAAAACGGTCCGTTTCTGTTTTTCCGAAAAAATTGGAAAAACAGAAACGGTGTTTTCTTATCACCGTTTCTGTTCCGTTTTTTATTTGCCGTTTCTTACCGTTTCTGTTTTAGCCAAAAACAGTTTCTGTTTTAGCCAAAAACAGAAACGGTGCCGACCCCTGCTTCCGAGTCCAAGCATGGCTTCTTAGAGCGTGCTCCACTTGAGGGGTTGCTCACTCCCAAAAACGATGTACACCAAGTGGCGCGTGCCGCGGTGCCGTGCCGGTGCCGTGCCGTGCCGGTGCCGTGCCGTGCCGGTGCCGTGCCGTGCCGGTGCCGTGCCGGTGCCGCGGTGCCGTGCCGGTGCCGAGCCGGTGCCGTGCCGGTGCCGAGCCGGTGCCGAGCCGGTGCCGCGGTTTTTTTTACTTCAAATTACAGTATTGTGATAAAGCACGATTTCTGATGTACATGTAAACAAATTTCATCAGATATTGGCCGAGAATGAAGTCGGCCATGTGTGTTGAATACAAGAGCTAGCAGCTCATATGGTACTTGCAAGGCTGGGTCAGAGGATGAAATTTAGGAATTTGTAAATTCTTGGGTTTCTTGTGTTTAATTATAAGCCATACCCTTGAAATAAGAATGATTGTGGGCCCTTGGAAATCAAGAGAATGATCTGGTGAAAAGTATTTTATTTTTGCACTTTAAGGGCACTAGAAATTCATGTGAAAGCAAAACCCTTTAGGCAAAAGTGACTATGGGCTCACCCCGTAGTTGTATATTTTGCTCAAACTAATGCAACCTATAATACTAATGCAACCTACTTCCGTAATCATTACATATATTTCTAAACCCGGAGACCCACGTTTCGTGCGGTACATTCTAACCCCTCTAACAAAACCTCGCTGATTTTCTCACTTGCCGTGTTTTGCTACCTTCGATGTGTATCACGCTGTCGACGGTTCGAGACGGTTGCGCGACGGTTGTCTGCGAGAATTTTTTCCATCAGGAAAATTGGATATGCAAATTGTTTCCCTGTTTCGCTAGAAGTCAACGGGTCTCGGAAAAGGCTTAAAACAGCCAAAACAGTTAGTTATTTATTGAAAGCACAGCATAGTTAAAGTATTCAAATACTTTAAAATACTGTAAGTTGAAGAGTGATTAGTGCGAGGGGTCCTTTAAGGGAGCTGGAAATTCATTTTGAAGCAAAACCCTTGTTTCACAAATAATCATGGGCTCATGGGGACCATGAAAATATATGTTTTGCTCCAAAGTATTTTCTGTACTTTGTGGTTATGATGAGTACTTTAAGGAATGTGGTTGGCTCTATAAAAGAATTTATGAACCAATCTTTTCCTTCCTTGACTACCTACTTAGGCTAACTGGTACATATATTTAGCCACAGCAAGTGCATGAAAATGGCAAAGTTCGAAGCACGAACGTTCAAATAAGCACACCTCTATTGCACTCCCAGAGTGTCTGATGGGGAAATTGACTTTTTCCAAGTTAAATATGCCTGCCAAGTATCATTCTTAGCACACTCTACAAATATGAAAAAAAGATTGGTCGCCACTGAATTACCTTCACCAGAAGCAAAATATACTGAAGCTGACTCAAGTTTTGGGCGATATTCGATACCGATAACGATATTTCCATGTATCGGACAAAATATCGATATCGAAAGTAAATATCGATATCGATAACGATATTTGTTCATAAAGATTGCAATTAATCCAACATAACCCACACTTATATATACGAAATTGGAGCAATGTGTATTCCGCAATTCCTTTCTTATTTATCCGGAGTTCGAGATGATCCAGTATGCGATATATCGGATATCGATCGATCGATATATCGCACCAAATATCGATATCGAAACGTAAATATCGCTATCGAAAACGATATTTGTTCATCGTAATTATTGTAAATAATCCGAACTAACCTACACTTATATATCCGAAATTGGACAATATGTTTTCCCTAATTCATTTCTCATTTATTCTGAGTTTGAAATGATCCAAGATGCTATTTAATGAAAATTTGGTTCTTAGATTTTGGCGAAACGAAGCATGGTAAGCAAATATCAATATCGATATATCGATTATCGAATATCGAAAGTGAAAATATCGATATATCGATTGTTGAATATCGAAAGCGGAAATATCGATATATCGATTATCTAATATCGAAAGTGAAAATATCGATATATCGAAAAATCCAAGTATCGCCAAGCACCAGTACCAAACCATGGTTGACCACTTTGCGCATTTGGTCAACAGCATCTCCTCATATCTAGTTCAGCTTCTTCTTCGGTTGCATGTTTTCAATAATTCTTTCATTCAAGTACCTTCGTTATTGGGCGCCAGATACCAGATGGCGAAGAGTAATCTGCAGAAAATTTGTCCGTGGGCGGAAAAATTGTCGCCGGTGCCGTGCGGTGCCGTGCCGGTACCGTGCGGTGCCGAGCTGGTGCCGCGGTGTTGCGCCGTTGCCGTGCCTTTGCCGTGCCGGTGCCGTGGTGCCGTGCCGGTGCCGCGGTGCCGTGCCGGTGCCGTGTCGAGGTGTACACCGGTGGCGGAGAGTGAGCAACCCCTCGGCTCCACTTTTTCGTTCCAACCTCGTGAAAAGTTACTACGTTGACCGTTTCAACCTTCTCGAAATACTAACAATAGTAACTATTTGCTTACCGCGCTCGAGAGCGTACATTCTCTGTGATGTGACTGGCCGGATTAGTCCGTGACATGATATCTTGCCGAAAACAGAAAAATTCGTTCCAACCCTCACGCCAAAAACCAAAATCCGTGACTTTATGCAAAGTAACTGCTGTAAGTAGGGTGGAACACTACTGTCAATACTGACTCAAATCCGTTTTCGTTGGGTAGGATCATGTTAGCGGAGGCGTTTGTGAATTGTTGACTTGTTCTTTTTCTAGAACATAGCTTGTTTTTAAAGTTCAATGGGTACATCAAACTACCCCAATCCCAGTCTGTAACAACCTAGGAACAATGCTTACCCCCTAGATTAGTAGCTTTTTCAACAGTTTCCTCTCTGTGATATTTCAAAGCGTAATTTTTTGGGCCAGTGCATGCTCAATTTACTAGCTTGGACAAAGATAAAAGTGATGTTTCATATAATACTTAGTAGATCTTTATTTTATGCATAAATCAGCTTGTATAATTCAGATTTGAATCGGTTATTTGTTTTTGAATGATTTTTGGAGCTATATTATTTTTTGTACGCTTATTGCATATTCTGGTACATTTTATAAAGCAAGCTAATCAAGCTTCACAACACTATCCTAAAAAGAAAAACTTTTAATAGGCACTTTAAGCCATGGAACTTCTGATGAGACACTAGAACAATCAGGTAAACTGCATCTGGGGCTTGACTTTGGTGACATCTCAAATATATCCTTTTCTATCAAGCATTGCTGGGAGTTTTTCAATTTTCTGCCACGATATCCCAGCTCCTAAGACTTGGATCGCCGAAATGCCAGAGAGGTAAAGACAAGGGATAACAAGAAAACGGCTGATTTTCGTAGCGCCTTCTAAAGGAAGTCGGAAATGTTTATTTGTGAAGCATTTAATACAAGGTAAAGCATTAGAAGTGTCTATTGTGCTTTAAGACAACTTTTGATTATTTTTTTCCGAGTCGCAGAGAACATTGGGGACATTAGCTCCCTCTCCCATACGTGACGCACTAGCTGCAAATACTGCCTCATATCCGTTTTCTGTTGACAGGATGGTCAAGAAATTATTCAAACAGGAGGCAGATAGTCCTTCAGCCCCGCTGAATGCGAACATATTTGACGGTGCAAAACATGTAAGTGAGCTACATTTTATTAGAAATATATTTGAAGGTCCGTACTGTGGTGATAGATAGTCCTTCAGCCTAAGCTGACTGCGAATCACATTTGACGGTGCAAACGGATAAGTTGGCTTCACTCCAGTCAGTTCATTTCCAGCTTGAGCCTGAAGAGGAAACTTGCCAAGAAGGGCCGAAAAATAGCACTAATAAAATGTAGCTGACTTTTCCGTTTTGCACCGTCAAATATCAAACAGGAGGCTCCTGTGGATTTAAGCACAGTTTCTTACCGATGGACTCTCTGTTGGTAGGACGGTTGCTGATTGGCTGTGGTGAATTGGTTCACCTGCTGAACTATTCAGAGACAAGTTTGAAGCTGACGTACTGGCGGCCTGTAATACAACATAATTATTTCTTCGATAGATACCTTAATGCTGAGGCAACAGAACTAGAAGAGAAAACGAGGCTTTTATATACATTAAAACAAAAATGAAGATTTTAAAGTTGAAGAACAAAGTAATTTATCCTTCTTTGACATTACCAGTGCTTTACAACTCGATCCAACCCTTTGTATCTTTATCGAGATCTTTATAACGACTGGATGTGACACAAAACAAGGAACGAACAGGAAAATTCGAATATAAAATAGAAATATCGAAAACTTTTAAAACAGAAAGGGCATTATAGCTGATCCTCATAAACAAGGCTTTAAAACTACAGAACCACGAGTGCTCCTTATACCAAGCTGACTGCGAATCATACTTGATAGCGCTAACTTAGCTAACACTCATTCTAGCTACATTCCCGCCCTCCTTCGCAAGGGTCCCGTGGCGCGACGGTCATAGGTTCCTTTGTCGAGCTAGTGGCTGAAAAGGTAGACGTATCAGCATCAGTTTATACGGGCCTATAACGGGCCAACCGAAGTGAAATGGGTCCTGGTGCTTTCGCACACCCTTCCTGTCACCTTCTCCAGATTTCTGCAGGTCCCTATTTGAAGCTGGGTGGACTTTGGCTTGTCTTACAGGCTTTCGCCACAAACCCCCGCCCCTAGCTAAACGGTGGGCACCAGCGAGACTCTAACCATCGCTGGTTAGAAATTTGACTAAGTCCAAAGTGGAGTCAGGAGCCAGGTTCGTTGACTGAAATTTAACCAAGTCCAAGGAAGCCGCTGATTGGCTGCTCTATACCGGTTGGGGAGGAGTCAAGCCCGATGAAAAATTCTTTGACTGTGTAGTTGTATGGTAGTTGTACCAAAAAGTTGCATGTATTGATATGTAGTAGTATATAATACTTTGATTAACAATATGTAGTAGTATGGAGTACTCTGAATTAACATGCCTCCTTCTGGGTTATCCGATAGCATCCATTTTGTTAATAGCAGCATACAGTGCCAACAGTTACAACTACATGCTACTTTTTCGTACAACTCCATACGACTAATTCTCGAAACATTTTCATCGGGAGGGAATGACAAGTAACAGTTTGTTGTTAAGCCCCGCCCTGTGGGAGGGACCAAATAGTGAAAAAGTGTCGTCAGCGTCCCTTCGTCTCGGTGCTAACCATTCGGCCAGGACGGAGGCAGAAGAGGAGTAAATCGCAGCCGACTCCGTTTAGGGCCATCAGTCAGTAACATTGCCATTGCGGAAGCCGGAAGCCGGGAACTGCAGAATCCGAATGCTGTCCGTCTTGCCGGCCGAAACTTGGGTGTGGTAGTTGACCACTCTCCAAATTAGTGTACAACAAGTCCCCGGCCAGTGCACCGGTCGTCATATTAGCATATTTAGAAGCGGGAATGACCTAATTGTACGGCCAGTGCGCTAGTTTGGTCGTCACCGGGAAAGAGTGTACATCAGGTGCCGGGAAGTGGGTAACACCTCGAGTCGATGTCCGAGCAAAAATGCATGATATCGATATAAATTTGCTTACAGAAATATGCTTCTGCGGTAATTGGTTCAAGCCCGTTTTTAACGCTTCAGTGCAAACCGAAAGGAAGAGCTGTTCTTAACTGAAAGCTGTGATATTAAACGAGAGGGAGAACGCCTTGTTGTCCCTGCAGCATTAGCGGTGAACGCGAATCAAACAAATGCAGGATATCGTCTGCATTCTATTTGTATCCTCGTAGCACCTGTTTAATTTGTTTCGTAATTTATACTTTTTAGGACTACGTCCTCCATTCGGTTACGTTATTTTTTTTTAATTAACCTCTTAACCTTTCTATTTAAACATACAAACTTACTTTAATCATTCTTCTAACGTATTTATTCAACTATTGGCCATATTCCTGCTCAGCGCTTCCAAGCGAACTAGTTTCTGTTAATCCCCCCATGCCTCACCGTCATTATTTGGATCAGACATGGTAAAATAGATCCACTGGTTAGTGAGTGGAAAACCTGTCATCTGTGTCCCATGTATTGGAGGTTTTGCATATGTTTCAGCAGCAGAAAGTGAAATTGACCTACTACCCTATGGATTCGACTTTTTACTATGTCTTAACCAACAAGTGTTGGTTAAGTTCTTCAAACATTTGTTTGAAGAAACTGTTGTTTCTTCAAACACTTTGTTCTTCAAACATTTCTAGCAATACGGACGTATTTGAGAAATCTGTTAGTTTTGTTAGAAATCTTTTCAAGCTCAAAACGTGCGTAAAATACGCTCGGATTTTACGCAGTGTGTAAATGCACCATAACAGAAACTAATCCGCTTGGAAGCGCTGAACAGGAATATGGCCAATTACAACAAGACATAAGAGCATTGTCTTACGAGCAGTCGTGGCCGAGTGGTTAAGGCGTTGGACTTGAAATCCAATGGGGTTTCCCCGCGTAGGTTCGAACCCTGCCGACTGCGAGCTTTTGCTTTTGCTTTTCCGAAAATAAAAATATGGCTATTTTGGGGTTCTCAAACGTAAGTGAAGACCTGCGACATCGCAACAAAAGTTGTCTGTCCGTCGGTCTGCGAGCACGACAACTCTCGAAGGGAATGAGATATTTTGATAAAACTTGGTGTGACGATTCTTTCAGTCAAGGGTAAGGTGGAGTTCGTAGATGGGCTCTATAGCGCTACATTTAGGGGTGGGGGAGAGGGTTCAAAATTAAGGGACACACAAAACATTTATAGGCAGCTTATGTAATAGCCGATTATGTGCAAGAAGACATGCTGAACACGATGATGAAAACCATTTTGTCACCGGACAAGTAGTTCGTCCGGAATCGCCGAAAACCGGAAACTTTGTTAAAAGCAAAAGTTTTATTTTAAATTCAGTAGACATTCGATCTAGGGATAAGAAGACATACTGAACAATTATGCGAAAATCATTTTCTACCCAGACAACTAGTTAGGCCCGAATCCGAATAAAACCGGAAAATCTGTTAAAAGCAAAAGTTTTATTTTAAGTTGATTAGATGACAGATTTAGGGGTAAGAAAAGACGCTGTATCCGTAAATGACAATCGTTTTTTACCCGGAAATATAGTTTCTCCGGAATCCGGATGAAACCGGAAAATTTGTTATAAGTTAAAGTTTTATTTGAAATTGATTAGATGTTCTTTACAGGGATAAGGAGATACGCTGAATTCGTTTCTGAACTTTCTTTTTTTGCTGGACAAATAGTTCGCCGGGAATTCGGCCGAAACCGGAAATTTGGCAGAAGTGAAGCAGGAAGTTTCGATCAGTATCGTCAAAATAGATATGGCTTATAGAGGTATATCTGAACTGGCCATCTCAGACGATTAACTATTTGCTGAGCTAATCTGTTTCTAAATTAGTAAAATTAGTCTGGGGTCCACTGAACCGAAAGTCTTCTCCTTCTAAAAGTGGAGGGTCTTACTGGGGCAACACCTCTAGAGATCACAGGACCTCCCGTACGTTCTGTTACTCACGAAAGTTACCGGGATACAGCTTTTTGGTATATCGGACATGCTTTTCTAACCTCTTACACTCTAACTATTCTGCGGTTGCGGTTTGTGCTGTTACATCCGCGGTCCAACTTTCGACCAATCAAAAGCAAGCAGATGTAAACAAACATTCAAACATTTCGGAAGCAGCGTTGCCGCCTGTCGCAGAAATCTGCGGTTAATGACAGTTTTCACTTCTTCGACAGAGCAAGCCAAAATTCTACGACCGGTTCCTTGCAAGTAAATATAAAAAGTAAGCAAAAAATCTTTTGCGGCCAAAAGTCACATGTTCCAGACAAGAAAAAGTGGCAATAGTGTTTACAAACAAGAATTCCAAGATATTTCACCTGAGAATTGGAGGATATTAAGAAGAATAAACAGGTAAAAATCATTCAAGCAGAGCTGCAATGTGGTTGTTCTTGAGTGTGGGTTAAAGCCTTTTAGGTAATAGAAAGCTCCACTTGCTTATAGGCCCAGATTAAACAGCAAATAAGTTGGACTGTCGAGAGTTTAAGATTGTTCATGGTATGTATTGTTTTTTTTGTGAATGTTACAGAACTGTTAGTCAGTCCATTATAAAAGCCTAATTTTTGGAGGCCAGAGGCTATGCTAAGTTACTGTCACTGTCAGAGGCGTTACTAGCCTAGCTGAAATGTTTGTCGGGGGGGGGGGGGGGGGGGCAAGGTATTTACTGACTGTTGTTGCAGAAAGAAGAAATGACTGTTTTGACAAAAAATCAATTGATTTTCAGGAAAAATAACTGTTTTCATGAAAAAAAAAACTGTTTTGACGGAAAATTGCAGTGCTTCACTCCAACTCAGTTATTTTTTACAGACTGGCCGGACACATTTGGAGGATATTTGATCGTGCAAAACGGATACGTCAGCTGAATTTTATTGGAGCTATATTTCAGCCCTTCTTGGCAAGGGTCCTCTTCAGGCTCAAAACCGCTCAAGTTGGAAAATGAACTTGAGGGAAGGGTTCGTTTTTCCAACTTGAGCGGTTTTGAGCCTGAAGAGGCCCTTGCCAAGAACGGCCGAAGTATAGCTCCAAGAAAATTCAGCTGACGTATCCATTTTGCACCATCAAATATGATTCGCAGTCAGCTTGGGCTGAAGGAATATTCACACTTGGAAGGGTCGCCCCCCCCCCCCCCCCGCAGTTGTGACGCCCCTGTTCACTGTACATACTGTACTGATGTCTGACGCTTGTCGGCCATGCCACATGGCTATTTCCATTTTTTTTTATGATAACTTAACTAATTTGAGCAGCTAAAAAGGCTGAGAAGCTCAGTAGCAAAGTCGGGTTACAGTAAATCAGTAGCTTAGTGAATAACCTAGATGCTGTGAGTCTCCGACTAGTCAGCAGAAATATTTTCATATCCTGTGGTTTGATCATTAGTAGGGTACAGGGAAAAATACAGAACCCTGAAGCTGCTACGCACAACTATGGTAGTCAGAATAAAGTTTACTTGCAAAAATCTCCATTATTATAAAAGGCTAACCATGTTGAGTCCCTAATGTGTGTTTGTATTGTTTATTTTCTTTTTCTTATGAGATATTTTATGGTCTTTGTTTGCCACTAGTTAGCCAAGCTAAAAATCAACAAATTTTATTGTATTATATTTGTTTTAACAACTGTAAATTCCTCTGTAATTGCAAGGTTTGTTAATACTATAATATCTAAGTACCTATGGTGTTGTAACATATTTTATTCTTTACAGGAAATTGAATGGATCAACTGACCAAGAAGCAGGTCCGGATTGCGAATAGCCTAAAGAAAGAGGAGAAATCTGACTTCTTATTGTGTGCCAAACACGGATATTCTTCCTTTATCAGAGGCTTGAGTCCTGGACAAGCTCAGTGATACATTGAAGACAGTAAGAGACAGGCACTACAGGCCTCTGATGACTACAATGGCAGGTGCTGCTATTGCCAGCACCTAAATCTTTGGTGGCATGCAGTGAGAAGGCCAAATATCATGAAAAGTTTATGAAGGGGTTTCTCAATCTTTAATCAGTGGAAGAAGAGATTGTAGATGGTTACGGTTTGCCAAAAATGGATGCTGTTTGCCAACAGCCCATAAAAGAGAAAACTGATTGACTTTTCTATGTGTATTTGTGCCAAACAACTGACATCGCTCCTTGGTCACAGGCTAAAGTGTTGGACAAGCTAAGTGATTTGCTGCAAAAAAGCTCATGACTGCAATGTCAAAACCTGATTTTTGTGATTGTGTGTTGCATGAAACTTGTAGGAAAAAGTTTTTTTCCACTTCTAAGTCCTCAGTCTTGTTAGCTGATGGGACTTCTGACACTGTGCAACTTGGACATCAACATCAACTCCTAGTCCCATGGTCCTACAGTTAAGGTCTCAAAGTGTTGACTTTTCATATACTGACACTTTCCTCTTTTACCTGAAAAAAGAATGTAAAGAGAGGCCAGAGTCTCAACTTCGCACAGTTTCTGAAGCGTCAAGGAGCGTTAACATAGTAATTGAACATGCTTGTGCACTAACTGAGCGAGATATTCTTCTTGCTTCTGGATGCAGGGCTGGTGATCTTGTTGCAGAGAAGGCCAGGTATGTCGATAAATGCTTGAGGAACTTGTGATGGAAATTGAACCAAAGTGTAAATGATGGTAGTGTGTACAAAACATCACAAATCAGAGAAAACTTTTCTGTCCTTTTAAAGCAGAGTGACAGCCATACTATGAAACGGCTGAAGAATCGCCTAAAAATGATCTCCGTATACATCTTTTGCCATGCAAAAGGAGCCCATGTGGCTGTTACCCACCGACAGATCATTTTTTTTTTGCACTGGCTGCGTGCATTTTTGCAATTTTCCGTGTAGACGCAAGCTCACGACCCCATACCTGTCTCTTTGAACCCACTGGACTATGGATGGGCCGATGAGATACGTGGGGGAGCAAAAGCAGTGGCAACTGATGGGCCATATTTTTCCAGACAGTGTGGTCGGTGTTTTTTTGTGCCTGCAAGAAATCTTGCAGCAAAAATGCTCATGTGCTGTAACCAAGAGATCTCGTGATTTACTATGCGCATCCGGGGGGAAATGTGTCAATGTCATTGTAATAGACGAGGAAGAAGAGGATTTCGAAGCCTAACTCATTTGTGATTAAATATGAAAGTTGACAGGACCAACTTTTGCAAATATGGTTTTAATAAATGTACTCTTTCACCGTAAATAAACATACCTAAATAAACTTTTCCATTGTTTCTGAAGGATAGTTATTAGTCAGAGTTGGAATCACCGTAGCTGGTTAGCTGATAATAGTTTTCGATCCGCTTTAGAAAAATGAAATGGAACGCCAAGACATCCGAATTTGAGTGTTGGTGCGTAACATCTTTAGCACATGTCTGATCCCAGTATCCCGCCCAGATTCGAAATCAGCGTGGTCGATTTACCTAGAATCCATCGTCGGATCAGCTGCCCCCGACGGGAAAGCTACTTTTCACATTTTGATACTTGGGCCCCAGACTAAATAGTAAATAGTTAAATTGTTCAAGGATTCTGGCGAAGACTGGATCTGGCGAAGACAAGACCCAATGTCTGGATCAAATATAAAATTTTTGGTATCCCATCGAAACCTTTGGTCTTGTTGTATTATGGCAAGTTGGCATAGATCAGTACATACCGGTTTCTTATGCTTCTGTAGTACGGGGACGGGCAGATAATTCGTCAACTCTTTCCGTCGGACGTGCTTGGCATCGATGGTCATGCCCTCCTTGAATTTCTGTTGTTGGTGCGCTGACATGTGAACTAAAACGGGACAAACCTTCAGGGTCTGGCCAAAAATAAAACTTATTCATTCATACTTGCACTAGCCTACTCGAAAGACAAGACCGATTTATGTTCGGCAGTCGCGAGCAAATGTTTGGCATTGCACGCGCACCTTGCCATTTTACCAGATTCTGAGACCCCAGCAAGCAGCAGGCCGAATACGCGACAAAGACAGAGGGACGGTACTTCCCAGAGACTACACTGTAAAAAAAAAATATTGCAGTATTTGCTACTGGATTAATATTGTCTCTACTGAGATACGAGTATTTCTAACTCGGATTATCTTATCCCAGTAGAGATCAGATTAATCCCAGTATTAAATATTGCACCTAACTTTAATCCTTACTCGAAGAAACATTTTACAGTGTAGTAAGACCACCCATAAATCCGACTGATCGTTATCTGAAATCTTTTGTACCCTATTTCGCTTAATATTTTAATTCTAATTAGGTTCAATGATATTCGTAGTTGTACGGATAGAAGATATGTACATTTATATAATTGTGTCATGTGTTATATGAGTAACCCGATGAAAATTATCTCAAAATAGTACTATGAACTAGTACGTAGCATGCAGTACTAACGATGCTACTACATGCTTCTACTTCAAGGCTACCGTGTTCCTGTATACTACTTTATGCTACTATTAGCAAGACCGGATGCTACTATGGCAAGACAGGATGCTACTGGATACTACTACACAAGATTGGACGAGTCTGAGGCACATTAAATGAAATTATTTTTGCTATTACATAGTACTACATGCAACGTTTTCGTACTACTACCATACTACTACGCAGGCTACAAATGTTTCATCGGGGAATGACGATCCAGTACTAGCAAGTAGAATACAAGCTAACGAAATAAAGTACATTCGTTCCTTTTACAATGGAATATCAGTATCAGTATCCGCTTGTTCTGTCTCATACTCCACTTTTTCCCTTCTTGCAAGCCGGCAGAAATAAATCTATACGTATAATAATAAAACTGTTTATTCAGCCGAAAGGCCATACAGATATATGAAATGTATCTAAGCATAGAAAATAAACCGTTACACCTTAAGCAAACTAAACCAAACTTCCACGCT
The DNA here is from genome assembly GCA_023053575.1 of Branchinecta lynchi. Lineage (NCBI taxonomy): Eukaryota > Metazoa > Arthropoda > Branchiopoda > Anostraca > Branchinectidae > Branchinecta > Branchinecta lynchi. The sequence goes on along the minus strand of JAKZAP010000021.1, from coordinate 4,273,060 downwards.
TAGAGGGCGATCTCTTGGATTCGCTTTCCGAAAAGCAAAGCGAGAATCCGCCGAGCGCAAGAAAAAGTCGCTGCGCCTTTACAACTTCTCGCCGACTTGCTGTGGGCATCCGCCCATGTCACACGCCGGGTGACGCTCTGTAGCGTCGCCCGAAATAGAAGTGAAATGAATGGCGCAAATTAGGTTGTATCATTTTGTACTTGATTGATTCAGTTATTAAACGTTCATGCTCAGAGAAGGACGTCTATGGTTATTGGTCTGAGGTGGCGTCTTAATCTCTCACACTTGAAGTGGTTTCGCTTTCCAAGTGCTGGCGGAAGCTAGCGGAGCGCGAGAACAGCTCTGGAAAGCAAAGCGACTTTTAGCCGAAGTCACAAGAACAGCCGGCGCATAAGCTCGCGGAGCTTTCCAGACCGCCAGAATCCCCCTTAGGTTGCAGATTTCAGCCTACCGGGAAGCAAAACCAACTGACCCCCAAAAAACTTAACCCTGAAATGCGAAAGCGCTTGGTACTCAAGAAGGAAGTGTGCCAAAAACCCCTCCTCAATCTCGCAAAGAGGATCTTGATTTTGTAGAGATTGTGAGATTTTGTAGCTAAAGCTAATAATATTCCGACTCTGAAGAATCTGTTTCCATTTCTCGATAGAAGTTAATAGTTAAGTAAGTACAGTGTTTTGTTTAATGTACGTCAATTGTTATTTATTGTTTCGAAAGTTATTCGTGACAGTGTTTTTTAAATTTATTTTTAGTACTCATTATATATTCTTTGAGGGAAATAAATAAATGAATGAATAAAGGTAGTCATACAAATACACTAGATCTCAGTAAACATGAGGCAGGGAGCTCTACTGGTCTCATTCGTGCAGGAAAAACACCCCTTGATATTTGAGGGAGCGAAGCACCATCTACGAAAGGAATAATAAAGGGAGTCCTTCACTTACCGATTTCGATAAAGTTCTGTATGTCGAAAGTAAGATCAATGTTCATGTTTTCTGTCTTCTCAAACTCCAGCCCGATGAACCACAACGTTGTCACGAAACCCCTAAAAAAGGAAAGATTTGCCAACTGTAAACGGTAGTTCATGAGCACACTGTCAGAAGTTCAGAACACATAATAATATGAAGTTTCTCTCCACAAACATCCTGCCCTCTCAGCCCATGAAATTATTAGCCGGTTTTTCATTCCCGAACCTGAATAATGTGCTTGTCAGTGTCACTGTGTAAAAATTGTACCGTGTTCTTCGAAACTGCTAACTGAAATTTTTTTGAAAACTGAGTTACCTATACCATTAGAAAGAACATAGCTGATTTGCTATTCTGTTAAATTGTGCTAAGTGTTAGATGACTACAAGAGCACCATCTATCAGGTAGATTAGCTTTAACATTGTGAGTTCCACTTTCTTCCTGCAGATGGCATACAGAAAACCGGGCCCAAAAATTATGAAAATGTAGTTAGCACAGTTTCAAAGAACACGGTACACTTTTAAGTGTATCTAGTGTGTTGTTTATCAACATGAAAAGAATGTTGTCATGTTTATTTACATTCTTTTGTTTAAGTGTTTTAATATGTATACTTTACTTTGTGTATTTTATTCATACTCCGCTGTTACGCAAAAAGCGGGTCAAAAATAAATAAATAAATAACACAATCATTCATTAATTTTAGTCGTACTACACAAACTACATAACATAAATATAAGGCAAGAAACAAGACCCCCTGACGCTATCTTGTTGGGGATCCACTACTATACACTAACCTACACTGAAAATATTCACATTACAATAATCACATCACATTACAAGCATAAATAAACTACTAATCCCCATTTTCAAGAAAGGAGACCCCAATGTCCACGCGAACTACAGACCGATATCACTAATTCCGTGCATAAGTAAAGTTTTAGAAAAGATTTTGGATAGTAGGCTGGCTCGATGGTTGGAAAGTAATGAAGTTATGAAGGAAGAACAAGGAGGTTTCCGGGAAGGTTATAATGCAATAGATCGTGCATTTATATTGAAGACTTTAATTGAGAAATATGGGAAAGGAAAAGATAAACTTTACGTTGCTTTCATAGATTTTGAAAAGGCATTTGATAAAGTGGATAGAGTGCTGCTGTGCGTAGAAATGATAAGAATAGGGTTACCTCGATTTTTGTTAGACTAATTTCTGGAATGTATGTTGGATCTAAAGCAGTAGTAAAAATATTTCACAAGGGACTTTCCCGCCCAGTTGATTGGAATAGCGGGTTGAAGCAAGGAAGCGCGCTCTCTCCAAGATTATTCTGCATTTTTATAAATGATATGAAGGAGTTTTTCGAAAAGCGTTGGGCACCAACCGTGCGACTCGGAAACTTAGTTATATCACTACTGCTGTTTGCTGACGACGCAGCATTAATAGCAAAGTCACCACAAGAGCTTCAAACCCTGTTGGATATCCTATCAGAATATTTGGAGAAAAAGAAGCTAACGCTAAATGTTAAGAAAACTGTAGTTGTGATATTCGGCAAGAAAGAAAGAAACGAGACAGAACCGCCAAAATTTTATTGTAGACATGAGCAAGTGTCTACAAAGCCTAGTTTTAAATATCCGGGGATAATTTTTTCAGAAGTAGGAGGATGGAAATACCATGTAAAAGAGATGGCAAATAGGGGAAGAGGAGTGACAAGCGCAATACTTCGTAACGGGACGCTATCAGGAATTAAGCACATAAAAATTCATAAAAAAAATTTCATGTCGAAAGTGACGCCAACAATTCACTACGGTGCAGAGCTTTGGGGATTTGAAACTGCCCCCCAACTAGAGACAATACAGCTTCAGTATTTCAAGAAACTTATTGGTTTACACCAGACGACCCACAGCCAGGCAGTAAAAGGGGATCTGGGACTTTTTTCACTAAGGAAACATAGATTAACCCAATAATAAGGTTCTGGGCAAAAGTTATATCTTTACCAGAGAAGAGACTGCTTAAGCAAGCTTACCTGGAAGCACTATCGACTAAAAAGCGAAATTCATGGCCGCTCCAAGTTAAAAAACTTTTAGATAATGCAGGTCTTTCGTGCATATGGAATGAAGGAAGAGGGCCGGAAGGAGACCCGACTAGCTTCATACGTGAATTCACAAGAGTGTTAGAAGAACAAGAGGTTCAGGCTTGGTACGAACGGACACAAAATTCAGATACATTAAAATACTACAAAGAAGTTAAGCAGATTTTCGGAATGGAATTTTACTTCAAGCTATACCTACCGGCGGAGAGCCTGCGCCTGTGGTTTCAGCTACGAGCGAACTGCCTGCCAGTACGTGGTCGGAGCAATTGGGACTTTAAGATCCCAAATAGTAAGCGACAATGCCCCCTGTGTTTTAATACAGAGGAAGAGGGCCATTTTCTGGTTGAATGCGAGCAACTCTCAGACCTCAGGAGACACTTTCTTAATGGGTATACTATCAAGTTCCCCGATATTCTTGAAACAAAAAATAAAGCTAAGATACTTAAAATATGCCAATTCTTAAAGAGTGTACTAGTTAAATAAAGATAAGTATTGAGTGATGTAAAGTGTATTGTAACTTATGTATTTTGTACGGCCAATTGGCTATTAAATATATTCATATTCATATTCATACAGAAAAATATTAAAGGCAAAAAAAGAAAAAAATACACGGAAAAGAAAGAAAGAAAAAGGGAAGGAAATAGTAGACAAAAATACGGAAAAATTATTATAAAAAAAAAATCGAGGTGAACTACAGAGAAAAATAAAGAAGAGAATAAAAATGAAAGAGAAATACAAGAATGGCACAAAAAAAGGATGCGCGGTTTCGACAGACAACGCTTTCATTTTTCAAACGTTACGCACTCAAACCTTATGCATAACAAGCATTGCCAGGAAGAGCCGAAAAAGCATCTCTTGACTTTTCCGATATAACGCTGACAAACGAAATAGCCGTCAGAACTTTTTTCGCCGATGTTTCGGATTTTTTTGTATGCCATTTTAAGGCGTAACGTTTGAAAAAAGTAACAGCAAACATCCTAAGTTGAAACCGCACATCTTTGATGAAACCGCGCATCCTTGATGAAACCACGCATCCTTGTTGAAACCGCGCATCCTTGTTGAAACCTCACATCCTTGTTGAAACAGCGCATCTTCGTGTTATCCGTTATGCAGCTTCTGACAATGTACACTATCATCCTTATAGTACAGCTCTTACTAAAAATAATCTTATCACTACCAACTGTTCTGGAATATCTTTTTCCGAATATAGCAAAGAAATTAGCGATTTTCTTGTTAGCACTTTTCTACTCCTTCCATCCTTCCCACTCTTCAAAGCGGAGGCTGGAGGCAGAATATTTGAAAATGTGCGCGCCGTCGTTAAAGGCACAGAAAACTTGACTACGAAACTTTCGGCCATCAAACCGACCCGGGGGGCTTAGATAAAGATACAGGGACTTATTGTCGACAAAACCCCCCTTCTTTCTTATCTCGAACCCCCTCCTTAGTGTTCCCAAAGCTAGCTGGCAGGCCCATGCCCCTTATGCACTGTAATCATGCACTTATGCAGTAGAAGTTCGCCTTTGGCCGTGTTTCGGCCATAGTATCGGGGTAGTAGTCAAGTGGTCGTGCGTTCGATTCCTACTCTCGGCACACAAACCTTTTTTTTTTTTTTCTACTAACTCAAAAGTCGAATTCTCGGAAACTGCCCGGAAACTGCAATGGTCGTAACGAGAATTTTTCTTACTCTCAATGTCGACTCAGGGTACATTCTTGATATGTCAGCTAGCTCCCCGAGTCAAGTTTTCTGTTCCTTTAACTAAGAGCGCGTTCCACCCTACTTACGGGCGATTCTGGCGGTCTGGAAAGCTCCGCGAGCTTTTGCGCTGGCTGCTTTCGGCTAAAATTCGCTTCGCTTTCCAAACCTGTTCTCGCGCTAAGCTAGTTTCCGCCAGCATTTGGAAGCGAATCCACTTTGCGAGTGGAAAGTGATTTCGGCACGTCAGCGACAAGTTGTAAAGGTGCAACTGAGGCGCTACTTTCCGTTGTTCCCTTTGTTCTTGCGCTAGGCGGATTCTCGCTTTGCTTTTCGGAAAGCGAATCCAAGAGATCGCCCTTATCGTAGTTACTACGCATGACTTCACAAATTCCGGCTTCTTGGCGTCAAGGCTGGAACACATTTTTCTATTTTCCTCAAAATATCATGCCGCAGGGTAATCCAGCCAATCACGTGACAGAAATTCGTCGTTACCAAGCTTACGACGTCCCCGAGCGTCGTAAGCAAATAGTTACTATTAAAGGAACAGAAAACTTGACTCAAACTTGACTCGGGGAGCTAGCTGACATATCAGGAATGTACCCTGAGTCGATATTGAGAGAAAGAAAAATTCTCGTTGCGACCATTGCAATATCCGGGCAGTTTCCGAGAATTCAACTTTTGAGTTAGTAGAAAAAAAAGCAAAAGGTCTGTGTGCCGGGAGTAGGAATCGAACGCATGACCTCTTGACTACTATCCCGATTTGATGGCCGAATAGCAACTAACAGTTACTACTGTTAGAAGGTGGAACAAGCTCTAACTATCGGAAAACCACTGTAGCAAAAAGGTCTGAAGTGAAGTGAGGGAGCTTTTGTATAAGCATCCGCCATGGATAAATAGCCTCGCCCACACTATCTAACGCTAAAACAAGTGAAAACCAACATAGCTACTGGGAGTGACCGGAGGCGGCACCCGGTCTCCCCTAACCATGATTTCCAACAAAAGGACACAAAACCCAAGTCTGGAATACAATATTACGCAAACCTGGAATTTTAACTAATGACCCCCCCCCCCCCCGTCTTTTGACTACGTCAACATAATGAGGTGATCGAAAACAAAAAGACAAAGCCGTTTCTTATCTCTTCTCTTGCTAGTTACACCGCAGCGGAAGGTTACCAGTGTTTTCCTAGCCTTAATCTAGAGAAGAATGCGAACAATACCGAAATTTCTCCTCACATTGGATTAGTTAAGTTTCAATTTATTTCATAACATAGACAAAAATCGTGGCCTGATGACGAAAGGCATGCTGCCTATTATACGTCAAAATACATGATGTCAAATCCATAGTGTCAGTCAAAACATCAAGATAAGATGCAGACTGAAAATGGCCTAACACAAAATCATAGAAGAACAAGACCAAAGGTTTCGATGGGATCCGAAAAATCTAACAACTGATTCAAACAATTGAGTCATGTCTTCGCCATTCAGTCTTTGTCCGATTCCTTGAATATTTTTATTGTTACAAGAAAGTTAAAAAATGGATTCAGCCTGTCTCCTTGCCCCGATACCGAATCTGTAATCGATTTCAGAAACAACTTTGAGCTTCAACCAATTTTCCAGTTTCAGCCGAATTCGCTATGAACCATTTGTCCAGCAAGAAAACTAAGTTCACATATGGATCCAGCGGACCTCCTTACACCCTCAATGAGTATCTTATCAGCTTATAAAACATACATGTTTTTACCGTAAATTCGAAATCCCTGCTCTTCCTTTAAAGATAGGACCCATCTACGAACTTTACCAGTAAATCCTCATTAAACAACATCCTTGCTTGATATTTGTCGGCATCCACGCGCAGAGCTATACTAGTTTGAGAATAAAGGGGTAGCCGAAAACTGTTGACAGATTTTTGTCCGGTTTTCACCGGCTTCCGGGTGAACTACTTGTCCGGCAAGAACATCACTTTCATATTCGGATTCAGCATGTCTCCTTAACCGTAAATCTACTATCTCAATAGCTTATTCAAACAATGTTTACAGCTACGATTCTTTATCAGCGATATTTCGGCCCTTCTTGGCAAGGGTCCTCGTCAGGCTGTCAATCCTCTGGTTCAACTTCGGGGAAGGAAACAAACCTGTAAGATTACAGGTTTGTTTCCTTGTAAACATTGTTTGAATAAATGTTTCTAAGTCAGCTTGGGCTCAAAGAATATTTATCTCAATAGCTTCTAACCTCCACCACTAAATATAGAGCCCATCTACGAATTTGACCTTACCCTTGACCCAAAGAATCCTCACACCAAGTTTCATCAAAATATCTCGTTCCCTTCGAGAGTTATCGCGCTAACAGACGGACAGACGGACGGACAACTTTTGCGATGTCATAGGTATCCCTTCACATACGTTTTGGATCCCAAAAACACAAACAAGAAAGATTAAAACTCACTCTTGAAAATATGTACAAATTTAGGGATAAAACTATTACGGTACCGCTCCGTACGGTAAGAACGGGGTTCCATTGTTGAAGTATGTTGTAGAGAGGATTCGAGTCAAGTTCAAGATATCGCGAGTAAAATAAAAATGAAATTATAATTCTAATATGACTGAGATTGATAGCAAACCGTTCACTATGACAATTTCTTTTCTTTAAATCTTTCCATCCTACTTTTTTACCTGAAATTTCAGATTCCTTCTGAGAGTAGAAAAATTAACTCCTAGGGATAATCCTAACTCAAGATTTAAAATGGGAAGCACAGACGACTAGCATGATAAAGCGAGAGAAAGACGGACTTCAGATGCTTAAGCTCATGTCCAGGCATGGGGCACCCACTAAACATTTCTTCCAGATTTACATTTCATTTATCTGACCAAATATAGAATACAAATGCACTGTTTGGCGTTTTGGCCTTACGGTGGGACAGACCGTCAGAACTGAGAAGATACAAAAAATAGCCATAATCATAGCGTCAAAGATGGCCGAGAGGTCCTATGAAGGGTTACTACACAAATTCGAAATCGCCTCCTTACATGAACGAAGGCTGAAACTCTGCATGGAGTTTTGGTGTCAAATCTCTTAATCACCCCATCTACAAAAATATTGTCCTTTCTGAAAAGCTGACAAAAGGCTCCTTGCAAGGTAGCTACTACGGTTGAAAAGTTGCAGCCAATCAAATGTGCCCACCAGAGGTTTGCAAAGAGTTGTGTCCCTTCTTTTCTAAAGTTGTATAACTAAGCATAAGCTGAGCTGCTAGTATAAATTTATAATATTATTTATGACCGTTGTAGCCCTATATACGTAGGCCTATTGTGATTTATGTGTGTGCTCATAAGCTGTATCCATGACTATGCCAAACAAATTTGGCGTGAGCCATGACAAGGTTTTGGTGAATAAAAAGACTGATCTATCTATCTACCAGATTAGGTACTCGCTCCGCACATGCGCAAAAGTTGAGGTTGGAATAGAGGTAGCAGTCGGGAGCGGAAGAAGGGGTTATGTAGGGACTTCAGACCAACCTCGTTGCACAACCTCTCCCGTCTATGATGGAGGGTCTCAAGTTTAAAATAATTTAAAAGAAAACAATGAGGCATTTTAATTTCTCTGCAGATAATTCTGAGAGGAGGCTTCTGTAGTTTTTACACTTTCACTGGAATCACGTGATGCATCTACCTCACGCTGCTACGACAATTCAGCGAAATGACACTGCAATAGCGTAGCAGTACTTTTGTGACTGTTTTGTTCTTTCTTATAGATAGATAGATGTTTAATGAAGCCCTTCGGCCATGAACAAAAATAGTACATCCTTTACATTCACCAAACGAGCGAACTTTTAATCAACATAAAAACAACTACCCACAGTCTCCAACTAACCTCACGTACTTTTAATTGTCTTACTTAAATGGTCCATAAATGCACCAATCTTGCATACACTTCTGGGGTTTGTACTATTAAGTAGATCCTTTACTGAATAACTATACGATTCAAAAACTTCTCACGAGGGACAGACAACTCCTGGCATTTGTAAAGGAGATGGTCCAGCTCCCCTACAATTTTACAAAATTTACAACCGATTATCCCTTATCCCTGACCTTTTAATACCCCAAATATTCCCCAAAACTCGTCGTTGACTCGTCGATTTCGGTGGTAAGAAAAAGGCCCGTTTAGACTTACGGTTCAGGCTTCAACGGGTCGAACTGGTCTGGGTTGATATGAGCCATCTTGATCTGGGCATTTTTATCCAAGGTCTGGATCAGGATTCTGACTTTACTTTCGACAAGACCCACCCACTCCAAGTGGTTTTCGGGGTTGGGAGAACTGGCGATCAGGACAATAAAATGCCTAAAAGAGGAAAAAGGATAAAACCCCACTCTTACTCCACTGTAAAAAGGTTTCTCCGAGTAATAATAATAATAATAATAATAATAAGCTTTTATTCCGCCAAAAAGACGAGTTTAAAAAAATAAATCGACAGCAACTAAACGTAAGTAAGGTATTAGTAAGGGAAAGGATTAAAGTTAATTGCAGTATTTGCTACTGGGACTAATCTTATCTCTACTGGGATAAGATTAAGCATGTTTACTCAATATCTCATATCTAATCAACCTCAAACAGGTCTTTTAGAATTGTATTTTTTTTTTTTTTTTTTTTTTTTACAAATTCCTCGTATTTTAGCAACATTCCCGGCGAACTGCATGCATAGCAAAAGATGTAGTGACGCTGAGAGCTGAACCTTTCAATCCAAATTTCCAGGTTTTGCAAATTTTGCCAGCTTATCAGTCAAGGAAATAAAGTTCAAAATTCGATTCAGCATGTCTCCTTATCCGGATACCGAATCTCTAATCGACTTCAGAAACAACTTTCGAGCTTCAACCAAATTTCCAGTTTTGGTTGAATTCCTGGAGAATTTTGTGTCCGGCAAGAAAACTAAGTTCAGATATGGATTCAATCAGTCTCCTTACCCCTTGAACTAATATCTCATTAGCTTATAAAACACATTTGTTTTTACCCTTAATTCGAAAACGCTAGGTTTAAACAGTCTTCTAATAAACCCAGTTAACTTTGCGCGTATACGCGCGAGCGAAGTCACCATTCCCCCGGGTGTATAGATTAAACAAAATGACGTCACACACGCGTGCAGACTTTGCATGTGTGAGTAAAAGGGTGGGGTAGGGACTGGTCAATGGTCAGAAATTTGTCAACAAATTTTGTTAAAGTGCAAATTTTGTTAAATCCAAACATTCTGTTTACCTTCTCTTACTGATCGGAAGCCACCAGATTATTTAGATTTGAACTTGATTGCCGGGTTGCTGTTTTGGCTCGAGAAAAAAACACGCAGGTCTTCTTTTCCAGATGACGAAATTTTCCACGTTTGATTAGCAAAGAATTATAAGACTTGATTGATTATTTTTATTTGTCTTCAGGAGTACTACACTGGTCTTGGTTTTTTAATTTATTTGTATTTGGAATAAACAGTTGAAGCATTAGATGGTAATTATTATTTTGATCTTTGGCTCCCTACGTGCAATAAAGGCTGTCTCGGGTAATCAGCTAAGATTTAGTCTAGATCGAATTATTTCAAACCTACGAAATTTGGTTTGTTTTTGTAACTTGCTCATTGTTTGACGGTTTTTTTGTGGTTTTAAACATTCATAGTGGCGGTTGGGATGGTTATCATTGTGTGTGTGGTAGAAAGACCATTTTTTGTGGTCCGCTTTAAGTTGTTACCAGCTAGTTGTCAGATGCATTCTAACTTTTCGACCCAGTACATGCCGGTTGGGACTTCAGAGATAACTAAACTGATCGCATACACTTTTTGTTTATCATTAGTAGCCTATGTTCGAAAGTTGCAACAACATGTCTCCTCACTCGATATATTCAGCGCGAAATAGTTGTCCGACGTGAAAATATTTTCATATTCGGATTCAGCATCTGTTCCGACCCCTGAATCGAACATCAAATTTTTTTCAGCATGTTTCCTTACCTCTAAATCGACCTCTAAATCTGATTAGCTTTTAAAAATATTTTTTCGTCGCCCCTTAATTTGAAACCCTCTCCCACCCCTAAATATAGAGCTACAGAGCCCATCTTCGACCTTGACCTGTATTTTGACCCAAAGAGTCATCGTGCCAAATTTGAACAAAATATCTCAACCCCTTCGAGAGTTTTCGTGCTAACGGACGGACAGACGGACAACTTTTGCGATGTCAGGTATCCCTCCACTTACGTTTTGGGATCCCAAAAGCCACAAACTGTTAATGATTTGAATCTTTTGCTCTTTGTTACTTAGTTTACACTGCGCCCTTACCCCGCAAGGTTGCGGCGTCCGGCGCATCTGCCGGCGTTTTCTATCATTTTCACGGACCGAAATATCACAATGGAATAAAACAAATATCCAAGAAGAAATAACAATCGCACCAAAGAATTGTGATTTCATTCTTAATGTCAGACTAAAGCTAAAACCCTTGGCTCTCAGAAGATATTAAGTTCTTAACTTATCGCTCCCATTTCAACGTTTCAGGGCGAAAAGTAGAAGAAAGATACGGTAGTTCAAGATTTAGAGAAGTGTCCAAAGAAGCACAACCTCGTATGAGATACGTGCTTTAGCGCCACCGTGATTTTTCGCCGCTGGGTATTTTTCGTCACTAATAGGTAACGCAGCAGGTAAAAAAAGACAAAGACAGATTACAGATAAGTCGTGGGATTAGCGAAAAAATCTCAGAAGGATTTTGCGCCACTGGGTATTTTTCGCCACTAATAGGTAACGCAGCAGGTAAAAAAGGACAAAGACAGATTACAGATAAGTCGTGGGATTAGCGAAAAAATCTCAGAAGGATTTTGCGCCACTGGGTATTTTTTGCCACTATAGGTAAAGCAGCAGGTAAAAAAGGACAAAGACAGATTACAGATAAGTCGTGGGATTAGCGAAAAAAATCTCAGAACGATTTTGCGCCACTCCTTGCTACTACTTATGATATAAAGGATTAACCCTGGAGAAGTATTAAAAGAAAGACTGGTTATTTGATACTATCACTATATCGGTGACAGATTTTTGTTTCGCTACAAGTCTAAGAAATGGAGACAATAGGTACTATGCCTGCCCGAAAGTTCTCTGTAGGGCAAGAGCGATCGCATGGGGGAAACGGGCCTGAATGTGCACAAACAGAAGTTCTTCAAGCGAAAGCGCCGATTCGGAAACGCGTTCGCGAAGAAGTAGCAGCGGCAGCAGCAACCATATTTCGAGAAGAAGTGTCTCATCTCTTCGAGAAGAGTGTCTCATTTAATACACTTGGACTAGACATCTTGCAAGTTTTAACGATGTTTTTACTGTATTGTTTCTGTAAATATAAATAAAATGCTTCACGAAATTGTCTGGCAAGGCCCTAAAAAAGTAATAAGAGTTAGGCCAATTCGATTATTTAATGAGTTATGATAGTGGCGAAAAATCCTGGGTCACTAATCTCACTAAACCTTCGGGTAACTAAACAAGGTTCAGCGCGTCATTGGGATATGGGTCGAAACCCGAAGTGGCAAAAAATACCCAGTGGCGAAGAATCCCAGTGACGCTAAAGCACTGCTACGCCTCGTATAGATGAAATGTCTACTTATGTAATTGTCATGTGTTATTTGCGTGAATGAGGATCCAGTGCTAACATGTATAATACGAGCTATTAAGGAGATAAGTACTTTATTATTGTTAACCTCTAGTGTAAATAATATATATATTTATATGTTTATTTAGCCATCGCAGTACAATAATGGTAAAGACGGAGTACAAAAAGGACAAAAAAATAGATAAAAACCTTAAAATAAATTATAACGTAGGCCTAATAACATATTGTCATTTTTGTTCTCCTTCTTTCTTTATTTTCTCTTATACTCCGTTTGTGACTTATGTCTTAAAAATGGGCAATACATTTAATTCATTCAAAACATAGTCCTAGAACAGCACACAGCGACTACTTTTCCTAGAGCAAAATAACACTAGGGAGCAGCGCCAAAATTTGAAAGAAGTGACATACTCGAATAACAGCGACACTAGCACCATTAGCGATAGTGGACGTCCCTCCTGAAACTCAATGGGTCGTACACCAGAGCTGGCTCCACGAACTTCATATTCTGACCACGGCAAAAAAAATATACAATCTCCACTGTTTCCTCGATGTGTGCAGACGGCATCTTAGCTTTACTAGAAATTTTTAAACCCGCAAGTTAGTTTTGCTTTAAATCCAGCAAGCCGTAGTAGGCGGCCTTATGGGTATGTCCCGTTTCCGCAGCAAGGAAAGCACAGGTCTTGAACGCTACTCACTAGTGTTATTTTGCTCTTACTTTTCCGGTGGTAGGAATAATGGGTACAGACTATGAGAAGGAGCAATCGACTCCTTAAATTTCTTCTGTTTTTTAAACTGAAATGATAGGATCATTTATACTAAAATTGTACTGATCCAATTATTACTTATCCAAGGGGGATATATAAAGGAGATTTTTGATATCTGAAGTACGTTGATCTTATTTTCTTTTGCTCTTGTGGGCAAGATAAGCTGCTTGGGTGATGCCACAAACAGAGAGACAAATTTAATATATAAGTAAATTTTACAACAACAAAAATCCCATATCGTAACAGACCTGCCACGTAAAAATCTATACAGATTTGTTTGTGGCAGGAGTTAATAATTTAATCACTTACCATAATTATACTGGGAACGAAAAAGAAAAGGGAAAAAAATAAGAGCTTGGTCACACTGGGCTCAACAAGAGCTACGAGCTCATATGGCACTTGTACGAGTAGGCTGTACAAGAAAGTAGATGAGAACGTCACAAAATACACCCGCCATCCAAAAATGCGGTTCGGAAATAGAAATAGGATATTTAGTTTCACTCATTTCTGAGCAGTTCCGGCATCGTCTCGATTGTCTGTAGCAAATGCACATGACTGTTCAAACTTTCATCCCAATAAATCCATTTGTTTGATCCCTAGACGTGCTACACGATTTCCGGTACTCACTCTATCTCCACCTACCGTGGCCGAATCTGCGGTTCGGAATAAAAAAAAATAGACCCCCTAAAGCATCTTTTTTATACCATCTATCAAGTTTCACTCGAATCTGAACATTTTTGAAAAGTTCCGGTACCCCCCCGCCTCAGACCAACGTTGTCGGATCCGGTTCCGGCCCAATCTCTTAATTCCCTGTTCCTGTCCATCAAGTATTACTGAAATTGGAGCATAGCCTATCTGCAAGTTTCCAGTACCCCCCCCCCCCCCTACCTTGGCCGAATCCGGCCCGGACGCTAAATAACAAATCTAGGCCGCATAAACTCGGCACTGTCGAATTTGCATCTCATTCGGTCCATCTGTTTGGTTTTTGTGCATGTCAAAAGTCCCCCCCCCCCAATTCCCCTAATCGTGGTCGCATATGGTTCGAACGCATGTTTTACATGTCGAGGCCATCGATTCGTATCACCCATGAAGTTTCACTCGAATCAGACCACTCGTTCGCAATTTATAGAAGTCAATTTCCATATTTCTCTTCTCTTGCTCCCCAAAAAATGCTCGGATCTAGTAACGGAAGTTTCCGGTGGTATGTTGTGTCAGGTTCTTAAGTCAAGATAATTCGGGTCGCTAATATGCCTGCAAAGTTTCGTTGTCGTTTTACATCTGGAACTATTCTAACTCACGACTACCGTAATTCCAGGAAACCCCCTCCAACTCCCCCCACAGTGCCCCGAAACCATCTGGCTCCGTCAATTTCATCTAGGCCTAATGCTTGTGCCATCCATTAAGTTTCGTCCCAATCCCTCTGCTTTTAGAGTTTCTTGAGTTTCCCCCCCCCCCCCCATCCCCACAGGTATCGGACCCGACCCGGATGTGACACTGAACGTCCGAGGTGATAGCTCACCAGACAAGTTTCATTCAAATCCGATCACCCATTCAAAAGTTATGCTCGCCACTAGATTCCGGACTCCCCATCCACCCACTCCCCCTACGATGGTCTGGTCGGGGAATTGGCTGTTCTCAAGTCAATCTGTTCGGATCCCTGAAATACCTGCCAATTTTCATCGCCCTAGGACATCAGGAAGTATGCCGAACTCGCGGGATCGCTAGAAATCCGGACCCCCACCCCAACTCCCCCACAGTGCCCTGATCCGGTCCGGTTATGTCAATGACATATCTAGGAATTGTGCTTGTTTTTCCCACCAAGTTTCATCCCGATCCCTCCACTCTAAGCGTTTCTCAAAATTTCCGGTTCCCTCCTCCAACTCCCCCCAGTGTCATCGGATCCGGCCCAGATTTATAGTGAGATGTCTGAGACACGAGGTCATCCTAAATATCAACTTGCATCAAGATCCGATCACCCGTTCGCAAGCTAAAAATACCTCAAATTTTGGCTTCAACCTCCCTCCACTCCCCCCCCCCCCCCCCAGATGGTCGAATCGGGGAATCGACGATTTCCTATTTAATCTGGTCGGGTCCCAGACATGCCTGTCAATTTCCATCGTCCCAGCACATCAGGAAGCACGGAACTCGCGGGATCACTACAAATTCGAACTTCTCCCCCCCCCCCCCAACTCCCCCAAAGTGAGCGGATCCGTTCCGGTTATATCAGTCACGTATCTAGGAATTGTGCTTGTTTTTCCCACCAAGTTTCATCTCGATCCCTCCACTCTAAGCGTTTCTCAAAATTTCCGGTTCCCTCCTCCAACTCCCCCCAGTGTCATCGGATCCGGCCCGGATTTATAGTGAGATGTCTGAGACACGAGGTCATCCTAAATATCAACTTTCATCAAGATCCCATCACCCGTTCGCAAGCTAAAAATACCTCAAATTTTGGCTTCAACCTCCCTCCACTCCCCCCCCCCCCCCCCCCCCAGATGGTCGAATCGGGGAATTGACGATTTCCTATTTAATCTGGTCGGGTCCCAGACATGCCTGTCAATTTCCATCGTCCCAGCACATCAGGAAGCACGGAATTCGCGGGATCACTACAAATTCGGACTTCTCCCCCCCCCCCCCCCAACTCCCCCAAAGTGAGCGGATCCGTTCCGGTTATATCAGTTACGTATCTAGGACTTTTGCTTGTACTTTCACCAAGTTTCATCCGGATCCCTCCACTCTAAGTGTTTTCCAAGATTTCCGGTTTCCCCCTCCAACTCCCCCCAGTGTCACCGGATCCGGTCTGGATTTAAAATGGAGGGTATGAGACACGAAGTCCTTCCATATATCAAGTTTCATTAAGATCCGATCACCCGTTCGTAAGCTAAAAATATCTTATTTTTCCTATTTTTTCCGGATTCCCCCTCCCTCCACTCCCCTCCAGATGGTCGGATCGGGGAAGCGACCATTTCTAATTTAATCTGGTCCAGTTCCTGATAAGCCTGCCAAGTTTCATCGTCCTAGCTTATCTGGAAGTGCCCGAACTAGCAAAACCGGGACCGACAGACCGACTGACGGACAGAAATTACAATCGCTATATGGCACTTGAGTAAGCTCAAGTGCCATAAAAACCAGCCTATTCGACCAACAACTGAAAATCCCTAGGGGATATGAAATTTGATGGGATTTGCGGCAGCTTGGTGACAATGAGCAGACTGCAAGTAGGGGTCAATTACGATTCCTGTAACATAATTATACACGCTCTTTTGCTCGAACTGATCTCCTCAATTTAAAACAACAACATTCAGAATTAGTTGTATTTTGTTCTTTTTCTTTTTTCTACTTTTGCAACCCAAAAGCCAGGAAATGAGCCCAGTGTGACCAGGCTCTAAGGCTTACCTATATTTGAAGAAAAAAGATGGCGGCTCGAGCAACATCTCCCAGGTGGCGCCACTTCGTCCAATGATGATGTCCTCCGTCAGAGCCAAGGCTGTTTTGAAGGACTCTTGCATCACTGTTCGAGTGCTAATGGTAACGTTGAAGGTGGAGTTTTGCTGGGGATATGCGGGGGTGATAATCGGCATGACGTGTGCTCGGTCACCTGGCACGACCTACGAGGATAATCAATCAATCAATCAGTTTATTTAATTCGTGATATTACACATCACACATTAAAATACACTAACACAGGACTATTCTTTGCTAAATATATATTCAATTCATTTCACTTCATTCAAAAAACATGCGTCGGATAGAGCCGACTATTAGTTTTTGCTGTCATAAGAGCACACATATGGAGTAAGTCAGTACGTAATTTATTTGTGACCCAACACTTTGAAAAGCGAGTGTATGAAGGGAAAGAAATAAAACATACACAAATATAAATAAAGTCTTCGGCTAGGAAACAGTATTTGCGTTTTTTTTTATCAAAATTCTCCTCGCAATTCTCCTATTTCGCGTTTTTGGACTATTCAGCTGAAGCAAATCCTCCTTTCTCGCGTTTTTGTCAGAATCGAGAACGGGGAAAGCCTCGCGATTCTGCAGAATCCAGAAGTTGCTCCAATAGTGAATTCTCGACTCTCCTCTCTCCGTTCTCCTCCCTGATTGGACAACAGTGTGGGGGTGTTCAACATGAGTAAACAGGTATACCAGGTTGCAAACGAGCTGCCAAATTAGTATTTTTGTCAAAAGCGACAATGGACGCGAGAGAGGAGCAAAAACGGTCATTTGCACAAGAATCGAGAATCCAGAAGGGAGAACTTAGAATCCAGATAAAAAACCCAACTAGTGTAGAACCTCATACACTGGTTGGGCCCAGTTGTCCATGATTGTCCGTAAGAACAAGACAACTTCCAAAAAGGTAACGGTTGCATCTTGAACTTGAAACTTCTCCGTGTGTGGTTATGGCGTAATGTGGACAAATGGAGCAGGTGCTCCGCATATTTAAAGTAGCACGATCTCCGACCTCCTTCTTTCGCAGAACATGCGTTACACCTGAGCCTGCATAAGTTTCCGGTTCGGAGAAAAAATATGAAGAAAAGAAACATTCTATAAGTTAGTAGTGAACTGGTAGACAAAAATGCTACTCAGCCGGGATTTGAACCCAGGACCCTCTGCTTGCAAGGCAGTCGATCTACCAACTGAGCTAACGAGGGGCTTGTGAACAGAGTTTGCAAACCACTACAATACTCTGGTAGAAGCCGGCCATAGGAACAGTGATCCCGCCCGAAGGCAAATTCATCTAACCAGTTCACATACCCATGTCACGGCAATTTATACATAGATGGCAATGTTTTACATAAGGGACTTGTACCGTGGGACATGTACCGTTGTGGGTCCTGGTATGTCTACGTGGCTCCGACAATGGAGTCCTAGACTAGACTTCTAAATTATGTTCGAAAAACTGATTATGGTTTATTGGTCATGGTACAGGCCCCTTATGTAAAACATTGCCATCTATGAAGAAAAGAAGCTAATGTTCGAATAAAGATTTCAGATATTTTGAAAATTTCGATCTGTTTTTGCAAACACGCACACGTCGGCTACCCTTGGTCACACTCCGAACTTCCATCCAGAAACACGGAAAATTTTGCATGCTTCCCAGCCAATACACCTAATCGGGAGCTTGACACGGCTCGCGAAAAAATTTACTGCGTTCGAAATAAGTAAAAAAAATGTACTTTATACCAAACGATTTATGTTCATGATCCCCCAAGGGCTCACGATCGTTTTACTTCAAGGGTTTAGCTTACATGTGAATCCCTTAAAGTTTAACCGAAAAGGGCTGGGATAGGACAATCTAGTTACCCATCACTTATTCACTTGAATTGGCTTGAAGACCCGCTGAAAAAGCGTTACTTTGCTGTTCCGATCAAATTCCAAATAGTGGAATTCCCGTGCGATTTGTAATACCTCTATGCGCTTGTATTTTTGTTGTATGCCTTACAAGAAAGATTTATGATTTTTGTTTGTTCAGGCACTAAGCCCACCGAAAAGCCGCGTTTCTTTTGAGATTAAAATTTTCCGCGTCATAGTAGAATTTACAATGTGGGGTCGGCCGCAAATATTCTGAACGTCATAACTAGAGCAGATAGTGGAAAATAAAAAAAATCCTTTGCAGAATCCAAATAACCGAGTGTATTCAGTTAAAGACACAAAAATAAGTAGGCTTTTCAGTTATACTTTAAAGTACAAACAATATTTTTGAGCAAAACAAACAACTCCATGACCTCGATGAGCCTATTATTATTTTTGCTTCAATCGTTTTGATTACAGATTAATTTGTAACGCTCTTAAAGTGCGCATCATCACAGCCAAGTGCAAAAATAAAATACATTTTACCAAACGATGCACGTGATTTCCAACGGCCCATGATCATTCTTATCTCAAGGATTTTGCTTAGGAATGGTCACAACAAACCCTCGGAATTCGCAAATTCCTACTGTCATCCTTCGAAACAGCCTTGCAAGTGCCACATGAGCTTCTAGCTCTTGTTACTATGTCAAGAGATGATAAAAATAAATTCATTAATGAAGACAACTAGAAGAGGCACATACCAAAGTGTTGGATGGTGAAGATTCTTGTATAATTCATCGTAATTCGTGCTTATTTTATAATTGTTTGAATCCTAGTTCTTACATACGTTTAATGTGACGTCATTCGTCGAAATGCATAATTCGTTGTAACTCTTGTTTATGTTATAGTGATTTGAATTTCAGTTCTAATATAAGTGTAATTGTAAATGATCACTTACAGTGATTCGAATTGTTGTTAACAAAATTATGACAAAGGTGTTGATGTTATTATGTTTATGACGAGAAATCCAATGTTCGGCTTGCCCGTGAAAGAATTTTTAAAATAAACTGAAATTGAAATTGAAATTGAAGATTCAACTCACCCGTGGATCCCACACTGGGAATCCGAGATCCGTATTATCCGGTTGCTTGAGCAGCACTGGCTGAGGCCACTCCCATTTAGAGAACACAAGGAAGAATTTGTGAACTAAAGTGGCTGCCGCGGCGTTGGGATAAAGCTGGCACGTTCGAGCCACAAGCATAGCCCAAGATACGCCACCGAGGTAACCCAGAACGTTGCTGTAGATTCCTTGCTCTGAAACGATGAGAAGCTCGGTGAAATCAGAGGCGTAAATATTCTTGGAGCCCAAGCTGACTTTGAAACATTTTTTCAAACAATGTTTACAACGGATATTGGCAACGGATATACTTCCGCATGTGCTAAAATGATGAAACATGGTAGGCATATTAGTGACCCTACCAAATAGACTAAAGTCCTGACACAATGCCCTAGGAGAACCTCCGTTCCTGGATCCGACAATTTTTGGGGGGCTGAGGGAAGGGTAATCCGAAAATTTCTTACTTCCGTTGGTTGCGAACGGGTGGTTCGATTCAGGCGATAAGAAATGATGAACTAGGTACGTAAAACATGTGTCGAACCACATGCGGCGATGTTTGGGTAGTCGGTAGGTTCGAGTTGGAAATCGACTATTTTTCAGAAGAAATAAATTATTTGTACGAAAAATCGTGGCGCTTTGACTGGAAGCAACATGGAAGGGGGGTGGGGGGGGGGGGGGCTCCCCCCACATGTGAAGCCTCTGATTTATTCAAACAGTGTTTATAACGGATCTACGTCAGCTACGATTCTTCATCAGCGATATTTCGGCCCTTCTTGGCAAGGGTCCTCGTCAGGCTGTCAATCTTCTGGGTCAACGTCGGGAAGGAAACAAACCTTTAATAAACAACTGAAGCTTCTACCGACTATAAATATCGCATTAGGGCAAATTACTTTCAAATACCACTGTAAGGAAAAAACTGGTCCTGAGATTGAATTTTTGACACGGCCGCTGTTTTTGCTGCACTTAGGGGCAATGACGGGAAGGTTTTTTCTGTATTTTGATCAACTTCAGTTTTGTTATTAATAAGGGACTGAATATTATTTCATTAATCACCTCATTCCACGTTTCGATTATGGAGTACTCCCTTGTATCTATTACTTTTAATAATCGCTGCACTAATAATTTAATAATTTTAATAATCAGTGCAGCGATTATTAAAAGTAATAGATACAGGCGAGTACTCCATAATAGAAACGTGGAACGAGGTCATTAATGAAATAATATTTAAGTTTTCAGTCCCTTATTAATAACACAAGAGCTACGAGCTCATATGGCACTTGTACGAGTAGGCTGTACAAGAACGACACCTCACTAATCTTTGCATTTGCAATATTTCAATATTTTCCTTGTTCATTATGCTCCGAAAGAGTTTTCGCGTCTCATGCTACAGATGCGTAAAACCGGTTATCTGGATCTGGATATTTAGTTTCACTCATTTCTGAGCAGTTCCGGCATCGTCTCGATTGTCTGTAGCAAATGCACATGACTGTTCAAACTTTCATCCCAATAAATCCATTTGTTTGATCCGTAGACGTGCTACACTCTATCTCCACCTACCGCGGCCGAGTCTGGTTCGGAATAAAAAAAAATCGACCACCTAAAGCATCTTCTTTTATACCATCTATCAAGTTTCACTCGAATCTGAGCATTTTTGGAAAGTTCCGGTACCCCCCCCCCCTCCCACCAACGTTGTTGGAGCCGGTTGGGGCCCAATCTCTGAATTCCCTGTTCCTGTCCATCAAGTTTTACTAAAATTGGAGCATAACCTATCTGCAAGTTTCCAGTACCCCCCCCCCCCCCCTACCTTGGCCGAATCCGGCCCGGACGCCAAATAACAAATCTAGGCCGCATAAACTCGGCACTGCCGAATTTGCATCTCATTCGGTCCACCCGTTTGGTTTTTGTGCATGTCAAAAGTCCCCCCACCCCCAATTCCCCTAATCGTGGTCGCATATGGTTCGAACGCATGTTTTACATGTCGAGGCCATCGATTCGTATCACCCATGAAGTTTCACTCGAATCAGACCACTCGTTTGCAATTTATAGAAGTCAATTTCCATATTTCTCTTCTCTTGCTCCCCAAAAAATGCTCGGATCTAGGAACGGAAGTTTCCAGTGGTATGTTGTGTCAGGTTCTTAAGTCAAGATAATTCGGGTCGCTAATATGCCTGCAAAGTTTCGTTGTCGTTTTACATCTGGAACTATTCTAACTCACGACTACCGGAATTCCAGGAAACCCCCTCCAACTCCCCCCACAGAGCCCCGAAACCATCTGGCTCCGTCAATTTCATCTAGGCCTAATGCTTGTTCCATCCATTAAGTTTCGTCCCAATCCCTCTGCTTTTAGAGTTTCTTGAGTTTTCCACCCCCCCCCCCATCCCTACAGGTATCGGACCCGACCCGGACGTGACATTGAACGTCCGAGGTGATAGCTCACCAGACAAGTTTCATTCAAATCCGATCACCCGTTCAAAAGTTATGCACGCCACTAGATTCCGGACACCCTATCCACCCACTCCCCCCACGATCGTCGGGTCGAGGAAACGGCTGTCAATCTGTTTGGATCCCTGACATACCTGCCAAGTTTCATCGCCCTAGGACATCAGGAAGTATGCCGAACTCGCGGGATCGCTAGAAATCCGGACCCCCACCCCAACTACCCCACAGTGCCCTGATCCGGTCCGGTTATGTCAATGACGTGTCTAGGACTTGTGCTTGTTTTTCCCACCAAGTTTCATCCCGATCCCTCCACTCTAAGCGTTTCTCAAAATTTCCGGCTCCCTCCTCCAACTCCTCCCAGTGTCATCGGATCCGGCCCGGATTTAGAGTGAGATGTCTGAGACACGAGGTCATCCTAAATATCAACTTCCATCAAGATCCGATCACCCGTTCGCAAGCTAAAAATACCTCAAATTTTGGCTTCACCCTCCCTCCACTCTCCCCCCCCCCCCAGATGGTCGAATCGGGGAATTGACGATTTCCTATTTAATCTGGTCGGGTCCCAGGCATGCCTGTCAATTTCCATCATCCCAGCACATCAGGAAGCGCGGAACTCGCGGGATCACTACAAATTCGGACTTCTCCCCCCCCCCCCCCAACTCCCCCAAAGCAAGCGTATCCGTTCCGGTTATATCAGTCACGTATCTAGGACTTTTGCTTGTACTTTCCACCAAGTTTCATCCGGATCCCTCCACTCTAAGTGTCTTCCAAGATTTCCGGTTCCCCCCTCCAACTCCCCCCAATGTCACCGGATCCGGTCTGGATTTAAAATGGAGGGTCTGAGACACGAAGTCCTTCCACATATCAAGTTTCATTAAGATCCGATCACCCGTTCGTAAGCTAAAAATATCTCATTTTTCCTATTTTTTCCGGATTCCCCCTCCCTCCACTCACCTCCAGATGGTCGGATCGGGGAATCGACATTTCTAATTTAATCTGGTCCAGTTCCTGATATGCCTGCCAAGTTTCATCGTCCTAGCTTATCTGGAAGTGCCCGAACTAGCAAAACCGGGACCGAGAGACCGACAGACCGACTGACGGACAGAAATTACAATCGCTAAATGGCACTTGAGCAAGCTCAAGTACCATAAAAACCGAAGTTGATCAAAATATAGAAAAAAACCTCCCTGTCGTCGCCCCAATCGTGCAAGCGGCCGTGTCAAAAATTAAATCTCAGGACTAGTTTTTTCCTTACAGTGGTATTTGAAAGTAATTTGCCCTAATAAGATATTTATAGTCGGTAGAAGCTTCAGTTATTTATTACATGTTTCCTTCCCCGACGTTGACCTAGAAGATTGACAGCCTGACGAGGACCCTTGCCAAGAAGGGCCGAAATATCGCTGATGAAGAATCGTAGCGGACGTATATCCGTTGTAAACATTGTTGAATAAATCAGAGGCGTCACATATGGGGGGAGCCCCACCCCCACCCCCTTCCATGTCGCTGCCAGTCAAAGCGCCACGATTTTTCGTAAAAATAGTTTATTTTTTCTGAATAACAGTCGATTTCCAACTCCAACCTACCGACTACCCAAACATGGCCGCATGTGGTTCGACACATGTTTCGCATTCCTAGTTCATCATTTCTTATCACCTGAATCGAACCACCCGTTCGCAACCAACGGAAGTAAGAAATTTTCGGATTACCCTTCCCTCAACCCCCCAAAAATTGTCGGATCCAGGAACGGAGGTTCTCCTAGGGCATTGTGTCAGGACTTAAGTCTATTTGGTAGGGTCACTAATATGCCTACCATGTTTCATCGTTTTAGCACATGTGGAAGTATCCTTACCCGCCGGAATTCTGGACCCCCTCCAACTCCCCCACAGTGCCCAAATCTTGTCCGGTTATGTCAGCGATATATCTAGGACTTGTGCTTGTTCTTCCCACCAAAGTTTCACCGGTTCCCCACTCGAACTCCCCCAAAGTCACCGGATCCGGTCCGGAATTGAACTGGGTCGTCTGAAACACGATGTATTAAGTTTCATTAAGATCCCATCATTCGTTCGAAAGTTATACAACCTCATAAAGTCACTTCCCCTCCCTCCACCCCCACCCCCCGGGTGGTCAGATTGGGGAAGTGACTTTTTCTAAGTTAATCTGTTCAGGTCCTTGATACGTCTGCCAAGTTTCATCGTCCTAGCTTATGTGGAAGTGCCCGAACTAGCAAAACCGTACCGACAGACCGACAGACCGACGGGCGGACAGAAATTACGATCGCTACATGCAAATTGGCCGAAGGGCAGGTGCCACAAAAAGTCTTCCTAGATTGCAAGCTGAACAAGACCAAAGGTTTCGATGGGATCCCAAAAATTCAATATCTGATCCAGACAACTGGGTCTTGTCTTGGCCAGATCCAGTCATCGCCTCCTTGAACATTTTTACTATTAAAATTCAGAAACAGATTAAGGCAAATAGCTAATCATCTGAGAAAACCAAGTTCAGAAAACCCTATAAGTCATATCTGTTTTGGCGAAAACTTCCTGCCACTTCTGCCAATTTCCCGGTTTCGGCCAGACTCCAGAACTACTTGTCCGGCGAAAAAAGAAAGCTCAAAAACGAACTCAGGGTATCTTCTTTCCCCAATAATGAACATCTAATCAACTTCAAATAAAAATTTAACTTTTGACAAACTTTCCGGTTTTGGCCGGATTCCGGGCGAACTACTTGCCCGATTACAAAATGGTTTTCATCATAGTGTTCAGCATGTCTTCTTACCCCATAATCGACTATCACATTAGCTTTCAAAATATTTGGTTTGCCCCTTAATTTGAACCACTCCCCCACCCCTAAATGTAGGGCTACAAAGCCCATTTACAAACTCGACTGGTCCGTCGACCCAACGAATCCTCACACCAAGTTTCACCAAAATATTTCATTCCCTTCGAGAGTTATCGTGCTTACAGACGGACAGATGGACAACTTTTGCGATGTCATAGGTATCCCTCCACTTACGTTTTGGGATCCCAAGAATGGTCAACGGTAGAAGCTTTGTTATGCAAATAGAACCCGAAAACTGGACGAGCCTGGGTGGGCTCAAGGGTGGAATATTTTACTTACTTTTCGCCCATAACTTGATCGCTCGCAAAGCCAGGCGGAAATTTTCCTTGTTCGGTACAAGCCGCAGAATTTCATCGGTTACGCGGCAACCGTTCAAGCTACGGACACACTTTTGATCGAGATTCCTGAGTAGATTATCATCGCGCAGATCCTGAAACGTACGATCATTAAACCTTGCATCCCTGCCACCAAAAATATCACTTATGGTCCATTTACACACTGCGTAAAATCCGAGAGTATTTTGAAATCCGAGCGTATTTTACGCAACGTTTGAGCTTGAAAAGATTTCTAGCAATACGGCCGTATTTAAATACCAAACGGACCGATTTCTCTAATACGTCCGTATTGCCAGAAATGTTTTCAAGCTCAAAACGTGCGTAAAATACGCTCGGATTTCAAAATACGCTCGGATTTTACGCAGTGTGTAAACCCACCATTACTTAGAATTGAAAGTGAAAGACAGGTATGTCAGCTGAATTTTTATTACAGACATTAGTTACGTTTTTAATCGAAGTTTGAAGTTACCTTCAACCTCAAAGGTCTCTGCTTAAATACCGTTTTTGGTCGCCGGTCACAGTTCCTTCGTCCTTCAAAATCTGACCGTCGAAATTCGTGCGCTAGCAAGTTTCGAAGTTTGCTTGAATCGTCGAAGAAACGTCGACCTGGCAAGGATCGACGGAGTCGTAAAAACACTAATTTAGCAAACGGTGAACTTCGACGGCGTTCAAAAACGGAAATTAAGCAAACGGCTAAGCGAACGGCGACCAAAACTTTGATAAACAAGAGCTACGAGCTCATATGGCACTTGTACGAGTAGGCTGTACAAGAAAGTAGATGAAAACGTCACAAAATACACCCGCCATCCAAAAAGGCGGTTCGGAAATAGAAATAGGATATTTAGTTTCACTCATTTCTGAGCAGTTCCGGCATCGTCTCGATTGCAAATGCACATGACTGTTCAAACTTTCATCCCAATAAATCCATTTGTTTGATCCCTAGACGTGCTACACGATTTCCGGTACTCACTCTATTTCCACCTACCGTGGCCGAATCTGGTTCGGAATAAAAAAAAATTGACCACCTAAAGCATCTTTGTTTATACCATCTACCAAGTTTCACTCGAATCTGAGCATTTTTGGAAAGTTCCGGTACCCCCCCCCCTTCCCACCAACGTTGTCGGAGCCGGTTCGGGCCCAATCTCTTAATTCCCTCATCAAGTTTGACTGAAATTGGAGCATAGCCTATCTGCAAGTTTCCAGTACCCCCCCCCCCCCCTACCTTGGCCGAATCCGGCCCAGACGCCAAATAACAAATCTAGGCCGCATAAACTCGGCACTGTCGAATTGCATCTCATTCGGTCCATCCGTTTGGTTTTTGTGCATGTCATAAGTCCCCCCCCCCCCCAATTCCCCTAATCGTGGTCGCATATGGTTCGAACGCATGTTTTACATGTCGAGGCCATCGATTCGTATCACCCATGAAGTTTCACTCGAATCAGACTACTCGTTCGCAATTTATAGAAGTCCATATTTCTCTTCTCTTGCTCCCCCAAAAATGCTCGGATCTAGGAACGGAAGTTTCCGGGGGTATGTTGTGTCAGGTTTTTAAGTCAAGATAATTCGGGTCGCTAATATGCCTGCAAAGTTTCGTTGTCGTTTTACATCTGGAACAATTCTAACTCACGACTACCGGAATTCCAGGAAACCCCCTCCAACTCCCCCCACAGAGCCCCGAAACCATCTGGCTCCGTCAATTTTATCTAGGCCTAATGCTTGTTCCATCCATTAAGTTTCGTCCCAATCCCTCTACTTTTAGAGTTTCTTGAGTTTTCCACACCCCCCCCCCATCCCCACAGGTATCGGACCCGACTCGGACGTGACACTGAACGTCCGAGGCGATAGCTCACCAGACAAGTTTCATTCAAATCCGATCACCCGTTCAAAAGTTATGCACGCCACTAGATTCCGGACTCCCCATCCACCCACTCCCCCCACGATGGTCGGGTCGGGGAAACGGCTGTCCTCAAGTCAATCTGTTCGGATCCCTGACATACCTGCCAAGTTTCATCGCCCTAGGACATCAGGAAGTATGCCGAACTCGCGGGATCGCTAGAAATCCGGACCCCCACCCCAACTCCCCCACAGTGCCCTGATCCGGTCCGGTTATGTCAATGACGTGTCGAGGACCTGTGCTTGTTTTTCCCACCAAGTTTCATCCCGATCCCTCCACTTTAAGCGTTTCTCAAAATTTCCGGTTCCCTCCTCCAACTCCTCCCAGTGTCATCGGATCCGGTCCGGTTATGTCAATGATGTGTCTAGGACCTGTGCTTGTTTTTCCCACTAAGTTTCATCCCGATCCCTCCACTTGAAGCGTTTCTCAAAATTTCAATTCAAAATTTCCGGTTCCCTCCTCCAACTCCCCCCAGTGTCATCGGATCCGGCCCGGATTTAAAGTGAGGTGTCTGAGACACAAGGTCATCCTAAATATCAATTTTCATCAAGATCCGATCACCCGTTCAAAAGTTATGCACGCCACTAGATTCCGGACTCCCCATCCACCCACTCCCCCCACGATGGTCGGGTCGGGGAAACGGCTGTTCTCAAGTCAATCTGTTCGGATCCTTGACATACCTGCCAAGTTTCATCGCCCTAGGACACCAGGAAGTATGCCAAACTCGCGGGATCGCTAGAAATCCGGACCCCCATCCCAACTCCCCCACAGTGCCCTGATCCGGTCCGGTTATGTCAATGACGTGTCTAGGACCTGTGCTTGTTTTTCCCACCAAGTTTCATCCCGATCCCTCCACTTTAAGCGTTTCTCAAAATTTCCGGTTCCCCACCCCAACTCCCCAGAGTGCCCTGATCCGGTCCGGTTATGTCAATGACGTTTCTAGGACCTGTGGTTGTTTTTCCCACCAAGTTTCATCCCGATCCCTCCACTTGAAGCGTTTCTCAAAATTTCCGGTTCCCTCCTCCAACTCCCCCCAGTGTCATCGGATCCGGCCCGGATTTAAAGTGAGGTGTCTGAGACACGAGGTCATCCTAAATATCAATTTTCATCAAGATCCGATCACCCGTTCGCAAGCTAAAAATACCTCAAATTTTGGCTTCACCCTCCCTCCACTCCCCCCCCCCAGATGGTCGAATCGGGGAATTGATGATTTCCTATTTAAGCTGGTCGGGTCCCAGACATGCCTGTCAATTTCCATCGTCCCAGCACATCAGGAAGCACGGAACTCGCGGGATCACTACAAATTCGGACTTCTCCCCCCCCCCAACTCCCCCAAAGTGAGCGGATCCGTTCGGTTATATCAGTCACGTATCTAGGACTTTTGCTTGTACTTTCCACCAAGTTTCATTCGGATCCCTCCACTCTAAGTGTTTTCCAAGATTTCCGGTTTCCTCCTCTAACTCCCCCCAGTGTCACCGGATCCGGTCTGGATTTAAAATGGAGGGTCTGAAACACGAAGTCCTTCCATGTATTAAGTTTCATTAAGATCCGATCACCCGTTCGTAAGCTAAAAATATCTCATTTTTCCTATTTTTTCCGGATTCCCCCTCCCTCCACTCCCCTCCAGATGGTCGGATCGAGGAAGCGACAATTTCTAATTTAATCTGGTCCAGTTCCTGATATACTTGCCAAGTTTCATCGTCCTAGCTTATCTGGAAGTGCCCGAACTAGCAAAACCGGGACCGACAGACCGACTGACGGACAGAAATAACAATCGCTATATGGCACTTGAGTAAGCTCAAGTGCCATAAAAACGCAACTACAGGCGAGTACCACTCACAAACAGAAACACTGCAGAGCATCATATGTGGAAGTAAATTCAGACCCCTAAGCTCTACAGCACAAGAGCTACGAGCTCATATGGCACTTGTACGAGTAGGCTGCACAAGAAAGTAGATGAGAACGTCACAAAATACACCCGCCATCCAAAAATGCGGTTCGGAAATGAAATAGGATATTTAGTTTCACTCATTTCTGAGCAGTTCCGGCATCGTCTCGATTGTCTGTAGCAAATGCACATGACTGTTCAAACTTTCATCCCAATAAATCCAGTTGTTGGATCCCTAGACGTGCTACAAGATTTCCGGTACTCACTCTATCTCCACCTACCGTGGCCGAATCTGGTTTGGAATAAAAAAAATCGACCACCTAAAGCATCTTCGTGTATACCATCTATCAAGTTTCACTCGAATCTGAGCATTTTTGGAAAGTTCCGGTACCTCCCCCCTCCCACCAACGTTGTCGGAGCCGGTTCGGGCCCAATCTCTTAATTCCCTGTTCCTGTCCATCAAGTTTGACTGCAATTGGAGCATAGCCTATCTGCAAGTTTCCAGTACCCCCCCCTACCTTGGCCGAATCCGGCCCGGACGCCAAATAACAAATCTAGGCCGCATAACTCGGCACTGTCGAGTTTGCATCTCATTCGGTCCATCCGTTTGGTTTTTGTACATGTCATAAGTCCCCCCACCCCCAATTCCCCTAATCGTGGTCGCATATGGTTCGAACGCATGTTTTACATGTCGAGGTCATCGATTCGTATCACCCATGAAGTTTCACTCGAATCAGACCACTCGTTCGTAATTTATAGAAGTCAATTTCCATATTTCTCTTCTCTTGCTCCCCAAAAAATGCTCGGATCTAGGAACGGAAGTTTCCGGGGGTATGTTGTGTCAGGTTCTTAAGTCAAGATAATTCGGGTCGCTAATATGCCTGCAAAGTTTCGTTGTCGTTTTACATCTGGAACTATTCTAACTCACGACTACCGGAATTCCAGGAAACCCCCTCCAACTCCCCCCACAGAGCCGCGAAACCATCTGGCTCCGTCAATTTCATCTAGGCCCAATGCTTGTTCCATCCATTAAGTTTCGTCCCAATCCCTCTGCTTTTAGAGTTTCTTGAGTTTTCCACCCCCCCCCCCCCCCCATCCCCACAGGTATCGGACCCGACCCGGACGTGACACTGATCGTCCGAGGCGATAGCGCACCAGACAAGTTTCATTCAAATCCGATCCCCCGTTCAAAAGTTATGCACGCCACTAGATTCCGGACTCCCCATCCACCCACTCCCCACACGATGGTCGGGTTGGGGAAACGGCTGTTCTCAAGTCAATCTGTTCGGATCCCTGACATACCTGCCAAGTTTCATCGCCCTAGGACATCAGGAAGTATGCCGAACTCGCGGGATCGCTAGAAATCCGGACCCCCAACCCAACTCCCCCACAGTGCCCTGATCCGGTCCGGTTATGTCAATGACGTGTCTAGGACCTGTGCTTGTTTTTCCCACCAAGTTTCATCCCGATCCCTCCACTTTAAGCGTTTCTCAAAATATCCGGTTCCCTCCTCCAACTCCCCCCAGTGTCATCGGATCCGGCCCGGATTTAAAGTGAGATGTCTGAGACACGAGGTCGTCCTAAATATCAATTTTCATCAAGATCCGATCACCCGTTCGCAAGCTAAAAATACCTCAAATTTTGGCTTCACCCTCCCTCCACTCCCCCCCCCCCCCAGATGGTCGAATCGGGGAATTGACGATTTCCTATTTAATCTGGTCAGGTCCCAGACATGCCTGTCAATTTCCATCGTCCCAGCACATCAGGAAGCACGGAACTCGCGGGATCACTAAAAATTCGGACTTCTCCCCCCCCCCCCCCCAACTCCCCCAAAGTGAGCGGATCCGTTCCGGCTATATCAGTCACGTATCTAGGACTTTTGCTTGTACTTTCCACCAAGTTTCATTCGGATCCCTCCACTCTAAGTGTTTTCCAAGATTTCCGGTTTCCCCCTCCAACTCCCCCCAGTGTCACCGGATCCGGTCTGGATTTAAAATGGAGGGTCTGAGACACGAAGTCCTTCCATATATCAAGTTTCATTAAGATCCGATCACCCGTTCGTAAGCTAAAAATATCACATTTTTCCTATTTTTTCCGGATTCCCCCTCCCTCCACTCCCCTCCCGATGGTCGGATCGAGGAAGTGACAATTTCTAATTTAATCTGGTCCAGTTCCTGATATGCCTGCCAAGTTTCATCGTCCTAGCTTATCTGGAAGTGCCCGAACTAGCAAAACCGGGACCGACAGACCGACTGACGGACAGAAATTACAATCGCTATATGGCACTTGAGTAAGCTCAAGTGCCATAAAAACCAAAGTCAATCCACATGCGGAAATACCCTATCAACGACCCAATAAGGTAGCCATGTCCAAAACGAAATCACAGCACTAACTTTAACTCCAAGCAGCTCTCACAGAGAAATTCACCAAATCATATATTTAAGTCTAAAGTCCGGTCTTCACCTCCCGGAACTTCCGGAATCTGGACTTCCAGATTATTCTTTGACGTCTTCTGTAAATTGCATCTGGAATTTACGAACCGGTCAAAACGTATATCAAAATAATCCGGAAAAAGGGGCTTTTGAACTTCCAGATTTTCGGAATTTTTAAGTATCAAAAATCTCGAAAAATCTGGGAACCCAGATTCCGGAAGGTGAAGACTCACCTTAATAGCATGGGGCTGAAACAGCGGCCGATTCTCGATCAGCGGCTGATTTACGCGCGTAAATAGCGGTTAAAAAAACTAAAAAAATCAGCCGCTCATCTTCCAAATAGGCGCGTATTTTCATCGCGGTCACCGATCGGGATAAACTAAATCCTTTGGAATGTGACCTATGTGACTCTAGTAATTAGGGGAATTACGTCAAACTTGGCGAATTTTAGGTCAATCCAGTTCAAATTCTGTCAGACCATTGTGAACATAGCATGATTTTTACACGAGCATCCCAGGATTACTTAAATGATCTCAAAAACAGGTAGAATAATTTTCTAGTTACAACAAAGTATGTTCTGTTTATGTCTAATATTTGTTTTCGTTGTTTTTCTTTTTAAAAAATAATAATTTGAAAAATTTGGCCATTCAACGTTCATTAAAAAATGACTGAATAACACTAAAATAATTGCATTTTGTTCTCGATATTTAAAGGAATTTTATTTGCTTTTGAACTTAAAATTACCGAGTCGACTAAAATCTGTCAACACTCAATTTGTGACTTTTTCCTAGTCCAAAGACTACAAGTCAACTACATTTGACTTAGACTAACTCACAAGATGTTTTTGTTAATTTTATTAAATTTTGTTACAAACAAAAAGAACATTCGGAATTAGGTTTTTCTTTTTAGTTCTCACGTCAATCCCAAACAGTTGATCCGTCGTCTGAACAGATCAGCCGCTTTTTACGCGCTTATTTCGGTCTCGTTTGAACAAGCTGTAAGCTAGAATCTTTAGTTGTTTTTCCCAGAGCAAAATAACACTAGCGAGTAGCGCCAAGACCTATACTTTCCATACAGCAGAGATTCGTATTCGTAGCACCTCCCACTACGCTCGGGATATTTGAAGCGAGACAAACTTGTGGGTTAAAAAATGTCTGGTAGGCTACAGCTAAGATGCGAGTCCTCACACACCAAGAATATGATATATAGAATATATATATGTTCAGAATATGAAGTTATCCGAGTCAACGCTGGTGCTTGACTGATCGAGTTTCAGTGGGGATGTTTTCCATCGCCAGTGGCACAGACTGCTGTTCGAGTGTTTGTAACTTTTTTTCTGTCTTGGTGCTACTCCCTATTCTTATTTCGCTCAGGTTTTTACGCAAGTTCATTTTCCAGCTTCAGCCTGAAGAAGACCCTTTCCAAGAAACGCCAAAATATAGCTCTAATAAGATTCAGCTGACGTATCCGTCTTGCACTGTCAAATACGATTCGCAATCGGGCTGGGCTGAAAGAATCTTATCACTTTTATTTCCCATAATCTGATTGCACTAAAGTTAGTTGAGAATCGTTTCGATTTTCCCAAAATAGGATATTTATAGCTGCTGCACTGTAAGAAGTTTCATAACAGGTAGCACAAGGATGCGCAGTTTCAACAGACAACACTTGGGATGGAATCTGTTGTGATTTTGAAAACGTTATGCATTAAATGTTACCCATAGCAAGCATTACCAGGAAGAGCCGAAAAACCGCCAAAAAACTTCTGATGATTTTCCGAAATAATAACGAGTATGACGACAATCAAAACAGTCAGCAAATGTTTTTTCGGCATTCTTCGGCTCTTTGGCAATGCCTGTTATGCATAAGATTTAATGCATAACATTTTTAAATCGCAACAGATTACATCCCAAGTATTGTCTGTTGAGTGTGGCCTGTCGAAAGCGCATCCTTGTGTTATCTATTATGACACTTCTGACTGTGCAGGTTCGTTCTTCCAACAACAGCCTGAACAGACCCTTGCCAAGAAGGGTCAAATATCGCTGGGAAAAAAGGTTAGCTGACTTATCCTTATATGCGCTATCAAATATTACACAAAGTCAGCTTGGGCTGATGGAATACTTATTTCCCATCAGAAAGGCAGGAATACACTAAAAAATCTATCGCATTATTTCCTTAAAGCACAACTCTTACTAGAAATGATCTTTTCCCTATAAAATAGATCAGAAAAAAAGTTTTCGAAAATGCCATTACTTTCCAACTGAAACTAGCGATTCTCTTGTTAGCGCTTGTCGATTATATCCAGCCTTCCGGCTCTCCGACGCGGCGGCTGGGCGCATTTGAAAACTGAACATGCCTTGGTTGAAAAGAGGGAAAACTAGGCGAAAAAAAAGAAGTAATAAACAGAAGATTATCACATCACATGTGAAAGAGTTGTCATCGGACAGTGACGATTCCGGCAAACTTTTCGTTGAGTGACGCGAAAACGCAGCAAGGCCGAAAAAGCGCTAATAATTCGTAGTTTCGAAACGAAACAACGGAGAAAGGTGAGGACCCTACAGTATTGTTCACTGAGTCGAACAGTACACAGTACCCGAGTGGATACTGAAAATCTGGGTGACAGTTGGTAGAACGACACAAAAATCTCAAGGACAAGAATCGAAAGAAAGAGATAATACCAATATTTGGCAGTAGTAATTTTACTTGTTCTTCATATATTAAAGCGGAACACAAAAAATGATCTTTCTGCCAAACACACACTGCTAACCATCCCTACTGTCACTATGACAGTTCAAAATCACAAAAAACACCGTCAAACAGTGAGCAAAAAAAAAAAAAACCAAATTTACTAGGTTTTAAATAATTCGGTCCGGACTAACTCTCAGCCGATTATACGGGACAGACGTTATGGCACGTAGGGCGCCCAGGATCAAAATAGTAATTTCCATCTAATGCTCCAACTGTTTATTATAAATACAAATAAATTAAAAGTCCAAGACCAGTGTGGTACTCCTGAAGACATACAAAAACTAATCAAGAAAGTCTATAATTCTTTGCTAATCAAACGTGGAAAATTTCTTCATCTGGAAAAGAAGACGATCTGCATGCGTTTTTTCTCGAGCCAAAACAGCAACTTGGCAATCAAGTTAAAATAAAATAAAACTGGTGGCTTGCGATCAGCAAGAGAAGGTAAACAGAATGTTTGGATTACGTCTTTTAATACGTCTATCTAAATGTGTTTCCTTCTGTCCAAATTTCTTGTTATACTAATATTCTAGTTTTTATATTAATTTGTATATATAATGATAACATTTATATTAATATTTCTAATTTATATTAATATTCTATTTTGGGCTTGCCCATGTGGGTGATTGCGAGAGAAGATCTCATTAAAAATTATCCCACAGTCAACTGAACTGTTCAACTCAACCTACTATCACACCAATATTCAGAGAAGGGGGGGGGGGGGGCAACAAACTGCATCGCAGAATCAAAAGTCTGGCTTTGATCTTCGGAAATGAAGCATTCGTCTACAAACTGAGACTGGGGCCAAGTTGTCGATACTGCTCCTCGCATCTCGAAACTATACAACACATCATCTTCAACTGTAAGCACCAAGAGCCCAGCCCCTCAAACAGCAAGAATTAAGAATATAACCAGCCAGCTTAATCTACGTTGCAACTATCATGGACCTCGCTATCAGACAAGAAAGAGAAAAATACCATCAGATCATCATTCATCACTATTCTCCAAGACAACAACATGTTATGACCGCTGCAAAGAAGAAGTAGAACCAACTGAGGCCGCAAGGAATCCAGAGTAGAACCCAAGTGCCAGTCAGTGAAGGAATGAAGTACTGAGTCCTGGTTGGAACTGGCGATTGGATGGGGGGAATCTATACTTTCTTTTGTTTTCTCTTCATTATTTAATTACTGCGTCCTTTGTACATATGTACACCGCAATGGAAAATAAATCTATAATAATAGCCCAATAATAATAAAGAAATGGAAAATACGTGAATACCTCAGATTTAATCCTTTGAAGCAGACTGATCGACATGCTTTTCATAAACCTGGACCCCCAAAACAGAAGCAAGAACAAGCTACATGTCAGAAAAAAAAACAAGAAAGAAAAACAGTTTAAAATAAGTTTGGATCTAGTTGAAAACTTTAAAGCAACTTACCAGATCTTCTGGGATCTCCTTCAGTGCCAATCGTGCAAACAGCATATCAATTTCAATGTCACTAAATTTCATTTTTATAACAGGCACAAAAGCTTCTTCAACAGCTCGCAATTCAGTCACTTCTGGCTGCTCCTTTAGTAGCTCAAAGAATGAAGTAAAATAGTCTGATCGATCAATATGTCTAGGAGCAATACACAAGGCATCAATATCAGCACCTCTGTTATGGACTCCCAATCTAAAAAAAAAATTATGAACTTATTGATGTGTGAACGTGAAAGCTTGAAAAAAACTGAGCGGCTGCATCAGCTGCCGCAAGCCCCCGCGGAAAACCAGGGAGGCTTCTTCCTTAAGACAGTAGCTCTGTTCTGGCGCACTTTCTTCTTCTTCCTTGATAAATTTTGATGTCTGGAGCCTTGTTTTGCGACATAAACCTTGGTTGAATTTTTGCAGATACCATGGTTTAAAATTATTTTAGCAGTTACCGTGGTATCTGATACCACAGTCAAAAGGCTTTTTTGCAGTTATTGTGGTATCTGGCCAGTTACCGTGGTATCTGATATTGAGACACCACTGTCTGACCATGGTATCTGAAAAATTCATCCCACTTTCATCATCACCAACAGTAGAGCTGAGGAATTTGTCGAATTGGTGGGAAAGAATTTTGGCACTTAGTGATGTCACTGGATATCAGTTTTTCTTTTGAGATGTTTGTGTAAATTCGCAAATTGGCATTTTTGCAAATCAACCGTAACCTAGTATTAGATACCATGGTATCTGCAAAAATGGCAAAATGCAGATTCAGTTACCCATGGTATCTGCAAAAACTGAATTCTTTTTTATGAACTAGGAACACTAATTAGACTTTCTCCATACTGCCAACAAACAAGTCTCAAGTATATTAGATGACAACTATTCAAAGCAAATGGAAGGATGGATGTGCAGCATCATGGGGAAGAGTTATTTTGATAATGTTAAACAGTTGACAAGGTTCCTTATGGTAGCCCTAGTCAATTGGGATAGGTGCATTGAGGGTATCATATGATTGTTATAATTTTTGTAAGTAAGGTAAGGTACAATTTAATGGCAAATATAAATAAACCTGGTGTTTCTCAAACACATCAGACATACCAGTGGCATAAAAAACGACGCTTCACTAATTCTGATGAGTTTGTAGAAATTATTAATACAATTCTAGCCTAAGGCATTGTAAAGAAAAAACAAACGAACAACTATCACACATCAACACTAAAACTTAAGGACAACACAAGAATTTACGACAACAGACATACCATATGATAAAGAAAAAATGAAAAATAAAAAAAGTTTATTTGTCTATTTGTGTTTATTCTTTATGTGTTTGCCATGGTTCCTGACTGTCGGAGCAAACTAATAGTGTCTTCTGGCGATCAAAACTGTCTAATAACTAACCTGTATGAGCCAAAAGTGTGTATCTTCCCACCAACAGTCTCGACAACAGATGGAGGCAACTTCTTCACATTTTCAGACACATCTTTAATCCACATCTTCACCAGCTCATTCAGCTTTGACAACACTTCCAATCTATGTCTCATTTCATCTTCTGTTTCAAAACATCCATGAGCTTGGAGTAATTCCTCTAGTTCTTTTGTTTTCTGAATGTCTGCTGGTTTGGGTCCAGCAAGACTGATAGCAGAGGTCATTCCCAGAGTTCTTGGTGCATCATTCTGTTGTACCACAGCTCGACTTTGCAGAATACTCCCGGACTGGGTGTTGTGAAGAGTGTAATTATTCCACATGTCTGCTGGTATTCTACAATAAAGGACAATCATTATTTTCATCTTTGGAGGGGTCCAGGTGTCTAGCAGCTGGTTTGGTGTTGTCTAACAACACTGCCTGAAATTTTTTTTTTTCCTATAAATATTGACATAGTTTTAATTTATGTTTTGTTTATTAATCTAAGAGAAGTATTGCTTGACAAGTAGCTGAATCTAAACCAGGTACAGCATCTTTTATATTGTACATCACTGTTAAATCTTTCCATTGCATGTGCAGCCTTTGGCTCAGGAGCTATATACTATATATAGCCAGGGGTATCCACAGCCTTTTTTCATGGTTTTCCGACATCTTCAGCATCAAATAGTTTATTGTCTCACCAAAGAAGGAATACTTCAAGAGGGGCATTTTCATGCAAAATGCCAAGACATGCAGGAGTAGCGCTATGGAATGAAATACCTCTGTGTATCAGGAATGCAACAACCCTTCAGCTGAAAGAGTCATTTTAAAGTGGGAGTACTCGAGAGTTGGTCTTTTTCAATAATATTTCTTTTTATGTTTGATCTAAAAAGAAGTATTATTAAATGAGCTCCTTACTTGTATATTCCATCCCATAGGCCGCGTGTTTTTTTTTTTTTTAAACGGACATGCAGTCTGTTCCAGGAACTATAGTATTTTTTGTTTTAATAAATAATCTGAAAAAAAAAACTGAACCAATAGCTGGTGATAACCGAATTTGATAACAAATGGGAACTAAATAAATAAATACATTAAACCACCAAATTTTTAAATGCACATACAAATGCAGTGAAATACATGGGGGATACCTGACATCGTTTTTACACTACCTTGATTGTTGCCGCAAAAATGTTAAAATGAGACGTAAATGCTGTCATGACAGTCAAGAGGCAAAATATGACTTTTTTCAGCAGTCATGTGTCCAAAATATTCAAATTCTGTGCCTTTTCTTTGTTTTGAAGCTGCTTTGAAAAGGGATTTTCTTGGTAACTGTAATTTGGTAACTCTACCTTTTTCATCTTTTTGTAAGTCAATCGAGGTAGGTTTAGAATGAAGTGATTTTGTTTGAAGAGAAAAATATGCTTACTAGAAATATTGAAGCAATATTTATTTATCAAATATGTAAACCATTCAATTAGCTTCAATCTAAGGTAAAACATTGGTATTCGAACATGTTCATCGAACATTTCAAATCGGATGTTTTCTTTCATCTCTCACAGCAAACTGTTAGCACTTGCAAACAAAATTTGGAAATCTGAAATCTTGTCTGAGGTTGGATACCCCTCCAGTACTCCTATAGATGTTGCAGAGTCCTTGATTGATCACTATTTACTTCTATATTCTATTACCGTTAGCTTATCCTTAACTCTGCCTTAATCTTGTGTCTTATTTAGCCTAGACCAGGCAATCAAACTTACTGTAGATTTGGCAACTGTTAGCCCAGTATTATCAGATTCAAACTTCTAAGCCAGGCATTTCTAGTTAACCTAGGCAACTGTGTGATTGGACTAAAATGTGTCAGGATTTCTTGGCCTAGGCTATCTGAAAGATATGACATCAGAAAGCAGAACCCGGCATTAAGTAAAACAAAAAAGTTTTTTTTCTTTCTTACTCTACGAACAGCAAAATTTCGTTTGAATTGAAACCAATATTTATTTACTCGGCTTCTTCGGTTACCGACGTCATGGCGATTGCAGAAATAACCTCCTGTCCTTCGCAGTAAAACCAACTGCGAGTATAGATGGCAGCCCGACTAAGTTATTCATTTATTCTACGGATTCGCTAGCGAAATTTGAGATGTTTCAAATTTTAATTTGTCTTATGTTTATGATAATAGAAATACAAGCGATCATTTACCGAAGTAGGAAAAGTCGTTTTCCAGCTCTTCACTTCCACAAATCAAAGATTTCTAGAAGAAAGTCGACTTTCAGAAGGTGCCTTAACTTGCGCAAACTGAATATCCGAGTGCGTTTGCAATATGATGCATGGACGCTGCCCGAACGTAAGAATTATTGATGTAAAATTGTCTGTTTATGTGATGATGGAACTTATACAAAGGACTTTTACCGTGATAAACAAACAGAGACATTAGGCGTATTCTCGCCGTTCCCCGAGGACTCCACTTGAGGAGTCCCCGCGTTTTTGTTTGTCCCAGGGACTCACAACCCGTATTCTCGCGAGTCCCCACGGACGGGGAATGCTCCGATTATCATTACCATCATCAGAAAGGACTCCCTTTCAGACTCGGAGGGGAATCAGTTTTCGCTGGTTTTAGTGCAATATAAAATTAATTAAAAGCAATCAGAATAAACAAAACAATAATAAAGCGGATCCAGACTAATTTCGTCAACAGCATATTTTTTTTCGAGCAAAATCCATTTTGAAAGCAGTCCCCGTGTTCTCGCTGTTTCTGTACGCGGAGTCCGCGTCGAGGGACTCCCTCTATTCTCGCCGTTACCTTCGATTCCCCGAGGAGTCCTCGGGGAACGGCGAGAATACGCCTATTGTTTTTGCATTTAGAAGACCAGGACTCCAATGTCGGAGCGTTGTAAACAGTCCAGGGCTAACATAAAACCCGGCCTCATAAAACCAAAGAATTTGGTATAGATAATTGGCCACGAGCGAGATCATTGTTCCTGTAGCACGTTACTAACTGCCGATCGTACTGGTTAGGGTTGCAAACTTTGCTCACAAGCCTCTCATATGAAGCGGAGGTGGAGCCAGTGCTCGGAGAGGTATAATAGCTCAATTGGCTCGAGCGTTATGAGGCCGGAGGTAGCGGGCAGGGGCGTCCCCTATACCTTCCTGATACGGAGGGTGCAGCTTCAGAATTTTACCGGAATTTTTCGAACTTTTACCGGAACTTTTCGAACGTTTACCGGAATTTTTCAGGTTTTACCGGAAATGTCTCCGTAATGACCATCTTTGCAGCAACTCTAGAATAGGCCTACTTTTGTGTTCTCATTTCTATTATTTGTTACAAATAACACAAAATAGGCTCATTAAAGTTTTACTGAAAAGGCAGCTTATTTTTCATTCTGATACTTGAGTACTGAAATATTTGGAACACATCTGAGGGATTGTGTAGTTTTCGTAATAACGTTCAGAGTGTGGGCTGCTTGCATGGCAAAGCGAAGTTCATCCAGACTCGGAGAACCTGAATCTAAACAAAGGCCTGCCTATCCAGGGCTGAAGATGCGACATCGGAGAAGTTTAGCCTGTAGAAAAGTAGGAAAATGATTTTAAATATTCCTTCAGCCCAAGCTGACTGCGAATCAGTTCTGATAGTGCAAAACGGATACGTCAGCTGAATTTTATTAGAGCTATATTTCGGTCCTTCTTGGCAAGGGTCCTCTTCAGGTTATAAGCCGCTCAAGTTGGAAAAACGAACCTGTGATAAAACAAAACTTGTGGGAAAACGAACTTGTTGGTTTTCCCACAAGTTCGTTTTTCCAACTTGAATGGCTTTGAGACAGAATAGGACCCTTGCCAAGAGGGTCCGAAATATAGCTCTAATAAAATTCAGCTGACGTATCTCTTTTGCACTATCAAATAAGAAAATGATTTTAGGATGGTCAATGACTTACATTTCTAGTTGGGGAATATTTCAAGCGTAGAGGGAGAAGCACATAGAGGTATCACAAATCCGCAAGAATAAGTTCATTCTACGAAATCGTCTATCCCGGGATAACGGAGAAAAGAAGTAACGCATTTTTATGGAGTTTTCAGGAATATTTAAGTGAAAAAGTGATATGTTACTAGGGGTATTGGACCTTGGACCTATTCGGTTAAACTTTCCGATTGTCAGTTAAGACTAAAAAATCCTCGACCTTCAACTCACCCTACAATTTTTTTTTTTATCACGTTTTCCATTTGTTCACGTTTTCATCTTCGAGAGTGCTGAAGCGCATGTTTTTTCGCTTATGAGGTCTCAATCTATTAGAGCAAATATACTGATAAGGAGGTTTGGTAGCTGTGAAGCCCCGGTGAAGAGCTATCTTTTCACGGCTTACTGCCCGCGACTTTACTGCCTTCCTCTTGCTGTAATGTCAGTGTGAAATGTGAGAATTCTTTTCGGATTATGCAGAATAATTCGTTCCGGTGGCTTCACGGTCTTCCTTGGAATTATAGTGCATCGGGAATGTTTGTTGGTGAAGGGCTTCCATCTTTTGGTGAACTTCGGAGGCGGTCAATTCTTTCCCTTCAAACCCCCCTAGCCCACTTCTTAGGATCCTTTGTGGGCCTCAGATGCGGCTTTCTCTGCCTGTATGGCTTGCGTTGACTCGTGAGTTGTACGCGGGGCTTTTGACAAGAGTCACGTAAGTGACCTGGTACTTACATTTGTTCGTTTGTTGAGTGTATTTTCTTATATTGTGGCCCATATTGGCCTTATTTGAAATAAAATAAATTAATAAATAAAAATGTGTTCACAACACATCGAATTTCACATTCGTCAACTAGATCAGTTTCAAATGCAATTAGTAACAGATGCTGGTCAGCCAATGTTGAACGCAAGGTGGCCTTCACCGACACTCGTCTTGCTAACAAAAATCTTTCCCCTTTTGCTGAGGTAACAGGGATTGTCTTGGCTAGGTTGAAAGCTTTCCATACTTGTGAAGACATCTTTCAATTCACGAAAAACTTCAAATATTTTCTTCTCTCCTGGCGACTTTTGAGATCATGTCGGAACGAGGCTAACTCGTCTTTGAACTCTTCTCGGCTTATCACCGGTGGGCGGTGAGGAGTCGAGAAAGCTGTCGAAACTTGAGTAGACGGTACCGTGAAACTATTCATGGAACAGTATTTGTAGTTGGAAATGATGGATTTCAGGAGGTTGCTTAATTCTTGAAAGCTACAGAAACTTAGGAGATTACTGGAATCACACGATGAATGTTCCGGTATGCTATGTTATCTGTCTGCAAGAATCACTCTGGTAAGTTGCGTGCCGGGGTCATCCTGGTAAGTTGTGAGTCTATACTTATCCGGTAAGAAAGCAACAGAATTCCGGTAGATACCCTGAGCCAAATTCTGGTTGATTCCGTTCAGCAAAGTCCGGTAGATTCCCCGATCCAGTCTCTAGCAAGTTCCCCGAGACAAGTTCCGATAAATTCCTTGAGAAAGACTTCGGTAGATTCCCTGAGCAAAACTTTGGTAGATTTCCTGAGCAAAATTCCGGTAGATTCCCTGAGCAATTCTGATAGATTCTCTGAGCAAAATTCTGGTAGATTCCCTGAGCGAAATTTCGGTAGATTCCAAAATTTTAGTAGATTCCGTGGGTCAAAATCCGGTAGCTCCTGATCCAGCCTCCAGTCAATTCCCCGAGACAGCTTCCGGTAGATTCCTTGTGCAAGATTTCGGTAGATGTCCTGAGCATAATTAATAATTCCGGTAGGTTACCTAAGCAAAATTCCGGCAGATTCTCTGAACAAAGTTCCGGTAGATTCCCTTAGCAAAATTCCGGTAGATTCCAAAATTCTAGTAGATTCCGCGTGTCAAAGTCCGGTAGACTCCCTGATCCAGCCTCCAGTAAATTCCCTGAGACAGGTTCCGGTAGATTCCTTGAGCAAGATTTCGGTAGATGCCCTGAGCAAAATTTCGGTAGGTTCCCTGAGCAAAATTCTGGTAGATTCACTGAGCAAAATTCCGGACGATTCCCGGAACAAAATTCCGGTAGATCCCTGAGCGAAATTCCGGCAGATTCCCGGAGCAAACTTCCGATAGATTCCCTGAGCAAAACTCCGGTAGATTTCAAAATTCTAGTAGATTCCGTTTCGCAAAGTCCGGTAGGTCCCCTGATCCAGCCTCCAGTAAATTCCCTTAGACAAGTTCCGGTAGATTCCTTGAGCAAGATTTCGGTAGATACCCTGAGTAAAATTCCGGTAGGTTCCCTGAGCAATAATCCAGTAGACTCCATAAAAATCATCAAGTTCAGGTGAATTTGACAGATTTTGTCTGGCACGGCTTCGCCGCACCAGTCACAATTTACCATATTTTTTTCCACAGACCTTCTGAGGGGAGGGGGGGGGGCAGCACCCTCCCCCCTCGGGAGGCCCCTGGTTGCGGGTTCAAATCCCGCTCGAGGAGCATTCTCATTTTTCAGCTAATTACCTATTATTAGTTGCGTTTTTGGAGACACCATGGTATCTGACACCACGGTCTAAAGTCGTTTTCGTAGTTACCGTGGTACTCTGATACCATGGTCAAAAGGCATTTTGGCAGTTACCTTGGTATCTGGCTAAATACCGTGGTAACTGATCGTGATATCTGAAAAAGTCATATCACTTACATCATCACCAACAACAGAGCCTAGGGTTTTGTTAAATTGGTGGGAAAGAAGTTTGGCACTTAGTAATGTCACTGGACACCAGTTTTTATGGCACTTGAGCTTACTCAAGTGCCATATAGCGATTGTAATTTCTGTCCGTCAGTCGTTCTTTCGGTCTGTCGGTCTGTCGGTCCCGGTTTTGCTAGTTCGGGCACTTCCAGATAAGCTAGGACGATGAAACTTGGCAGGCATATCAGGAACTGGACCAGATAAAATTAGAAATTGTCGCTTCCTCGATCCGACCATCTGGAGGGGAGTGGAGGGAGGGGGAATTCGGAAAAAATAGGAAAAATGAGATATTTTTAGCTTACGCACGGGTGATCGGATCTTAATGAAACTTGATATATGGAAGGACTTCGTGTCTCAGACCCTCCATTTTAAATCCAGACCGGATCCGGTGACACTGGGGGGAGTTGGAGGGGGAAACCGGAAATCTTGGAAAACACTTAGAGTGGAGGGATCCGGATAAAACTTGGTGGAAAGTACAAGCAAAAGTCCTAGATACGTAACTGATATAATCGGAACGGATCCGCTCACTTTTGGGGAGCTGGGGGGGGGGGGAGAAGTCCGAATTTGAAGTGATCCCGCGAGTTCCGTGCTTCCTGATGTGCTGGGACGATGGAAATTGACAGGGATGTCTGGGACCCGACCAGATTAAATAGGAAATCG
Source organism: Branchinecta lynchi (assembly GCA_023053575.1). Taxonomy (NCBI): domain Eukaryota; kingdom Metazoa; phylum Arthropoda; class Branchiopoda; order Anostraca; family Branchinectidae; genus Branchinecta; species Branchinecta lynchi. Next base: position 4,228,777 of record JAKZAP010000021.1, on the reverse strand, counting down.
TCAATTCCCCGATTCGACCATCTGGAGGGGGAGTGGAGGGAGGGTGAAGCCAAAATTTGAGGTATTTTTAGCTTGCGAACGGGTGATCGGATCTTGATGAAAATTGATATTTGGGATGACCTCGTGTCTCAGACATCTCACTTTAAATCCGGGCAGGATCCGATGACACTGGGGGGAGTTGGAGGAGGGAACCGGAAATTTTGAGAAACGCTTAAAGTGGAGGGATCGGGATGAAACTTGGTGGGAAAAACAAGCACAGGTCCTAGACACGTCATTGATATAACCGGACCGGATCAGGGCACTGTGGGGGAGTTGGGGTGGGGGTTCGGATTTCTAGCGATCCCGCGAGTTCGGCATACTTCCTGATGTCCTAGGGCCATGAAACTTGGCAGGTATGTCAGGGATCCGAACAGATTGACTTGAGAACAGCCGTTTCCCCGACCCGACCATCGTAGGGGGAGTGGGTGGATGGGGAGTCCGGAATCTAGTGGCGTGCATAACTTTTAAACGGGTGATCGGATTTGAATGAAACTTGTCTGGTGAGCTATCGCCTCGGACGTTCAGTGTCACGTCCGGGCCGGGTCCGATACCTGTGGGATGGGGGGGGGGGGTGGAAAACTCAAGAAACTCTAAAAGCAGAGGGATTGGGACGAAACTTAATGGATGGAATAAGCATTAGGCCTAGATGAAATTGACGGAGCCAGATGGTTTCGGGGCTCTGTGGGGGGGAGTTGGAGGGGGTTTCCTGGAATTCTGGTAGTCGTGAGTTAGAATAGTTCCAGATGTAAAACGACAACGAAACTTTGCAGGCATATTAGCGACCCGAATTATCTTGACTTAAGAACCTGACACAACATACCCCGGAAACTTCTGTTCCTAGATCCGAGCATTTTTTGGGGAGCAAGAGAAGAGAAATATGGAAATTGACTTCTGTAAATTGCGAACGAGTGGTCTGATTCGAGTGAAACTTCATGGGTGATACGAATCGATGGCCTCGACATGTAAAACATGCGTTCGAACCATATGCGACCACGATTTGGGGAATTGGGGGTGGGGTTTTTTTTTGACATGCACAAAAACCAAACGGATGGACCGAATGAGATGCAATTCGACAGTGCCGAGTTTATGCGGCCTAGATTTGTTATTTGGCGTCCGGGCCGGATTCCGCCAAGGTAGGGGGGAAACTTGCAGATAGGCTATGCTCCAGTTTCAGTCAAACTTGATGGACAGGAACTGGGAATTAAGAGATTGGGCCCGAACCGGCTCCGACAACGTTGGTGGGAGGGGGAGGGGGTACTGGAACTTTCCAAAAATGCTCAGATTCGAGTGAAACTTGATAGATGGTATAAACGAAGATGCTTTAGGTGGTCGATTTTTTTTATTCCCAACCACATTCGGCCACGGTAGGTGGAGATAGAGTGAGTACCGGAAATCGTGTAGCACGTCTAGGGATCAAACAAATGGATTTATTGGGATGAAAGTTTGAACAGTCATGTGCATTTGCTACAGACAATCGAGACGATGCCAAAACTGCTCAGAAACGAGTGAAACTAAATATCCTATTTCTATTTCCGAACCGCATTTTTGGATGGCGGGTGTATTTTGTGACGTTCTCATCTACTTTCTTGTACAGCCTACTCGTACAAGTGCCATATGAGCTCGTAGCTCTTGTTCTTTTGTGATGACTTCGACAAGCGCAATATCGGCAATTGTCGTTTTCTAGGAGCAACAGCACTATCAGATACCACGGTAACTGCAATAACGACTAATCGCAGGTCCAGTTACTGTGGTAACAGATACCATGGTATCTGCAAAAACGCAACTATTGTAAAATTGGCACTTGCGTAAGTTTCGGAGTAAGTGTAATCAGTTCCTTCAAGGACCAGGTCGCTCCGAAGTCAAACTTTTGCTTAAAGGACACCTGAACAATGAAACCATACATGAACACACCATGGAGAACACATTTACAGACATGGACACGGAGAGCATTCTTCTCCTGCGCGTGACGTTTTCAAAATAGGGATGATTGTTTCCGGAGGTTTGCACATGCAGACTCCAAGACAAAAAGCGCAATTCATTCAAATCTTGTACAGCGCTGGCCGGATCGTATTGAAATTTCTTCTAGATATACGTTTGGGCTTATCTGGTTAAAAAATATTCCAGAAGAAGGGTTGATTGGAGACATTTGTTCATTTCTAAAATTGCTCGGTACTGAAATAAGGACAGATGCAAAATGGAGCAAAAATCATAGCTTGGAAACGGTATTTCGTATTTGGATTGGGTTTTCTGCAGGCAATGTTAACGGATGTCATACAGATAGGGATGATACTTGGTACTCTTCATTCAGGTGTCCTTTAAGGCCCCAAGCTCGACCTAACAAACTATAATGTGTCCACAAGTGTACTTGATGCTTTATGGATTATCATCAAAAGTGATAAGTCGCCATGACTTGTTACTAGAATACATTAGGACAATTCTGGCATTCTCACGGATTCGCTTTCTAAAGAGCAAAGCAAGAATTCGCCGAGCGCCAGAAAAAACAGAAAGCCGTTGCCGCTTTACAGCTTTTCGCTGACTATCCGAATCCACTTTTCACGTATGGAGTGGATTGACTTCCCAAAAATATAGCTGACGGCATAACAGCCTCGGAATCGGAAAGCGAAGCGAGTTTTAGCTGCAGTCGCAAGAACACATGGCGGATAATCAGCGGAGCGTAATGACTGTAGAACAATGACAAATAAATTTAACAGAAAAGTCCATTTCCAAGTCGGCTTGTCTATTTTCTGAAGTCCATATAGGCCGTTAAATGAATAGAAGTCAAATTTTGTTTGTACAAATTACCAAAAAGGGGGCCCTGACTCTTACTGCCATGGGACCCTGGATCGCTCGTGACTCCCAGAGCATATAACTGGATAATGATTTAGCTGCAATGTTCTTCTATCTCAATTTTTGTCCAGTCGTAATGACTCCTTTAAGCCTAAAGTAGAGCCGACAGCATTATAAATGCGAGTGGGGAGCGACCGTCATCACCGAGGACGAGTAGTTTGCATACGTGAACCCCGACAGGGTTCTAAGAGGGTACGTTAGTTGCGTTTTTGATCGAAGTTTTGTTCGCCGTTCGCTTAATTCCGTTTTCGAACGCCCTCGAACGACCCTTGCCCGGTCGACGTTTTCTTCAACGATTCAAGCAAACTTCGAACTAGGTAGCTCACGAAGTTCGACGGTCGGAGTTTGAAGGACAAAGAAACTGTGACTGGCGACCAAAACGGTATTTAAGTAGAGAACTTTGGGTTTGAAGGTAACTCGGGTCCAATGGCGTTACTAGCCAAAATGTTTGGGGGGGGGGGGGGGGACGACGAATTTGCCGACTGGCTGGTAATTTTTACCGACTGTTTCTGCGGAAGAAACGACTGTTTTCAACAAAAAAAAATTACAGTTTAGAAACACGAGTAGGTGGTCTGAGAAACTAAATCTTGAGCATTTTTTCGGAAATTCCAGTAGTGCTCCCCACCGCCCGCTGACAAATTTGTAGCCTGCGTAGTGGTACGAAAACGTTGCATGTAATACTATGTAATAACAAAGAATACTATCATTTAATGTGCCTAAGACTGGTCCAATCTTATGTAGTAGTATCCAATAGCATCTAGTCTTGCCATAGTAGCATCCAGTCTTGCTAATAGTAGCATATAGTAGTATTCAGTAACACAGTAACTTAAAGTAGAAGCATTTAGTAGCATCATTAATACTGCATGCAGCTTTTTCGTACTACTTCATAGTACTATTTTGAGATAAATTTTTCATCGGGCGTGCTCGGTTCCGGTCCCCAACTCCACCAAGCATGGCCGAATAGGTTCGGGCACATGCTTTATATAGCTAGATCATCAGTTCTTACCACCCATAAAGTTTCATTTGAATCGAACCATTTGTTCGCAACCTACGGAAGTCAGTAATGTCCGGATTCCCACTCCCTCTACTCCCCGAAAAATTGTCGGCTCCAGGTACGGAAGTCTTCCTAGGGCATTGTGTCGGGTCCTTAAGTCTATTTGGTCGGGTCACTAATATGCCTGTCAAGTTTCATCCTCCTATTTCCACATCTGGAAGTATGCTAACTCGCGATCACCGGAATTCCGGGAAAAACCCTCCAACTCCCCCCCCCCCAAACAGCCCGATATGATCTATATAGTTCTATCAAGAAAGTATCTAATGCTTATTCTTCCCACCAAATTCCATCCAGATCCCTCGACGCTAAGCGTTTCACATAAATTCCGGTCCCCCTTCCAACTCCCCCCCCCCCCTAGTATCGATCCGGTCTGGACTTGTCATGGTACATCTGAGACAATAGCTCTTTCCACTTGCCAGGTTTCATTCAAATCCGATCGCCCGTTCAAAAGTTGTACATGCCACTAGATTCCGGATTCGCCATCCGTCCACTCCCCCCACGCTGTTCGGACCGTTCAAACGACTATTTTCAATTCGGTCTATTCGGATCCCTGATATTCCTGCCGAGTTCCATCATCCTAGTGCCTCGTGAAGTACTGAACTCGCCGAATCACCAGAATCCCCCCCCCCCCACAGTGCCCAAATCCGGTCCAGTTATGTAATTGATGTATCTCGGACTTGTAACTGTTCTTCCCACCAATTTTCATCCCGATCCCTCCACTCTAAGCGTTTCCCAATATTTCCGCCCCCCCCCAAAGTCACAGGATCCGGTCCGGATTTTAATCGGGTCGTCTGGTGCATGGGGTCTTTCCTAATATCAAGTTTCATTAAGATCCGATCACCCGTTTAAAAGTTACAAATTCCTCCATATTCCGGATTCCCCCTCCCTCCCCCCCCCCCCCCCAGATGCTTGGATCGGGAAAGTGACTATTTCCAACTTAATCATTTCGGGTCCCTGATATGCCTGCCAAGTTTCAGCGTCCTAGCTTAAGTGGAAGTGCCCGAACTAGCAAAACCCGGACGGACAGAAATTGCGATCGGTATATACATACAAAATCGGCTGATTTAAAAAAACCCTACTATTTTGACAAAAAATCGACAGATTTTCAGAAAGACCGACTGTTTTCATGAAAAAAATCAAACGAAAAATAGCGGCGCTTCGTTCCGACTCAGTTATTTTTACCGACTGGCCTACAGCATTGGGGGGGGGGGGAGGGCTTCCCCCCCTCCCCCCCAGTCGTGACGCCCCTGCTCGGGTCACGCGCGATGACTGAAAAACCATGTGCCCTTGATTATGTGGAATCGAAAAATACTCCGTAGCGATTTTTACTGGTCAACAAATAATATATAATACACACGAGAAAAATAGTACAAGTCTCAGATGTTTCTTGGTGATTCTTCCTGTTTAGATTCCAGAGAAAAGGGAGGTATCCGGCAATCGAAGAAGTAGCCATCTTCTCTCTCCATTCTGAACGTTCCCCTACAAAACAATTCTTGTACAAACTTGAGATGACTCATGTTCTTTCAGGCAAAACTGACAACATATATTTGGACTCATCGAGACCCAATCCACACAGACCGAATCCACTTCGCCAGTGGAAAGTGATTCCGGGAAGCAAGCGAGAAGTTGTAAAGCCGTAACTGAGGCTCAACTACTTTCCGTTTGTTCTTGGCTCGGCGGATTCTCGCTTTGCTTTTCGGAAAGCGAATCCAAGAGACCGCCAGAATCGTCCTTATATTTGCGATAGGGGTTTCGGCTAAACCACTCTCTCATCGGTACCCCCCCCCCCCCCAAACCTCCGCAGTACCACAAACCCCCTGTACCCCCCCCCCCCCGGCGAAACCCTCCCCGCATATAAAAGAATCTCCTAGCCAGAAATAATCCCTAAGCCACGGATAGTACAAGGGATTAGCTGTGTACACGTATTAGCTTATGTACCTACTGACGGTGTATAAGAGTAGAATAACTGGATGTGTGAGCGTAACGATCCCCCCAACAAATCCTTCCCAATTCCTTCCCCTTCTTGGCCAGGAGGCTGCAGTTAGGATCCCACTCATGCGTACAATGCGGAGGGCCATCAAACGCTTCAAAGAGTCAGCCAGTTTTATGATGGCACTTTCAAGATAGTCCCAGAGTTACTCTACCAGCTCTTCACCATACACGTGCTTGTCAACGGTAACAAGACCAAAGGTTTCGATGGGATCCCAAAAATCTAATATTTGATCCAGACAATTGCGAACGAACTACCATACTTGCCCAGAAAAAAAAAGGTCAGAAACGAATTCAGCGTATCACCTTATCCGTATTCTAATCAACTTCAAGTAAAAGTTCAACTTATAAAAAAAAAAATCCGGTTTCAACCGGATTCCAAACGAACTATATGTCCAGATAAAAAAAAGATTGTCATATACAGATTCAGCGTGTTTTCTTACCCCTAAATCTGTCATCTAATCAACTTCAAATAAAACTTTTACTTTTAACAAATTTTCCAGTTTGGCCTGATTCCGGCCGAACAAGTTGTCCTGGTAGAAAATACTGTTCCCATAAGGGTTCAGCATGTCTTCTTACCCCTGATCGAATATCTAATCAACTTAAAACAAAACTTTTACTTTGAAAAAACTTTCCGGTTTTGGCCGAATTCCGGGCAAACTACTTGCCCGGCGAGAAAATGGTTTTCCCCATCGTGCTCAGCACGTCTTCTTATCCCTAAATCGAACATCTAATCAACTTCAAAACTTTTACTTTTAACAGACTTTCCGGTTTTGGCCGGATTCCGGGCTAACTACTTGTCCGACGAACAAATGTGTTTCACCATCATGTTCAGCATGCCTTCTTATTCCTAAATCAAACATCTAATCAACTTCAAATAAAACTTTTACTTTTAACAAAATTTCCGGTTTTGGCCGGATTCCGGGCGAACTACTTGTCCGATGACAAAATGGTTTTCACCATCTTGTTCAGCATGTCTTTTTACCTTATAATCGACTATCACATTATATGTTTTAAAATATTTCATTTACCCCTTAAATTAAACCCCCTCCCCCACCCCTAAATGTAGGGCTACAGAGCCCATCTACGAAATTGACCTTACTCTTGACCCAAACAATCCTCACACCAAGTTTCATCAAAATATCACATTCCCTTCGAGAGTTATAGTGCTTACAGACGGACGGACGGACAACTTTTGTTATGTCATAGGTATCCCTCCACTTACGTTTTGGGATCCCAAAAACTGTCCCATGCTTGTTTGTTAAGTAAGACGATCACGGGAAGTCAAGTTAAATGTTTTGGATTCGTGTATGCTAAAGCATCGTAGCTGACGTACCCGTTTTATGCATTATTGAATGTATGTTTCAAAGTGAGCTTAGGCTCAAAGAATATAAAACGTATCCATTGATTTCCGCATTTTGTTGCCATACATTTCTTAAACTTCAATGGGCACATCAAACTACCCCAATCCCACTCTGTAACAACCTAGGACCAATGCTTACCCCAATGCTCAGCGGATTTTTCAACAGTTTCCTCTCTGTGATATTTCAAAGCGTAATTGTTTGGGCCAGTACATGCTCAAATATATTAGCTTGGACAAAGATAAGAGTGAAGTTTCTTATAGTAATTAGTTGATCTTTATTTAATGCCTAAATCAGCTTGTAGAATTCAGATTTGAATAGGCTACTTGTTTGTGAATGATTTTTGAAGCTAAGTTATTTTTTTTAAACTTATTGCATATTCCGGTACATTTTATAAAGCACGTTAGCCAAATTACGACCGAAGAAGGAGTGGACGAAAACCATCGAAGACTTAAATTATACATGATTAGAATATTTTGGATTTGACATGTCTTCTAGTAATTCCGATTCCCCATTTGCACCCTGCTTTGGTGACATCTCAAATATATCCTTTTCTATCAAGCATTGCCGGGTGTTTTTGAATTTGCTGCCACGATATCCCAGCTCCTAAGATTTGGATCGCCGAAATACCAGAGAGGTAAACACAAGCGATAACAAGAAAACGGCCGATTTTCATAGCACCTTCTAGAGGAAGTCGGAAATGTTTATTTGTGAAGCATTAAATACGAAATAAATCATTAGAAGTGTCCATTGTGCTTTAACCTTTTTGGGGTACTTTATCTGCGGCTGACAAAAACGAGCTTCGAAGGCAGTATTTTAAATTTGCCATAAACCTGCTCCAGATCCATCGACAGAACCGGAATGGTTTTGAAGCGAACTGATGTGGTATCGTAGAATAGAATAGAATATAATTTACCAAAAAAGCCAGCCGAAAAGCAATTCGATAATTGCTGCAATGCTCAAGCAGTCGTTGGTATACGATTTTTTTTTCTAACGCGTTCGTTCATGTGCCCTTGAGCGTGTTCGACCCTTCCAACAATAGTTACTATTAGTTACTATTTCCGTTCCATCCTCACGAAAAGTTACTACGCTGACCGTTCCAGCCTTGTCGTAATAGTAACTGAGTTACTATTGAGTTACAATTAACTACGCATCTCTGTAACGTGGTTGGTCGGATTCGCCCCTGGCGTGAGATCCTGCTGGAAAATAGAAGAATCGTCCAGCCTTGACGGCAAAAAACCAGAATTCGTGACGTCATGCGTAGTAACTACGGTAAGTAGGATGGAACACGCTCCTTGTAACTACTTAAAGTTTAACGGAACAGTGCTGGGATAGGACAATCTAGTTACCGGTCACTTATTCACATAAGTTGGCTTAAAGACCGGCTGAAAATGTGCCACTTCGTTGTTCCACTATTCACGAATAATCGATTTCCAAATAGTGGAGGTTCCGTGTGATTTGTGGTACCTCTATGCGCTTTTATTTTCGTTGTGTGCCTTACGAGAAAGATTTATGATTTTATTTTTGTTCAGGCACTGAGCAATCTTCACCAATCTCACCACTGCCCACTGAAAAACCCCGTTTCTGTTGAGATTGAAATTTCCAGCGTCATAGTAGGATTTACGCTGTGGGGACGGCCGCAGATATTCTGAACGTCATAACTAACGCCACAAGAAATGTTGCTGTTGAGATCGCTAGTACTGCGAAGATAGCATTTGAATACGAAGAAAAGTGGATACGCTACGTTATTGCTGTGTCGTTATAAGGAAGAAGAGCAGATAGTGGAAAATAAAAAATACCTTTACAGAATCCAAATAATCCAGTATATTCAATTAAATCACACACAAATAAGTTGGCTTTTCAGTTAAATTTTAAAAGCACTTACCACATATGGCCTGAAGGGGCTTGAAGACTGACATGACTCGAGTACTGAAAAGCCGGTTGGGTTGTCGAAAAAACCGGTTCTTGGCCAACAACTCCACGGCCTCGAACCGTTTCTAAGGTACCAGAAAGACTGAAAATTCGCCAATGCCGTTCACGCAGCTGAACTGAGAGCTCCCCAAGGTTTTCTAGCCGAATACAGTAGCGCCACTAGAAGAGAAAGGACATTTTTGAAAACAAAACATAGCAGCCGGTCGGAAACAATTTCAGCGTCAGATTCCAAATATATAAATAAATAATATTCGCCTACTCAAACTAGGTTATTGAGTCTATTACTTCAAAAGGAAAGACACAAATAATTTCAATTAAAGAAAAATTCTGATAAATAGGAATCTTTTTCGTAAACCTTTTTACAAATATGTAACGTATCTGCTGAGGGTTCCACCTTAATTTGAAACCCCCCCCTCCCCCTCCCCATCCCTAAATCTACAAACTTGACCTTACCCTTGACCCAAAGAATCCTCACACCAAATTTCATCAAAATATCTCATTCCCTTCGAGAGTTATCGTGCTCACAGACAGACAGACATTTTTTGCGATGTCATAGGTATCCCTCCACTTACGTTTTGGCATCGCAAAAACTGATATCCAGTTACACCACTAAGTGCTAAACTTCTTTCTCACCAATCTGACAAAGTTTGATGAAAGTGAGATGACATTTCAGATACCACGACCAGTTACCACGGTCGGACCGTGGTATCTGAATATCAGATACCACGATAACTGGCCACATACCATGGTAACTGCAAAAACGCCTTTTGACCGTGGTATCAGATACCAGGATAACTGCAAAAACGACTTTAGACCGTAGTATCAGATACCATGGGATCTGCAAAAACACAACTCGTATTCCAGTTCAATGCGGATTGGTGGCGTGCATGACCCGCTCTGCATCGCATCATTTGTGACGTCACAGTGGTAGACAACCAATCCCAGCTCTTCTGCGATATAGCTGTTTGTAGAGGTAACGAACTGTGTTGTTCCGCATAGCTCCTACCCTCCGCTCGCTTCCGTCGGGCAGGGCATCGGGAATCTATTCGATTCCGCATGGTCGTGTTAAAGCGTTGTCCAAATGGGAAATAATAATTATTTATTACAAAAAAAATATTTTTATTGCAAAATGTTTTAGAAATAAATTATGAAAATTAAAGTTAACTGTTTAGAAAATGTAGAAAAAAAATAAACATTATTTAGGGGCAGATTGGAAGTTTTTTTTGTTTGTCTTAAAATTTACGGTAGGCTAAAGATTAAAGTAAATACAGTGGTTTGCAATTATAAATTTTGGAGTTTATTTTTAGCTTATAGGGGACTATGTCTGGTGGTGTTTGTTTCGTTTATATTTGTAGAAGTTCTTTATGTGTTGAGGTGGTGATCTGTAGAAAAAGGTTTATAATTGTATTAAAATAAGAATAAATAAGTATTAAGACTGGTAAATTTAAATTAAAAAAAAAAATTAAATAGTTGAAATGAAGAAGTTAAAATTTTTTAAAGTTTAGTGCGTATGTTTTTTTTAGAAAGAGTAGGTGACGTTAAAGAGATTAAAGTATAACTGAAAAGCCAACTTATTTTTGTGTCTTTAACTGAATACACTGAGTTATTTGGATTCTGCAAAGGAATCTTTTAATTTTCCACTATTTGCTCTAGTTATGACGTTCAGAATATCTGCGGCCGTCCCCACAGCGTAAATTCTACTATGACGCGGGAAATTTTAATCTCAACACAAACGCGGCTTTTCAGCGGGCAGTAGTGAGATTGGTGAAGATTGCTTAGTGCCTGAACAAACAAAAATCATAAATCTTTCTCGTACGGCATACAACAAAAATACAAGCGCATAGAGATATCACAAATTACACGGGAATTCCACTATTTGAAAATTGAGTATCGTGAATAGCGGAACAACGAAGTAACGCTTTTTCAGCGGGTCTTCAACAACTTAAGTGAAGACGGGTAACTAGACTGTACTATCCCAGCCTTTTTCGGTTAAACTTTAAGGAAATATTAACGTCGCCATGTGGAGGAGGAGCCGTAGCCCAAAAAGTAAAAGCGTTGTCCAAATAGGTGTAGTAAGGCGTATTGCGGCGGATAAGGCTTATCACAGATTCCTCTTTTCCTCATGGCGCGCTGTAATAAGGCGAATAAGGAGAATATACCTCGGTTCTATTCTCTCTTATGCAGAGCCAATCAGATCGCTTGGTTGTTTCCGCCAACGGGCCGAAGGAGGAGCAGCGTCGCCAGGGTTGCCATGGGAAGCACCAAAGTTCTACTTTGTTGGAAGCTAAAGAAACAAATTTTCTTCAAATGAACACGTTTGTGTTCTGTTACGACTGCTTATTGATAGTTCGAGCACCAGTGCTGTTCATCCGCTAATTTAATAGCTTTTTTCAATATATTGGGCGTCAAATTGTACCGGTGTACTTCAAGCAGCAATAAGAAACTTTTCTGATCTTACAGGAGCTTGAAATATTAGTAAGTAAGTAAGTAAGTAATTTATTTATGACCCGCCATTTCGGAAAGGCGGAGTAACTGAAGAAAGTAAACAAAACACATACAAACACAGAGAAAGACACTTAATTTTTAATCTTCGGTCAGGAAACAGTGGACGACGTCGTGTGCTCGTTGGGCCCTGTCGTCCATGATTTTTGAAAGCGATAAGGAAACATCCAAAAGGGTAGCACTTGCATCTTGAATTTTGAACTTCTTACTGCATCAACGTGGCAGCACCGAACGCCGCATTGACGAAAACCTCTTGATATTTGAATGGTCGCGTGTATTAAGACGTAAACGTAACGTAGCCTTTAGCGCTATTCAGCTTACTACATCTATTTGGACAATGCTTTACAGAAATAGGCTTGTGCTTCTTTGTTCCTTTTAGTTATCCAATGATCTATCACTTCAATTTAAAAAGTGACGGCTTCTATTTTCTGTTCACTAACTTATGGATCTATGTTGTACGATCTCTGTGTGATTGATACTGATAGTGAGGCAAGGAGGGACAAACAAAGATTAATCCATTTGGAGCACTGAACTGGTACACGGCCAATGGATCCAGACAAGGATTCTTGCTTCGGACAATCCGCTCCTTCGGGTGCTTTCGGGGCCGCTTTTTCGGCTATCTCTGCCACTTTGGCGGACATGGTCTGGTGAGATCTATACACAACGAACTTGATGCTCAAGCACCTTTTTTGTTGTTTGTGTTTTTCTCTCTTATTTTGTTATTGTTTAATATGTTGTTGTTGTTGTTTTTTTGTATGTTTTTGAGTGGCCCTAGTTGGTCCTTAGTTCAATGAAAATAAATAAATAAATAAATAAATAAATTATGTCACAGGTTGGAAAGACGTTGATAGATTTCGGATCATTACACAGATAGGGTACAATTACGACAGAAAGATCCTCCCCCCCGACCTCATCACTGGGTTTTCGGGGGGTATCGACCTCGGATGCTTCCAGTTTTCTGGATTCGTTCTACCACAATTTTGGCTGGAAAAAATGTAAGTAGAAGTAAAGTAAAAGTAACTAAAGTCGTAAAGTAGTCCAGATACGCAATTTGATGCCCCCCACCCTCCCGTTCATGGGTAACTGGTCCCAGATTTCCCGTGAGTTAAGTTCTTCTATGACATGTCTCAAGTTCAAGTCTTGTATACTTGTGGATATATATGTATAAATCCGGATTTTGGTGTAACAGCAACAAATAAGACCACGCGGCGTGCTGGAATCCTTAATGATCAGTTGGAAACTGGACGGTTTTGTGATATGGAAGATGATATGCCGTTCTCAATGAAGTTGTGACAAGGGGGGAATCATGCAATAAAAAGATTTGGTTTTATTACCTTGCTAACGGAAAAGAGGTTTCAAGTGTCGGACCGTTCTTGCAAGAGTTTGAAGATCTTCTTTGGATTTCTAAATGCAGTTTCTTTACATTAAAAGCGTTTAAACTGGGATGACTTCAAATTAGGTTACTTCATTATTTTTTGGTTATTGGTGATGTGAAATGTCTTGGTTCTGACGATGTTTGCGAAGATTCATTTGAAGTTGATTAAATGTTCGATTTAGGGGTAAGAGGACGTGCTGAAGACCATTTTCTCGCAGGACGAGTAGTTTGTTCGGAATCCGGCAAAAACAGGAAAGCTGGTTAAAAGTAAAAGTTTGATTTGAAGTTGATTAAATGTTGGATTTAGGGGTAAGTAGACATGCTGAACACAAAAGCATTTTCTAACCAGACAACTAATTCGCCCGGAACCCGGCGAAAACCGGAAAATTTGTTAAAAGTGAAAAGTTTTATTTGAAGTTGATTAGATGAAAGAATTAGGGGTAAGAAGAGACGCTGAGTCTGTATACGACAATCACATTTTACTCGGACATATAATTCGTCCGGAATCGGGTTGTAACCGTTTTTGGGATCAAAAAACGTAAGTGGAGGGATACCTATGACATCGCAAAAGTTGTCCGTCTGTGCGCGCTAGAACTCTCGAAGGGAATGAGATATTTTGATGAAACTTGGTGTGAGGATTCATTGGGTCAAGGGTAAGATCAAATTCGAAGATAGGCTCTGTAGCCCTAGATTTAGGGGTGGGGGAGGGGTTCAAATTAAGGGACAAACAAAATATTTTTAAACAGCTAATGTGATAGTCGATTATGGGGTAAGAAGGCATGCTGAGCACGATAGTGAAAACCCTTTTCTCGCCGGACAATTAGTTCGTCCAGAATCCGGCAAAAACCGGAAAGCTGGTTAAAAGTAAAAGTTTGATTTGAAGTTGATTAAATGTTGGATTTAGGGGTAAGTAGACATGCTGAACACAAAAGCATTTTCTAACCAGACAACTAATTCGCCCGGAACCCGGCGAAAACCGGAAAATTTGTTAAAAGTGAAAAGTTTTATTTGAAGTTGATTAGATGAAAGAATTAGGGGTAAGAAGAGACGCTGAGTCTGTATATGACAATCACATTTTACTCGGACATATAATTCGTCCGGAATCTGGTTGTAACCGTTTTTGGGATCAAAAAACGTAAGTGGAGGGATACCTATGACATCGCAAAAGTTGTCCGTCTGTGCGCGCTAGAACTCTCGAAGGGAATGAGATATTTTGATGAAACTTGGTGTGAGGATTCATTGGGTCAAGGGTAAGATCAAATTCGAAGATAGGCTCTGTAGCCCTAGATTTAGGGGTGGGGGAGGGGTTCAAATTAAGGGACAAACAAAATATTTTTAAACAGCTAATGTGATAGTCGATTATGGGGTAAGAAGGCATGCTGAGCACAATAGTGAAAACCCTTTTCTCGCAGGACAATTAGTTCGTCCGGAATCCGGCAAAAACCGGAAAGCTGGTTAAAAGTAAAAGTTTTATTTGAATTTGATTAAATGACCGATTTTGGTGTAAGAAGACATGCTGAACACGATGGTGATCATCGAACAAGTAGTTCGTCCGGAATCCGGCAAAACCGGAAAGTTGGTTAAAAGTAAAAGTTTCATCTGAAGTTGATTAAATGTTCGATTTAGGGGTGGAAAGACATGCTGAACACGATGGTCAAAGCCAGTTTCTCGCCGGGCAACTAGTTCGCCCGGAATCCGGCCAAAACCGGAAAATCTGTTAAAAGCAAAAGTTTGATTAGATGACAGATTAAGGGGTAAGAAGTGACAATCATTTTTTACCCAGACATATAATTAGTCCGGAATCCGGCTGTAACCGAATTTTTTTTTCTTCAAATTTTTATTCAAAGTTGACTACCGGTAGATGTTCTTTACAGGGATTTGACGCTGGGTTTGTTTCTGAATTTTCTTTTTTTGCTGAACTAGTAGATTGCTCAGAATTCGGCCGAAACCGGAAATTTGGTAGAAGTAAAGCAGGAAGTTTCGGTCAGTATCGTCAAAATAGATATGGCTTATACGGGTATATCTGAACTTGGTTTTCTCTGATGATTAGCCTGGCGAAGACTGGATCTGGCGAAGACAATACCCAGTTGTCTGGATCAAATATTAGATTTTTGGGGTCCCATCGAAACCTTAGGTCTTGTTCTGATGGAAAACTTCTCGCAGACAACCGTCAACAGCGTGATACACATAAAAGGTAGCAAAGGTAGCACACGGAAAGTGAGAAAATCAGCGTGGTTTTGTTAGAGGGGTTAGAATGTACCGTACGAAATTGGGGTCTCCGGGTTTAGAATTATATGGAGTGATTATGGAAGTCGGTTGCGTCAGTATTACAGGTAAGACAGGTCCTTTAAAGGACCCCTCTTTCTTATTCTGCCTTTTATATCTCCATTGTTTCATTTCGTAATTACGAATTTTTAGCGCTTTTTCGGCCTTTCCGAGTTTTCCCGTCACCCAACGAAAAGTTTGTCGTAATCTTCAATGTACGCTGACAACTCTTTCACACATAAGTATGTGATACTCTCCTCTTTATTACTTATTTTATTTGCTTAATTTTCCCACTTCTTAACCAATGCACGGTTCAGTTTTCAAATTTTGTGCGCCCAGCCGCCGCGTCGGAGGGCAGGAAGGCTCGATATACTCGACAGGCGCTAACAAGAGAATCGCTAGTTTTAGGTGGGAATGAATGGTATTTCCAAAAGAGTTTTTTCTGATTTATTTCATAGGGAAAAGATCGTTTCTGGTAAGAGTTGTGCTTTGACTGTTATGAGACTTCTGACAGCGCGGTACTTACCCAGTACACTGTTGTGGCTTGGGACTCTCTGCAGCCCATATAGAAGGGTATCACAGTTACGCGGACATTTTCCGTAGTTTCCTTATGGACGTCTGACAATTCTAGCCATGGATGATTCTTTTCCTGCCATGCTTTCAATGTCTCACGGGCAGCAAACGGTGGGTCTAAAAAGTAAAAAAAATAACTAGGACTAGACGGCCACGTTCAGTCGCATCTATAGGTGATTTGGTTCGTAAATTGGTTATTCCTTACTCTTTGCATTTCATCCTGGTAACCAGAGGCTTTACTAGCCAAAATGTTTTTTGGGGGGGGGGGGGACAATTTCTTTATCATTTATTCCAACAATGTTTTCAACGGATACGTCAGCTACGATTAGACATTGATAATACATTGTATTACAAACCTGTATTACAGGTTTGTTTCCTTCCCCGAAGTTGAACAAGAGGACTGACAGCCTGGCGAGGACCCTTGCCAAGAAGGGCCGAAATATCGCTGATGAAGAATCGTATCCGTTGAAAACATTGTTGGAATAAATGTTTCAAAGTCAGCTTGGGCTCAAAGAATATTTAATTTCTTTATCGACTGGTTGGTCATTTTTACCGACTGTTTTTGCAGAAAAAAACGACTGTTTGACGAAATCGATTGATTTTAAGAAACACCGACTGTTTTTAACAAACAAATCGACTATCTTCACGAAAAACAGACTGTTTTGAAGAAAGGACGACTGTTTCCGAGAAACAAATCGACTATTTTTACGAAAAATAGGTATTTTTTACCGACTAGCCGACAACAGTGGGGGCGGCGGTTGTGGATGGATCCTGGGCCAACTACTTGTCTGTCAAGAAAAAATTTTAATATTAGGATTAGTATTAGGATTTCTCCATACCCTTACCCCAAATCAAACCTCTAATCCAGTGATTCCCAACCTTTTCCGTACCGTGTACCCCTAATCAAGGTTCGAAAAGATTGCGTACCCCCTTTTTCAGAACGTGAAAAAGACGATACTTATTAATATAGATGGCACTTTTACACAAGGGACTTGTACCGTGACCAATACTCTAAAGAATTTTTCGAATATAATTTAGAAATATAATTTTGTGGGTCCTGGTTTGTCTACGTGTCTCCGACAAGGGAGTCCTAGACTTCTAAATTATATTCGAAAAATTCTTTATGGTATTGGTCACGGTACAAGTCCCTTGTGTAAAAGTGCTATCTATATTATTAGTTTCCGTGACATGGGGATGTGAACTGGTTAGATGAATTTGCCTTCAGGCGGGATCACTGTTCCTATGGCCGGCTTCTACCAGACTATTGTAGTGGTTTGCGAACTCTGTTCATAAGCCCCTCGGTAGCTCAGTTGGTAGAGCGTCTGTCTTGTAAACAGAGGGCCTGGGTTCAAATCCCGGCTGAGGAGCATTCTTGTCTGTAAGTTCACTACTTATAAAACGATAGTTAATATCATAAATGATACGGCATATATGTGTAAAATATATACAAAATCAATGAGACAATCACTAGAGGCTGCTTTGCATCAAAAATTTTGTCAAATCTCGGCTCGACATCATTAGAGGCATATTGTTTACTGTCAGCTAGTTTCTGTGTTTGGTTTTGATCGTCTCCGGGCTTTCATCAAGCTGCATCGCAAAATTTTTAGTCAACTTAATTCGCAACCTGAATGATAAAATCACTTGTAATGTCTTCGACCCTTCTTCACACAATATTGTTTGACACAGTAACAGATATTACAGCAGTGGCTAGCTGTTTTTGATTCAACACTATTTCACTAAATTTCACAAGGGAAAGAAAAGAGTCGGCGCCAAGCGCCTCGATTTTTCTTAGAAGCAGTTACTTAAAAAAAAAAAAAAAAACAGTCCGTAAAATTAACCTGTCGCCTGTCGGCCAGTAATAATAGCTTGCCCCTTAAGATACATTTTGGCCGGGGATGCCTCTGCTGGTAGGCTTTCGGCAATCAAAAATGAGTGAGGCGAGATTTTGAAGCTACACACTAAATCAATTTTGGTTCCTTCGCGTACCTCTTGCAAGGGTCTCGCGTACCCCTTGGGGTACGCGTACCACCGGTTGGGAACCACTGCTCCAATCGACTTCAGATTAAACTTTAAATTCACAAATTACCCGTTTTTGTCGTGACTCCGGTTGAACCACTTGCACGGCAAGAAAAGAAATTGCACATTCGGGTTCAGCATGTTTAACCCTAAATCGAACCTCTAAACTTCAGATAAAACTATTACTTTACAGAAATTTTCCCGTTCTGCCGGATTCCAGGTTACTACTTGTCAGGCGAGAAAATAATTTTCATATTCGAATTCGGCATAGCTTCTTACCCCTACCCCTCATTGGCTTTCAAAAAATATTCGTTCGCCCTTTAATTTGAAACCCCTCCTTCACCCCTAAATGTAGGGCTACAAAGACCAACTTGACTTGTACTTTGACCCAAAGAATCGTCACGCCAAGTTTAAATAAAATATCTCAACACCTTCGAGAGTTATCGTGCTAACAGACGGACGGACGGACAACTATTTCGAAATCATAGGTATCCTGTCACTTACGTTCACCGACAACATCACCGATATAAAGATCTCCGGTGATTAATCCGTTGATACCTTTGTACCATAATAATAATAATAATAATAATAACTGTATTTAAAAGCCCAGGGGCCATATACATAATATTTTACTGAGAAAATTATAACAAGAGCTACGAGCTCATATGGCACTTGATAGGAGCAGATGGTACCTAAAAAGTAGACAAGAAACCAAAATACCCCGCTATCTAAAAATGCGGTTCGGTCCTAGAAATACGATATCTACTTTCACTAAAGTACAAGCATTTATCGCCTCGGATCACCGAGGGCAAATGAGTTGTCTATCTTCCAAGTTTCAACCCTAAAGATCCATTCGTTTGGTCCCTACACATGCCACACGGTTTCCGGTACCCCCCTCCAACGTCCCCTATCGAGTCCAAATCTGGTTGGGACTTCGGACTACTAAATGGATTATCTGAAGCATTCTCTCTTACCACCTATCAAGTTTCACTCAAATCTGAGCATTTTTTGGGGAACTTCCCATAATTCTCCCCCCCCCCTCCCCCAGCATGGTTGTATCCAGTTCGGACCCTAAAATATGTCATCTAGGGTATGTGAGCTCTCTACATTCCAAGTTTCACTAAAATCGCTCCATGTTTACGGGAATCCCCTTCCAGCTCCCCCCACTGTGGCTGAATACGAATCGGAAATATAAACGTCCCATCTCTGACATAGCCTATCCGCAAATTTCCAATTCCCCCTTTACACTCCTCCCCTACCGTGACCAGATCCGATCCAGACACCAAATAACAAATCAAGGCCGCATTCTGTCCAACTTACATCCCATTCTGTACCCCCCCCCCGTCCAACTCTCCTAAACGTGCCCGCACGTGGTTCGGACGCACGTTTTGCTTGTCTAGGTCATCAGTTCTTATCACCCATAAAATTTCACTCGAATCGGACCCCCCGTTCGCAACTTACGGAAGCCAGTGATTTCCGGATTCCCCTTCCTTCAACTCCCCAAAGATGGTCGGATCCAGGAACACAGTTTTTCCTAGGGCATTATGTCGGGTCCTTAAGTAATTAATAGGCCTGCAAATTTTCTTTGTTCTTAGAATAGCTGGAACTATCGTAACTGGCGATCACCAGAATTCCGGGAAACACCCTCCAACTCCCCCCACAGAGCCCCGATACGATCTGGTTCTGTCAATTACGTATCTAAGGCTAATGCTTGTTCTTCTCACCAAGTTTCATCCCAATCCCTCAACTCTAAGCGTTTCACGAAATTTCCGGTCCACCCTTTAATCCCCCCCCCCCCACACACAAATGTTTGATTCGACCAAGACTTGACACGGAACATCTGAGACGATAGTTCTTTCCACTTGCCAAGTTTCATTCAATTTCGATCACCCGTTCAAAAGTTATGCATGCCACCAGATTCCGCGCTCCCCATCCCTCCACTCCCCCACGATGGTTGGATCCAGGAAACGACTGTTATCAAGCCAATCTCTTCGGGTCCCTGACCTGTCTTCCAAGTTTCGTCGTCGTAGCACATCCGGAAGTACTCAACTAGCAGGATCACCGAAATTCCAGCCCCCCCCCCCTCAGTGCCCGAATCCAGTCCGGTTATGTCAACGATGTGGCTAGGACTTGTGCTTGTTCTTCCCACCAAGTTTCATCCCGGTCCCTCTCCTCCAGCTCCCCCCTAAGTCACCGGATCCGGTTCGGATTTAAATTCGGTCGTCTGAGACACGGGGTCCTTCCAAATATCGAGTTTCATTAAGACCCGATCACCCGTTCAAAATTTATAAATACCTCTATATTCCGGATTCCCCCTCCCCTACTCCCCCCACGATGCTCGGATCGGGAAGTGACTATTTCCAACTTAACCTTTTGGGGTCCCTCATGCGCCTGCCAAGTTTCATCGTCCTAGCTTATGTGGAAGTGCATGAACTAGAAAAACCTGGACCGACCGACTGACGGACAGAAATTGCGATCGCTATATGGCACTTGGATGGGAGGGAAAGTGCCATAAAAAATCGAGTTAATTCCAAGTGATTTATTTTCTTTTATGTAATAACTGTATATATTCAAGTATTTTAACACATTAAATATAATCGTCGACGTACTTAGTGCCATGTCTGCGCTACGAGTTAGATCAATACAAATATCAATCCATCTATATCTAATCCGCTTACCACAATCAAACCCAAGTAGTGCGTTTGAGACTTCTGCAGCATTCCTGATCGGTTATCTACAAATTCGTTCTTCTAGGTACCTACAGCCTGCTACCACGCTGCCTGAAGGGTCATAAATATAGCTAGAAGTTATCTCTGCGAATTTATACGTTTAGCGCCAAGCAAAGCAAAAGAACACTAGAGGCGTATTCTCGTCGTTCCCCCAGGACTCCTCGGGGAATCGAAGGGAACGGCGAGAATTGAGGGAGTCACTCCACGCGCACTCCGCCTAGGAAAATAACGAGAACACGGGGAATGCTTCCAAAATGGATTTTATTCGAAAAAGAAATACGCAGTTGACGAAATTAGTCTGATCCCTTTTATTTTTGGTTTTGCTTATTCTGATTGTTTTTAATTAATTTTACATTGCACCAACACCAGCAAAAATTGATTCTCCTCCGAATCTGAAAGGGAGTCCTTTTTGACGATGGTGATGATAATCGCAGCATTCCCCGCCCGTGTGGACTACACGGGGAGTGAGTCCCCGGGACAACCAAAAACGCGCGGACTCATCACCGCCAGAGCATAGGGAGTAGCGCCAAGACCTATTCCCTTAAACTGCACTTCGGAGCAATCTAAGCTATAATCCTGATGCGATTCTCCTACGGGTGGTGATTCTGGTAATTGGTTTAATCTAGTTCTTGGTACTGGATTCAGGCGGAACCCAGTATAGCTTCCAGGGTTTTGTTTCCCATTCAGTTTTCACACACCATTTGCAAATCGTTCATTTACACGTATAAGAATCAAATTCTGCAGGCGTTTGTCGGGCACACCCAGGAAGTTCAAGTCTCTCGGCACACCGGGTTCTATTTATACGTAAGATACGCCTGCTTTCCGATCGGGCCATACTTGCAGCGCCGCCCACTACCACTATGCTTGTGATATTTAAAGCGAGACACCTTGCGGGCTTAGAAATGCTTAATGCAGCTAAGATACGGTAAGCACACATCGAAGAAACACGGCACGTTATCGTTTGTAAAGAGTGAGTAAAAGTTGCGCACTCCCGCCCAGAACACGGCTGTGTCCTTCTTGGGAGTTATATTTTTTTATTTTTTTTTTTTAAATGCTGAAATCAAAATGAATGAAATTAAATTTTGTCTTTTTTTGCTCTGTTGAGAATTTTACGTTATCGGAGCCAGCGCTGGTGCACGACTGATTGAGTTTCAGTAGGGAATGTTCTGTATCCCTAGTGCTGCTAGTGTCGCTGCTATTCGTGCAGAGCAAAATAACACTAGTGAGTAGCGCCGAGACTTGACAAAATTGACACACACTCTGATAGCAGCGATACTAGCACCACTAGCTATGCAGAAAGTCCCTACTGAAACTCATTCAGTCCTTCACGAGAGCTGGCTCCGATAATTTTATATCCTTGACATTGCAAAAAAATGATACAGCCACCATTGGTTCCATGGTGTATGCAGACCGCACTTTTACTTTAAAAGAAATTTCTAAACCCGCAAGTTTGTCTCGCTTTAAATGCCACAAGCATAGTGGGCGGCGCTACGAGTATGGCCCGTTTGCAAAGCATGGTAAGCATAGGTCTTGACGCTACTCCTTATTAGTGTTACTTTGCTGTGTATTCGAGTTTATGTGATTTTTTTTCAAGTCTTGGCAGTACTTCCTGGTGTTATTTTGCCCTGAGCGCCACCGAGTACAAAACGGCCGTCGGCCATTCTTAGGGCGATTCCGCGGCACTTTGACATGGCAAAAAGCAGGAAAGGCAGCTCTACCTTTTTCCGGATCGTGAACCAAGAATTTATCAAACAGCTCGTGCTGTAACACAGGCTTGTCTGTGATAGTTGTTGAGAAGGGAAGTACGTCTTCGTGTGCCACGTAATCCAAGCCAGGAATAGCGTAGAGACTTCGGCTGTTTTCTGCACTTCCCAGGAAGGTGACAGCTTCTGTCTGAGCTCTCTGAAACAGAAACACAAGTTCATAATTTGCCAGTATCTGGCAACCTTGTCTGTTATTGTCATACGAGGGCAAGGCAATCCAAACCATCTGCATTTATATTTTCACTAATTCTGGGATGTTTGTCTTGTGATTCGTGAATGAAGACCGACACCCACATACCCGACAAGTTGTATCTAATCAGAGCCTCGTTTTTGTTGCAATAGTGCCAGTGCCGTCTTTACCGTTAGGCCGGTTAGGCCGGTGCTGGGGGGCCAGAGCAAACGAGAGGCCAGACGACCGGTGTGAATTGTTGAGAAATGAGGCTAAGGTTGCTATCAATATTGCCATGTTCATTACGATCCAAGTGTGACCAGCTACGTCACACCGTCGTCCTCTACGTCACCAAAATTATGCTCAGATGTGACCATAGAGTGAATCGACCCAGAACACAGCTTAATCGTGAGTGCTAGTGTGCTAGCGTTTTTATGTTTTTGACTCATGAAAAAGGGCAAAGAATCCATGGATGGCCTAGGGTCCGCCAAAAGTAAAAGTCGGCACTGAATATTGCTACTGCATGGCTGCTGCAGCACGTCTTCGCTTATGCACAAGATGCGTTTTTGGATCCACTGCCGCCACGGTTTTTTCTTGGTTGAAGCACCACCTTGAAGGGAAGCACACAATTGAGCCTCGTTTTTGTTGTATGCTGCATCTCCACTTCTTGGCAGATTCCGGACTGATTCTTTCTACATCCGTTTTTGCATTGCAGTGCTTCCGAGGAAGACATCAGCGCTTCTCAAGAATCACGGACTTGCTCACCGACCAAGTCATTGCTTTCCTGCAAGGTGCTCCAGCACTGCCGCTTCAACCAAGAAGAAAGTGAATCGAAAACGCATATTGTGCAAACGCAAAGAAGTGTTCCGGCAATGATGCGGCAGCGCTATTGCAACAAAAAAGGGGCTTTGGTTGGTAAGCAAGTCCGCGATTCTCGAGAAGCGCTGCTGTCCTCCTCGGAAGCACTGCAGTGCAAAAACTAATGTAGAAAGAATCAGCCTGGAAGTGACCGAGAAGTGAACCTGCAGCGTGCAACAAAAACGAAGCTCAGTGCAAAATCTCAGAACGAATTCACTCGATTTGTCTTACTTGCAGGTCGTGGCTGGGTCCAGAACTCGCTGAGATGCAAAACAGAGATGCAAAACAGGCTTTACAATACCTATGGACGAGATTTATCGGTTTACGGAATGGTTTTAAGGTACTGACTGACAGACTAAAAGAAATAATACACTATACTTTCATACATTGCACCTTTATTAGTTATTTACAGGGTTATTTATATTTTGTAACTGTAAGCTTTTATACCCTAGACTCCTGAGCACGAACCGCACACACTATTCCCTGTGCGTATGTCCTAGCTCCTTTTTGCAGGGGCGTCATGACTGGGGGGGGGGGGGGAGGGACGCCCCCTCCAATGCTGCCGGCCAGTCAGTAAAATTGCGCCACAATTTTTCGTCTAAACAGTTGATTTTTTTCAGGAAAACAGTCGAAATGGTCGTTTTTTCTGAAAATCAGTCTAATTTTTCGAAAATGTCATTTTTGTTGCTGAAAACAGTCGTTTTTTCTGCAGAAAAAGTCGGTAAAAATTACCAGCCAGTCGGTAAATGCCGCGCCCCCCCCCCCCCCAAACATTTTTGCTAGTAACGGCTCTGCCTTCTTGTGCCATACACACAAGTCTACCACAAATGCCTTGAGTATACCCAGAACTCATTTTTTAGTGGAAAGGGTGCTCTACAAGTAAGTAAGTAATTTATTTCTGACCCGCCATTTGAAAAGCGGAGTATGTAAAACAAAATAAAAGAATTAAATAAAACACAACAAGTACAATATACAGTTTTTCATTCATCGGCCAGAAAAGAATGTAGAGTGTCATGTGCTGGCTGGGCCCTGTCGTCCATGATTTTTGGCAGAGCCGACGAAATTTCCAAAAGTTTGACGCTTTCATCTTTAACTCGGAAATGCTCCGTTAGCATGGGGCTGTGGTATAAATCTGACAAATAAAGCTGAGCTTCGCATACTTTAAATAACAGATGTACGACACCAGAGCGAAATAAAATGGATTGAGCACAAAAAGAGCTCTATAAACTTCTTAAAGCTTTCCGATTGTAGCGCCCACGGTTCGGGACGATGCGTACATAAGCGGTACGGATAGATGAACATATGTCTTTCACAATCGACGAGCAAGTTTTTGAAAGTGTACGAGTTGAAACTTGAAAGTAATGCTAGGCCATCGTAGAGAGTTAGTTGAGCTGATGATAAATGAACCAAGAGAGATTGAAGCATTGGATTTACTTGAACAGTTTGATGAAGTGGCAAGCCTTTACCAGCTTTTACTTACGCAGTTAAGACTCAGCCCCCATGAAAAATTTATCTCAAAGTAGTAGTATGAAGTTGTACGAAAAAGTAGCCCGCAGTACGAACTGTGCTGCTATGTCAACTACACGCTTCTATGTCAAGGCTACCGTGTTACTGCATGCTACTGTTAGCAAGACTGGATGCTACTATAGCAAGACAGGGTATCTACGACTAGATACTACTGCTTAAGATTGGCCCAGTCTGAGGCACATTAAATGACAGTATTCTTTACTATTATATATCGATACATGCAACTTTTTTGTACAAGTATCATACAACTACGCAGGCTACAAATTTTTAATCGGGACATTTAGCATAGTCTCCAAAAGTTGGGCAAATTACAGGGCAGTTCTAATACTTACTATGTGGGGGCAGTCTCTGGAGTCTATCAGGACTTGGTAGTATGTGTGTGACCTTCCTTTCACTTCCTTTCCAACACTGTTGAAATTTGCAGTTTCGTCTGTATCTTTTAACCTAAAATGAAAATGGCATAGATTAACGTTTTGCTGTAGGGTAGGCTTCGGCCACGGAAAATGGCACTATATAGTAGGCTAGAGAGAGAAGAGAGAGAAAGGTTTATTTATACAACAACCGTAGCTAAGTGGCTAATTTTATGTTGTACTACAAAACATGTACGTATGTATGTTCTTTATAACCCATTACATTCAAACTGAATAAGAATGGAGTAAATAGAAGGAAACGAAATAAAGAACAAAAGAGAGAAAAGACAATTAACGATCAAAGAAAAAATGTATACAGTAAATAGAAGAAATTCTTATGTCTACAGATAAAGTAGAACACAAAGGGCGAGTTAGTCAGTGGTCATCCATTGGGCACAAAGTACTGGTAACCACGGGTGTGCGGCCTTTCCAAGAACTTTCTGGACTAACTTATCTACAGCCTCGTTGGGTTCTACCAGGCTGTTTCTTATTAGTTACCTGTTGCGTGTCCACGGTGGCATTTTTAGCAAACATTTTAGGTAACGAATAATAACTGCGTATAATAACTACATAACATGTTATTATACACTATCATACAAGGACGTAAAAAGGGGCACGAAAGAGTTCTGGTAGCGATTTGTCAGAGCACGCACAGGCACAAGTTTTAGTTTCTGTCTCGTGCGGCTGGCTGTCGGGCTCCTGGGGGTAAAACCTCACGGTGGGCAGGGTTAGACAGCAGCGCTTTGCAAACCTCCGGATAAGGCCGCCAAACCGGAGTTCTAGACTCTACTCTGAAAAGGACTCGACGCCTAGTTCAAACCAGGCCCTCGAAACCGTCCACAGAACCTTCACAAGCCGTAGCCCGTTTGTAACATCTAAGCTGTAGCCTACAAATCCATGGTCAGGCCAAGGGTTGAGTTTAGTATGGTTGTTGTCAGTCCTGCTTTCAAAAACCTGTGCAGAAGCGAGCCTCAACAAATAACACAAGGCTTGAGGGATATCCCGTACATAAGCGATTGCAACTTGTATGGTAGGTATAGCAAAATTTTCAGGACGAAAGGCAGAATACAAATAATTTCGCCTGCGGCACTTACTTTAACTTGTTCTGGGTAGAGTCGCTGGAAGCTTCGCTTTTTAGCGAAAAGCTGACATGAAAAGCCGAATACGTGACTTTCATAGACGAAATTCCATTAAAGGAATAACCTCAACTGATGCATTACAATAAGTTTTACACAAAATTTCGCCTGCGCCGCATTTTGTAGTATTCTCTATAGTGTCCGTGTTTCATTTAGTTGGCTTTTTAAGATTGACATTCTGGGTTTGAAACACGTTAAGCTATAAAAACAAGAGCTGTAAGCTCATATGGCACTTGCAAGCATACGTAGTAGGTAAGGGATTTGTGTTGTGCTGTGATTATTAAGATACGCCCTTCAAGCGGGTTCGAAATGAATTTGTGAGCAAAATATTTCAGGCACAAACCATCATGGGCCCTTCGGGATCTTAAAAAATGTATCGTTTCTTAACCTGTTTTTTTTTGCACGTATCAGATCCTGTCCGCACTTGAAATGGGACATCTGAGATATGACTTCTTTCCGAATATCAAGTTTCAATAAACCCGTTCTAAATTTGGCACACCTCAAGATTCCGGATTCCCCCTCCCTCCACAATGGTCAAATCGGAGAAACGACTGTTCGTAAGTTGTCGTGCTGTGATTATTAAGATACGCACTTCAAGCGG
The DNA here is from genome assembly GCA_023053575.1 of Branchinecta lynchi. Taxonomy (NCBI): domain Eukaryota; kingdom Metazoa; phylum Arthropoda; class Branchiopoda; order Anostraca; family Branchinectidae; genus Branchinecta; species Branchinecta lynchi. Next base: position 4,201,631 of record JAKZAP010000021.1, on the reverse strand, counting down.
GTTCGAAATGAATTTGTGAGCAAAATATTTCAGGCACAAACCATCATGGGCCCTTCGGGATCTTAAAAAATGTATCGTTTCTTAACCTGTTTTTTTGCAAATATCGGATCCTGTCCGCACCTGAAATGGGACATCTCAGATATGACTTCTTTCCGAATATCAAGTTTCAATAAACCCGTTCTAAATTTGGCACACCTCAAGATTCCGGATTCCCCCTCCCTCCACAATGGTCAAATCGGAGAAACGACTGTTCTTAAGTTGTTGTGCTGTGATTATTAAGATACGCACTTCAAGCGGGTTCGAAATGAATTTGTGAGCAAAATATTTCAGGCACAAACCATCATGGGCCCTTCGGGATCTTAAAAAATGTATCGTTTCTTAACCTGTTTTTTTGCAAATATCGGATCCTGTCCGCACCTGAAATGGGACATCTCAGATATGACTTCTTTCCGAATATCAAGTTTTATTAAGATCCGGTCACCCGTTCCAAATTTGGCACACCTCAAGATTCCGGATTCCCCCTCCCTACACAATTGTCAATTCGGAGAAACGACTGTTCTTAAGTTAAAATTGATGAGTCCCTAATAAACCTGCCAAGTTTCATGGTCCCCGCACATGTGTAAGCATCTCAAGTCGGGATCACCGGAATTCCGGAACCCTCCCTCCAACTCTCTCCACGGTGCTCGGATCCAGTCCGGTCTTGTCAATTATGTATCTAGGGCTTGTGCATCTTCTTCCCACCAAGTTTCACCCCGATCCGTCCACTCCGAACATGGCACACGACTTCCGGTTCCCCCCTCCAACTCTCCCCAAAGTCACCGAATCCTATCTGAACTTGACACCTGAGACGAGGTCTTTCCGTTTCAAGTTTCATTAAGATCCGATCACCTGCTCAAAAGTTGGACAGAACTCAAGATTCCGGATTCCCACTAATTTACTTTTCCATTCCGAAATGGCGGGTCATAAATAAATTACTTACTTACTTACTCCCCCCAAGATGGTCAAATCGAAAAAATGACTGTTCTCGAGTTAAAAATATCGAGTCCCCGATCTGCCTGTCAAGTTTCATCGTCCTAGCACATGTGTAAGCATCTACACATGTGTAGATTTCAAGATTCCGGATTCCCGCTCATTTACTTTTCCATTCCGAAATGGCGGGTCATAAATAAATTACTTACTTACTTACTCCCCCCAAGATGGCCAAATCGAAAAAATGACTGTTCTCGAGTTAAAAATATCGAGTCCCCGATCTGCTTGTCAAGTTTCACCGTCCTAGCACATGTGTAAGCATATAACTCGGGATCGGCGGAATTCCGGAACCCCCCTCTAACTCCTCCCACAATGCACGAATCCGGTTCAGTTCTGCCAATGATGTACCTAGGGCTTGTGGTTGTTCTTCCAGCGAAGTTTCATCCCGATCACTCCACTCTCAGCGTCACCGGAGATTTCCGGCCCCCCCCCCTCCACTTTCATCGGATTCGGTCCGGACCTGAAATGGGACATCTTCCAGCCCTCAAGTTTCATTAAAATCCGATCACCTGTTCGAAAATTATGTGTGCCCCTAAATTCCGGATTCCGCCGTCTCCCCCTCCCCCCACGATGGTCGGATCGGGCAAATGACTATTTCCATGTTAGTTTGGTCGGGTCCCTGCTATGCCTGCCAAGTTTCATCGTCCTAGCACTTCTAGAAGTACCCTAACTCGAGAACAGTGAAGCGACCGAAAAGTGATCGGTATATGGCACTTGAGCGGCGCTGCAAGTGTCATAAAAAAATCGGAAAAAGCAGATCAAAAAAATTTCACCGACAGCTCTTACTTTAACTTATTCTGGGCACATTCGTCGGAAGTTTCGCTTTTTACAGAAAGCTGAAATGAAAAGCCGAATATGTGAACTTTAATACACGAAATTACATTAAAGGAATGTCCTGAACTGATGTATTACAGTTAGTTTTAAACCGGTTCTATTCTATGCTGGTGGGATATGTACGCCGGCAACGGCACATTTTTTAGTCCGTCGGCACAAAACGGACGTCCCCCCCTAAAGGTAAGAGGCTAGTGACGCCCCTGACCATGGTCTCTCGATTTTAGTCACATCTGTCTGATTTTGCTAGTGGCGCACATTTTCAAGAAATTTTTAGTTCCATGCAAAGATCTTTAGTATTTTTAACAGAAAAAGTTTGACGATAAGAATTTTATCTAGAGCGAGGTTCAGAAATAAATCAGTTCGTCAGCAATGAAGAAGATGTAACGACGGGCCTGATGATTGCACAACTTCATTTGATGTCGTTTTTTGGGATCCCAAAACGTAAGTGACGGGATACCTATGAAATCGTAAAGTTGTCCGTCCGTCTGTCTGTTAGCACGATAACTCTCGAAGGGATTGAAATATTTTGTTCAAACTGGTGTGGGGATCCTTTTGGCCAAAGTACAGATCAAGTTCGTACACGGTCCCCGTACGTACCTAAATATTTGGGGGGGTGGGATTAAGAGTTTCAAATTAAGGGGCGAACAAATTTTTTTTTTTAAAAGCTAATGAGACAGTCGGTTGTGATGATTGTAATCAAGACCTCGATGCAAAAATGACCTGGACCCTTTAGGATCATGAACACATGTGGTTTCGTCAAATGTATTTTATCTAATGTTCAAGCCAAGATTCCTCGTCCTAGCACATCTGGAAGTACGGTACCTTAATAGCGATCTCCGGAATTCCAGACCCCCCTCCAACTCCCCCAAGAGTGCCTGAACCCGGTCCGGTTTTACCACTGATGTATCAAGGGCGCTTGTTCTTCCCACCAAGTATCATCCCAATCGCAACACTCTAAGCATGTCACAAAGTTTCCGGTCCCCCCCCACTCCCACGTATTGATCGGATCCTGTCCTCACTTGAAATGGGACATCTGAGATATGAGTTCTTTCCGAATATCAAGCTTCATTAAGATCCGATCACCCGTTTAAAAGTTGGACATTTCTCAAGATTCCCCCTCCCTCCACTCCCCCTACGATGGCGAAATCTGAGAAACGACTGTTCTTAAGTTAAAATTGTCGAGTCCCTGATACACCTGCCAAGTTTCATCGTCCTAGCACGTGTGTAACCATCTTAACTCGGGATCACCGGAATTCGGGAACCCTTCCTCCAACTCCCCCCACAATGCTTGGATCCTTTCTGGTCTTGTCAACTACGTATCTGGGGTTTCTGCTTGTTCTTTCCATCAAGTTTCATCCCGATTCGTCCACTCTGAACATGTAACATGATTCCCCCCCCCCCCCCCCCCCCCCCAGAGTCACCGGATCCATTCCGGACTTGAAGTGTTATATCTGAGACAGGAGGTCTTTCCAAATATCAAGTTTCATTGAGATCTGATTCCCCATTTAAAAGTTAAAAATACGTCAATATTCCGGATTCCTCCTCCCTCCACTCTCCCCACGGTGATCGGATCGGGGAGGTGACTATTTAAAGTTAGTTTGGTCGGGTCCCTAAAATGCCTGCCAAGTTTCATCGTCCTAGCGCTTCTGGAAGTACCCTAACTCGAGACGAATGGCCTGACAGACCAAAAAGTGATCGTTATATGGCACTTGAGCGAAGCTGCAAGTGCCATAAAAACGAAGAATTTTGAAAAGTAAAGGTTTAAACCGAAGTTGATTAGAGGTCCGATGCAGGGGTAAAAAAAGAGACACGCTGAATCCGCAAATATTTGTGTTGTTTCGCCGGACGGACGAAACAGTCGTTTATGACGACTGTTCGAAAGAGCAGTTTCCAACAGTTGTTAGAAACTGCTGGCAGTCTGGGCTATTGCGAAAGTGAATTCCTTTTATTACGAGCGACGTTCACCTTAAGCTTACAAATACCAGCTTTAATATTTATTTAAGCAAAACCTTTAAGCGGAACCGGACGCGGTTTTGTGTTTCTATCGTTTCTAACTGGCATGACTCTTGAGAGCTGTTGAACAATCGCCAGTGGCGCCAGTCGTATGTTTTGGGATAGTCACCTGCCATACCAAACCCATCAAACTGCCCCTGAGGTCGTAGATACAACTACTTCAACGCTTGCAGCTATCACGAATTTTACAAAAAGCTGAAATGGGCGACCATGGCTCAGGGGTGGCCCGAAGGGTCGGGTGACTCACCACCCCTGCCTTCTGTTAAGTCGTATCAGTCGTTTATTTTGGCCTCGCCGAGGTCCGGGCATTCATTTTAATAAAAAAAAAAATTTAATTTTGCATCTGCATAGCTTCAGTAGTAAGCCAGTCCCCGAAGAAATCGTTTAAACCAGATTTTGTAACCCTGATAGGTCGGAGACACGATTCATGGGGGCAGCAATGCGGCTACCTGTTCTACTCCCATGGAATTTGGATCTGCCTAACTTTGGTCTTCCAGATTTTAGCCTGTCAAAATTACAATAGGTTAGTTGTTAAAGTGAAGTCTGACTGGTAACATTACCCTATAGACCAAAAGCGAGAGACAAGGTTTATGTGCATTGATTTTTGGTCATCTTTGGCTATGTAAGTGAAAAAAGAAGGAATAGAATTTTCAAACAGAACGGAAAAGCCATCAGAAATCAAATGACAGGAGACTCGCGAAAGAAGTGTGTCCAGAACAAATCGAAAAATGTCGATTACAAAGAGAGGTTGAGCTAGGAACAACGCTTGAAAAGGACAAGGAGGATTTTAATATACACCCGAAATTCGTTTTCCAGGACAGGAGGTGTTCTGCAGACGCTGGAATGGCTCATTCTAGTCGGGAAGTAGATTTTTGGCCTCTATGCTAGCAGATGCGTTACTATCAAAATGTTGGGGGAGGGGGGGAGAGGAGCAAAAATATTCCTTCAGCCAAAGCTGACTGCGAATCATAGCACTATCAAATATGGAAGGAGCAAGGCTTTTACCGACTGGCTGGTATTTTAGGCGGAAAAAATGACTGTTTTGGCGAAAAATCGACTGATTTAAAGAAAACCGACCGTTTTTAGGGAAAATAGACTGTTTCCAAAAAAAATCGATTCTTTTAACGAAAAATCGCGAAAAGTCTATTCTTTACTGGTACAGGCGTTGAAAACGTTCCTCTTCTGCGAAAGATGAAATGTAAAGCTGAGGCTATGAGGGTATGTATACAAAAATTTTGATTACAAGAATAATTTCAGCTGATACATTGCAGCTAGTTTTACACCGGCTGTATTATTTGTTGGCGGGGAATATGCGCCCTTGCCGCGAAGTGTCAATAGTTCATTTTTGTCGGTATGTGCGAGTCATATATTTCGATCTAGGAGTCGTTGAAATGAGGAGTTCCCCGCCCCCCCCTGGCCTGAGTGCTTCGGGCCAGGGGCTGCCACCGGTAGGCGCCTTCCCCCCCTAAAGTTCTGGCTAACGACGCCCCTGATTCAATGGTAAAATGATAGCTAGCAATATGATAACCAGTTTTGATTCAGCCACATATTTTCTCTCAAAAACAAATCCAATCCATTCATTTTACTGTCTGTTTCGAGTATTTTCTGTCTATCTTTCATGTGCTCCAAATTCCTTATCTTACCTTCTTCCGTATTTTCTACATCCTTTTATCGACTCCCACAATAGCCTACATATGTTAAGTTTTAGTTTCAATATACATATAAGTGCAGTAAAAAGGCTTCGCCTCTATTAATTTCTCCAGACACTGCATACACTAAATTGAATTTCAGCCAGGTGGCGATCCACACCTGTTTTAAACTGATTGATATTTCGACATTACGACGTTTTCAGGGAGATTCTAAGTGTTGAGGAGCCAATTATCTCAATAAGCTTTTTCATGTAGTAAAAACTGACCTGTAACAATTCTAGGAGCAGAAAATCACATACCCATTTTCCTTTTTGTTTTGTATGTCTCTGTCAAAAACTCTTGCTTGCCAAGGAAAGAGAAGCACTCCTCTATAGCCAAAGACACGATGTAAAAATAACTGTCCAGTGTCATACTTTCCTTGCATTTTCAATGCTTCCAGCTTTCCAATTTCTGCTAGCCTGAAAGAAATCTCATCAGTGAAGTGTATTAAATCTACAGGTTTTATTACTTCGTAGCCTGACCCCACACATTTCTTGTATCTTAAAGCATAACTCTTGCTCGAAATTATCTTTTCACAATGAAATGGCTCAGCAATATCATTTTTCGAAAATACCATTTGTAAAATGTGCAATTTTCTAGTTAACCCTTTTCGACTCTACCCAGTCTTCTCTCTGTCGGACGAGGATGCCGGATGTGCAAGTTTTGAAAACTAAATGCATTGCTCCCAATCAGTTTTTAGCCCAATACAAAGGAATTGGATTGCAGGACACGACATGCATTACATACCTGTTTGAGAAAAATTATACTTGGTTAACAGTTAAATTGTATTCCGAGAATATGGAACAAAGAAAACATCTTATTATCGGCAGTTCATATAAAAAATATGTTTGTAGTAAAAGACGATTGGTATGACAGAAAGGAATGCAGCTAATTTCAATAGTGTTCCTCAGGTGCTGCGGCTATGAAGACACACTATGCCGTTTGGTGAGCCAACAATCAGGTTCGGTTTTAATTTTAAATTTGGTAACTGAGATGAAAAATTCAGGAACTACAACATGGGTTCCGAAGATTCCCGAACAGTTTTCTGATCTCTTGGCGTTCGGAAACTGAGAAATGCTACTATGGTTCGTAAAAACACTGTTATGACCATCCGCTTCAAAGTAGAAAGGTGGCACTATACCAGTAAGTAAGCCAGTTTTACAATGAATGGTCAGTTGATGAGAATTTTCTTCTATCTCCTCGGGAAATGTATTGCAATTTTTTAAAAAGAAATCTGCCAGTAAGTGTGAAAATCGACTGGGAGCTAGGATGGTTACCCTATATTAACTACTGTTATCGAAACTCACTAAACTCAAAAGAAATAAGCAAACAATCCAAAGGAATTTGGAAGGAAAGGAAGTTCATTTCAAGTACATGAAGAAAATTTAAAAGCTAGAGTAAACCCACTAGGCAGAGGTGCTGCGAGTCCGCTGTGACTGAGTCCGAGAAAAGACAGAGACCAAAGTGACGCTCACGAGTCAAGACGAGTCCGCAAAAAAGGTGTCTTGTGATCGAGATGTGATTGTGACGGTAACTGACAGAGACTTCCTGTTTTACTTCTGCCAAGTTTCCAGTTTCTCCCGAATTCCAAGCAAACTAATAGTCCCGCAAAAAAAGAAACTAGGTTTATGCCTCTGATATCGGATATACGTGTCATATGGTCATGTAAAAAGCAAAATTACTTAGTTTGTGGTTCCTGGCATGATGACGATTGAAATTTGATGTTAAACCAAGGGTCTCAGTGATGAATTTACCACAGAATTTACATTTGCCACTGTGCTTTTCTCTGTAGGAAAATTTTCTAATGCAAATACCCAAATCTGACTATCTTAGGATAACTCGTTTCCACAACTGTGATTTTTTAAAAGCCTTTACAACCTTGTTACCTCCAGTTCCTAATTTTAATCCTTAGACCTCCAAGGTATTACTTGACTTAATCCTACTTGCAAAGGTCATGACATAGCCATACCTTGACCAGTCTACTGAATTGGTCCCAGGAGACGTCAATTTCATTTTGAATTTGCTGGTCCGAGACGTCTTTTGGACTCTGGTGACTCGGACCCATTTTGAGACGAGACAAGTCCGAGTCCTCCTCCACAAAGGACGAGTCCCAGCCCCAAAACAAGGTGTCTCGAGGCGAGTCCAGAGTCCGAGTCCACCACCTCTCCCACTAGGAAAGAAGTGGCCTCCACAAAACTCTATGAACCTTGGAAGTGCTCTAACATTTTGAAAACTTTAAAAATGAGGTTGGATAGAAAGTAAAATCAGGTAGGCTTTTGATCTAGGATCTATGACAGTAAGACAACTCTATTTAGGTATGTAGCCAGTCTCAGTTTAACAAAATTTTACAGAGTCAACATGCCCATGCTCAAGGGTATTATGCCCCAACGTATGGGCACCATGCCCATACATCCAGCCATGCCCAACCGTTGGGGGGCACCATGCCCAGATGTTGGGGCACCATGCCCAAAATTGAGGATTTGTGTATGACTGCTTGGTACTTTACAAGAAAAAACAATAAAACAGACCTCACAGAATACGAGCGTACCATGCTCGTACTTCTGCATTTGCGAACAAGAAGCTGAAGGGGCCTAAAAAGAGAGTTTTCCATTTCAATAAAAAGTGAAGAATCAAAATTTTAAAATGTTGTTAGTTTTTCAGCTGGTTCTTCTTGAAACTGCGAATCTTCTTTGCTCTTTGTTTTATGTCGAGCTGCCTAGCGGATAATCTACGTACCTTGCAATCTCAACTTGCCTTCCGTTAGATGACCCAAGTAGATGGTTTAGCAGAAATTTTAAAATAACTTCTACACAAGGGTTATTTTACTACTAACAAACAGTAGTAACCTGAGCCAGACAGGAGCAGGGGAACTGCTTAAACTGAAACGCTAGCACCTTCACTCCAGCTTCAGTCTTAAGAAGTACGTGTCAGTTTTCCATGGTAGACTGTTCAAGCTATTACAGGCAGGGGCGAAGCCTTTGCACTTTCGGCTTTTTTTTGGGGGGGGGGGGAAATCAGGTTTGTGACAATGGACTAAAAAATGTGCCAACAAAACACCTTGTTGCCGCAAAACCTACATTTCAAACCAATAGAATAGAACTGGTTTAAACTAACTGTAATTTATTTGTCCAGATTATTCCTTGAATTTAATTTTGTACAGTGGCACCATTTGGAGGGGGGGGGGGCATGCCCCCCCTGAATTTGGAAGGGGCCCAAAATTCTAGGTTTTTTGTCTATATTTCTTGTTGTTTGGCATGCTGAAGTAAAGACATTTATCAAATGGTAAATTTAACACTGCATTACACAGTTAGTGATCTGGTTTTGAACCCAAATCTTTGTATTTAAACAAAAAAACTGGCTTTTTTTTGTTTTTTTTTGTCCTGCAGCACTCAGTTTCAAGATAATTTGGTGTTTATTAGATGTTTTAAGAGGTTAACCCCATATCCGAACTATTCCGAACTCAAAAGATTTCATGAATCCAGATCTACTTCTCGTGATCGCGACACATCTCGATAGGGTTTCGATCGAAAGCCTCAGAGGGTCTAACATCACTTATTCTGTCATATGGGCATGCCTCAAACTCCAGGTCTCAGCATGCTCCAGTGAACATTTTTATTTGTGAAGGGTCTTTGAGAAATGCTTAATTCTTGCATATGCTCATTATGGTATATTTTAAAACTACTTGAATTTTATCCTAAAAAAGCAATTAAATTTTGTGTTTGAGCTAAAAAAAAATCTAGGATGGGGGCACAAAACGGATGTTTGCCCCCCCCCCCCCCCTGAGGTTTACTGAAATGGCGGCACTGATTTTGTGCATTAAAGTTCACATATTTGGCTTTTCACTTCAGCTTTTGCTAAAAGCCAAGCTTCCAGCATCTGTACCCTGAACAAGTAAGCACAGCAGGCGAATATTTTAATTCTGCCTTTTTTCTTGAAACGTTTTTCTACTCCTTCCATACTGTTAATATGTACGAGGTAGTGAGAAAAGCCAGATTAAAGTAACTGTCCAGGTACCTTCAGTTGACAGGGAGACCAGACAGGTTTTAAGGTTTTACAGTAAGAACGCGAGACAAATAGGTAGAATGAGTGATGTTTTTTTATCAATTGCTTTGATAGAGTGATGTTTTCATCAGTTTTAATATAGAGTGATGTTTTAGCAGCAACTGCGAATTGGTGGATTGAGATAATGGGCTATTTGTGGCCTGAGTTTTGTCTAGAGTGCCTGGCACAGTCATACACAAATCCTCAATTTTGGGGCATGGACCCCTGTGAAATTTGGTTAAACTGAGACTTGTTACATGCCTAAATAGGGTGGTCTTCCTGTCCTAGATCAAAGATACCTGATTTTACTTTCTATCCAACCTCATTTTCCAATTTCAAAATGTTCCAACATACATAGAGTTTTTGGAGGCCACTTCTCTTCTAGTGGGTTTACTCTATTCTTTTTCAGAAATTGCTGCTAGGTAGCATGGATGAGGCAAGCTTTTCAATCTGTTCACTGGAGCAAATATTTCCTTTAGATTGTTTGCCTTATTGTATTTATTTTGAGTGACTTTTTTTTTTGACTATGTTATCGATTGTTATCGAAACTCACTAAACTCAAAAGAAATACAATAAAAGGCAAAACTCTCTGTATCTTGGAAGTGCTCTAACATTTTGAAAATTGGAAAATGAGGTTGGATAGAAAGTAAAATCAGGTATCTTTTGATCTAGGACAGGAAGACAACCCTATTTAGGTATGTAGCCAGTCTCAGTTTAACCAAACTTCACAGGGATACCATGCCCATGCTCCAGGGCATGGTGCCCCAGCGTATGGGCACCATGCCCGTGCGTCCAGGCATGTCCAGACGTTGGGGCACCATGCCCAAAAATTGAAGATTTGTGTATGACTGGCCTGGCCTACCCCACAAAATAAATAAATATACCTACCATCCAAGTTCTAGCTTTAATGTGTTTCAAACCCCAAAGAATGTCAATTTGTTATGGAGACATCCCATAGCACTTTGCTCTGCAATAGTCCTCCTAGTTATTCCCTCCATCTATCGCCTACTTTTCTATATATCTCTTCGGTTTCCATCACCATCATTAATTTCCCGGCATCGTGACAATAGGTCACTCGGTCTTTATCCTAGCTTCAGTTAGCTGCTCGCTAATCCGAGGTCAGGCTTTGATCCATTTCATTCTAAGTATTTTGGCTACGGAATGAATCCGCATCCAAGAGAGTTCTCTTTCATCCTTGGTCGGAGCAAGACCTCAGTTACTCTGTATTATAATTTATGGTAAGGACCAGTTTACATATTTAGTTAGGGACCCATTAGTGCTATATTATATGTGTCACACTCTTGTACACGATTTACATGAGATAAATTAACTATAGACGTTATGGTCCATCTCGGCTAGTAGGCCTCGGGCTTGACTGGATATGTGAATTCCAGCTTCGCTAGGATGGGTGAACCAGCTTGATTAGGGATTTCTGGATTGACTGCGGCTGAGCTATAGAATTCCCTGAGACTTTCCCTTGTCTCTTTTGTCCGGTTTCCTGACTGGTCCTGGGGCTAGTGGGCACCTACGGTGTCAGAATGTCTTCAGCCCACACCCCAGGAGCCTTATCTTCATTAAACCTCGCCTCCACTCGTCCATCTACTTAACAAATTCTAAAATGCCAACTAAATGACACACCGATCTTCCGAATAGAGAATACTACAAAATGTGCCTCAGTGTAAAACTAATTTTAGTGCTTCAGTTGGTAATGTTCCTTTAATATAAGTTCGTGTATTTAAATTCACACATTCGCCTTTTCGTTTCAACTTTAGCTAAAAAGCGAAGCTTCCAACGATTATACCCAGAATAAGTTGAACTTAGCGGAGCATTCAAATTTGTTTGTATTTTTTCTGCAAAGATTTGCACTTTTTCAGAATTGATTTCTTATATATAAAAAGAACCAGATCTGCCGAAAGAATACCGACGCCCGACAAAAGCATTCAGAATTATATTTCTTCTGTGTTTTGCCCGACGAGACAGTGAAGATCCTTATTCCTTACATGTAAATAGAAGCCGTTGTGGCATCGAAACTTGAAACTTTCGGGATGCGCCCGATAAATGTTTACAGAATTTGATTTCGTTTGTGTAAAAAGTACCTGATGTGCCAACGAGAATATCGACGCCCGACAAAACCATACAGCATTTGATTTCTTATTTGTTTTGCCTGACTGGACCGTACTGGACTGTACAGAAGTGTAAAAATAACCTGTTGTACCGACGAGACTTCAACTTCCTGGGTGCGACGGACAAAGTTTACAGAATTTGATTTCTTACGTATAAATCAGATCCAATGTGCCAACGATTCGACTGACGCCCAACAAAAGCATACCAAATTTTATTTATTCTGTATGTATAAAAAAGAACGATGGCAGTACCAGGGCCCGACATAAGCATGCAGAATTCGATTTCTTCTATATTCTACCAAAAAGATATTTGCAGGACTTATTTCTTGTGTAAAAAGAACAGAGGTGCAGACGAATCGACGGCACCCGACAAAAGCATATAAATTGGTTAGGTTAGGTTCGGGAACACGGGGAATGCTTCCAGAATGGATTTTGTTCGAAAAAAAAAATGCAGTTGACAAAATTAGTCTGGATCAACTTCATTTTTGGTTTTGTTTCTTAGGATTGTTTTTAAATAGTCCCCGAGGACTTCTCGGGGAATCGAAGGGAACGGCGAGAATAGAGGAAGTCCCTAAAGCGGACTCCGCGTACAGAAACAGCGGGAACACGGGGAATGCTCCAGAATCGATTTTGTTCGAAAAAAAAAATGCAGTTGACAAATTAGTTTGGATTCACTTCATTTTTGGTTTTGTTTATTATGATTGTTTTTAAATAATTGTACATTGCACCAACACCAGCAAAAATTGATTCCCCTCCGAATCTGATAGGGAGTCCTTTTTGAAGATGGTGATGATAATCGAGCATTCCCCGTCCGTGGGGACTAGCGAGAATACTGAGATTGAGCCACCGAAAACGCAGGGACTTCCCAAGTGGAGTCCTCGGGGACCGGCGAAATTACGCCTATAGCAACAGTTTGTTTCAGTAACAGGTGGTGACTGTTTATTTACCAGTATATTCGACTCACTTTGTTAAAGCCCGATTCGAATCCGGATTCGAATACTAAATCCTAAAATGGTGGATTTTAGTACCTAGCCCTGGATTCGGATTCGAATCCCTTCATGATCGGATTCGCCCATCTCTGCCCCTCCCCTGCAGCCCTGAATCATGGTTCTACGCCAAATGGGTTCAGTACGGGATCTATAGTAACAGTTTGTTTCAGTAACAGGTGATGACCGTTCTTTGGGATCCCAAAACTTAAGTGGAGGGATACCTATGACATCGCAAAAGTTGTCCGTCTGTCCGTCCGTCTGTCCGTCTGTAAGCACGATAACTCTCGAAGGAAATGAGATATTTTGATGGAACTTGGTTGGGTCGTCGGACCAGTCAAGTTCGTAGATGGACTTTGTAGCCCTACATTTAGGGGTGGGGGAGGGGGTTCAAACTAAGGGGCAAAAGAAAATATTTTGAAACAGCTAATTTGATAGTCGATTATGGGGTAAGAACACGATGGTGAAAACCATTTTGTCATCGGACAACTAGTTCGCCCGGAAACCGGCCAAAACCGGAAAGTTTCTTAAAAGTAAAAGTTGTATTTGAAGTTGATTAAATGTTCGATTTAGAGGTAGAAAGACATGCTGAGGACGATGGTGAAAACCATTTTCTCGACCGACAAGTAGTTCGCCCGGAATCCGGCCCAAACCGGAAATTTTTTTAAAATTAAAAGTTTTATTTGGAGTTGATTAGATGTTCGATTTAGGGCAAGAAGACATGCTGAACACTTATGTGAACATATTTTCTACCTGGACATGTAGTTCCCCCCGAATCCGGCCAAAACTGGAAAATTGTTAGAAGCTTAAGTTTTATTTGTAGTTGATTAGATAACCGATTTAAGGGTAAGAAGAGATGCTGAATCCACGTTTGACAATCATATTTTACCCGGAAATATAGTTCGACCGGAATCCGGCTTGAGTCGGAAAATTTGTTATAAGTTGGATTTTTATTTGAAGTTGATTAGATGTTCATTATTTGGGAAAGAAGATACCCTGAGTTCCTTTTTGAGCTTTCTTTTTTCGCCGGACAAGTAGTTCTGGAGTTTGGCCGAAACCAGGAAATTGGCAGAATTGGCAGGAAGTTTTCGTCAAAACAGATATGACTTACAGGGGTAAACACACATGCTGAATCCATATCCGAACTTGGTTTTCTCAGATGACTAGCTATTTGGCCTTAATCTGCTTCTGAATTTTAATTGTAAAAATGTTCAAGGAGTCTGGCGATGACTGGATCTGGCTAAGACAAGACCCAGTTGTCTGGATCAGATATTGAATTTTTGGGATCCAATCGAAACCTTTGGTCTTGTTTTCCCATAGGCGTCAACAGCGTTCACTTTTCTCTTTCTTTGAGTTCGAAGCGTTTTTGCTGCGTACCTGTTTCACCAGTATATTCGACTCACTTTGTTAAAGCACAATGGACACTTCTAATGCATTACTTTGTATTAAATCCTTCACAAATAAACATTTCCGACTTCCTTTAGAATGCGCTACGAAAATCGGCCGTTTTCTTTTTATCCCTTGCCTTTACCTCTCTGGCATTTCGGCGATCCAAATCTTAGGAGCTGGGATATCGTGGCAGGAAATTCAAAAACTCCCAGCAATGCTTGATAGAAAAGGATATATTTGAGATGTCACCAGAGTGAAGCCGCAAATGCAGTTTACCTGATTATTCTAGTGTTTCATAAGAAGTTCCATGTCTTAAAGTGCCTATTAAAAGTTTTTCTTTGTGGAATACTGTTGTGAAGTTTGATTAGCTTGCTTTATAAAATCTACCAGAATGTGCAATAAGCTTATAAAAAATAATATAGCTACAAAAATCATTCAGAAACAAATAACCTATTCAAATCTGAATTATACAAGCCGATTTATGCATACAATAAGATCTACTAAGTATTACAAGAAACATCACTTTTATCTTTGTCCAAGCTAGTAAACTGAGCATGTAGCCTACTGGCCTCAAAAATTACGCTTTGAAATGTCACAGAGAGGAAACTGTTGAGAAAGCTGCTGATCTAGGGGGTAAGCATTCTTCCTAGGTCGTTACAGAGTGGGATTGGGGTAGTTTGATGTGCCCATTGAACTTTAAAGCCGTATTCGAATCCAGAACCTAAAATGGTGGATTCGGATTCGTACCTAGCCCTAGATTCGGATTCGGATTCGAATCCCTTCATGATCGGATTCGCCCATCTCTGCCCCTACCCAGCAGCCCTGAATCATGGGTCTAGGCCAAATGGGTTCAGTACGGGATCTATAGTAACAGTTTGTTTCAGTAACAGGTGGTGACCTTTTTTTTTCCATAGGTGTCAACAGCGTTCATTTCTCTCTTTCTTTGAGTTCGAACCGTTTTGGTTGCAGCCGGAGATTCCTTATGGATGCAGATATGACCAACCCGGCTATGGTGGCAACATGGAAACGACTCTACTTGAGTAAAGCAAAGCTGAAAGCCGCAAGTCAGGCATCAGCTTTATTAGCAGGATTTGCAATGGTGAGTAGTATATTTCTCCTATCATAATTCGCTGAAATGTTAGCCTAGAAAGAACTCCTAAGGCGTAGGCTACTCTCGCCGTTCCCCGCGGACTCCACTTTAGGAGTCCCCACGTTTTTGTTTGTCCCGGGGACTCACTCCCCGTATTCTCGCGAGTCCCCACGGAAGGGAAATGTTCTGATTATCATCACCATCATCAAAAAGGACTCCTTTTCAGATTCGGAGGGGAATCAATTTTTGCTGGTTTTGGTGCAATGTAAAATTAATTAAAAATAGTCAGAATAAACAAAACCAAAAATAAATTGGCTCCAGACTAATTTCGGCAACTGCATATTTATTTTTCGAACAAAATCCATATTGGAAGCACTCCCCGTGTTCTCGCTGTTTTCTGTCCGCGGAGTCCGCGTGGAGTGACTCCCTCTATTCTCGCTGTCCCCTTCGATTCCCGAGGAGTCCTCGGGGAACGGCGAGAATTCGCCTCTAGTGCAGATATTTCTTATGAATGAATGAATGAAACAATTTATTTCCCATCAAAATTGGCCCGAGGGGACCTAGACGGAGTAAACAAAATAGAAAAGAAGAGAAAAAAATCAAACACGCAATACAACATTTTAACATAACAACGATGTAAGAGAATACAAATATTAGCACGTAAATGAGTCGTATAAACTGTGTGATCTGTTTAATGATATTTCGAACTTCTTTATTCTTGCCTCGATCGCGGTCACAGGATCGGCAAGATGGTATTTTGTACTGAGTTTTGTATTCTTTGCCCATGGGGGGAGACTCAATAGATACTTGGCATACCGATAATAATAAGATCTAATATTTTGACGTTGGGAGTGTAGCATTATTTATTTATTCAACTTTATTTCAGCCTTCGCTATATACTACACTACAAACACAAAAAACACTAATTAATCAACACTTGACAGATGTCGCCAAATAGGTAGACAGTAGAATAGCGGGTGTGAAGCCATCGCCACAAGGCAATTCTTCGACTGCCGTAGCCGCAAAACAAGCGATGCTCGAGAATTCCTCACTATCTCGTCGAAAGTTTGACAATGGTTGAGGAATTATATGCCAAAGTGGTGCCGAAGCTATAACATGGGCAGAGCCACAGTAGTGTAGAGACAAGCAAGAATAGGTCGATTATACACACACGTTCACCGTAAACCTTGAATCGCACTTGCGAGCGAAAGGTAATTCTGTCCTGCGCTGGTTCAGTGATTAATGGAGAGGGCCACATAGTGGGAAGCCACATAGTGGGAGGCCACATAGTGGGAAGCCACACAGTGGGAAGCCACATAGTGGGAAGCCACATAGTGGGAAGCCTTTAAATTTCCAAGGCTTCCGAAGAAAATAGAACAAGAGCTAGAAGCTCATATGGCACTTGCAAGGGTGGTTCAGATTCAGAAGATGAAATGTAGAATTTGTCTTCTGATAATTTTTAAGCAAAACCCTCGACATAATTAATGATCATGAGCTTGGAAAGCAGAAGAATGTATTGTTTGGTAAAAAGTATTTTATGTTTGAGCTAGGCTGCAATAATGCGTACATTTAAGGCGCCCGAAATTCATCTGTAAGCAAAACCCTTGAGGCAAAAACGCTTCTAGCTGTAACAGGTGGGTGTCAGCCTCCAGAAGTGTATGTGCCCAGGGATGGCCCGAAGGAGGGGGGGGGGGGGTCACCCCCCCCTGCCTTTATTTGACCACGGTCAAAAATAGCCATGGGTTTGTAATCTTCTGCTCATATGACACTTACAAGGGCGGTTCAGAGGATGAAATATAGAATTTGCCTTTTCGTGGGTTTGCTAGAAATAAATTGTATCGTTTGATCAAAAGTACTTTCCGACTTTGTGGTTAAGATTCGCACTTTAAGGGAGCTAGAACTTCATTTGTATGCAAAGCCCCCGAGGCAAAAACGATAATGGGCTCATGGAGATCATGAAAATCTGTATTTTGCTTAAAAGTATTTTTCTTACTTTGCGGTCAAGATTGGTACTTTAAGGAATAGTATGATTTGGAAAATGACGATTTCTAAGCCAACCATGTGGAATCTCTACTATTCCAGCCAAGTTGCATCGTCCTAGCACATCTGGAAGTACCTTAATTCGCGATCATCGGAATTTCGGCCCCCCTCCAACTCCCTCCACAGTGCCCGGAGCCAGCCGGTTCGGTAAATAGTTTATCCAGAGCATCTGTTTTTTATTCCTACGAAGTTCCATCCCGATCTCTACAGTCTAAGCAGGTAACCTATTCTTTGTTATATTCCCCCCCCCGTTTTTGGGATCCCAAAACGTAAGTGGAGGGATACCTATGACATCGCAAAAGTTGTCCGTCTGTCCGTCCGTCCGTCCGTCTGTCCGTCCGTCTGTAAGCACGATAACTCTCGAAGGGAACGAGATATTTTGATGAAACTTGGTGTGAGGGTTCGTTGGGTCGTCGGACCAGTCAAGTTCGTAGATGGGCTTTGTAGCTCTACATTTAGGGGTGGGGGAGGGGATTCAAATTAAGGGACAAACAAAATATTTTGAAACAGCTAATGTGATAGTCAATTATGGGGTAAGAAGACATGCTGAACACGATGGTGAAAACTATTTTGTCATCGGACAATTAGTTCGCCCGGAATCCGGCCAAAACCGGAAAGTTTGTTGAAAGTAAAAGTTTTATTTGAAGTTGATTAGATGTTCGATTTAGTGGTAGGAAGACATGCTGAAGACGATGGTGAAAATTATTTTCTCGACGGACAAGTATTTCGCCCGGAATCCGGCCCAAACCGGAAAGTTTGTTGAAAGTAAAAGTTTTATTTGAAATTGATTAGATGTTCGATTTAGGGGTCGGAAAACATGCTGAAGACGATGGTGAAAACTATTTTCTCGACGGACAAGTATTTCGCCCGGAATCCGGCCCAAACCGGAAAGTTTGTTGAAAGTAAAAGTTTTATTTGAAGTTGATTAGATGTTCGATTTAGAGGTAGGAAGACATGCTGAAGACGATGGTGAAAACTATTTTCTCGACGGACAAGTATTTCGACCGGAATCCGGCCCAAGCCGGAAAGTTTGTCAAAATTAAAAGTTTTATTTGGAGTTGATTAGATGTTCGATTTAGGGCAAGAAGACATGCTGAACACTTATGTGAAAACAATTTTCTACCCGGACATGTAGTTCGTCCGGAATCCGGCCAAAACCGGAAATCTGTTGGAAGTCAAAGTTTTATTTCTAGTTTATTAGATAAGCGATTTAGGGTAAGAAGAGATGCTGAGTCCCTGTATGACAATCATATTTTACCCGGACATATAGTTCGACCGGAATCCGACTGGAATCGGAAAATTTGTTATAAGCTAAATTTCTATTTGAAGTTGATTAGATGTTCATTACTGGGGAAAGAAGATACCCTGATTTCGTCTTTGAGCTTTCTTTTTTCGCCGGACAAGTAGTTCTGGAGTTCGGCCGGAACCGGGAAATTGGCAGAAGTGGCAGGAAGTTTTCGTCAAAACAGATATGACTTATAGGGGTAAACACACATGCTGAATCCAAATCTGAACTTGGTTTTCTCAGGTGATTAGCTATTTGGCCTTAATCTGTTTCTGAATTTTAGTTTGTAAAAACGTTCAAGGAGTCTGGCGAAGACTGGATCTGGCTAAGGCAAGACCCAGTTGTCTGGATCAGATATTGAATTTTTGGGATCCCATCGAAACCTTTGGTCTTGTTTACAAGTAGTGAACTGAAAGGCAAAAATGCTCCTCAGCCGGGATTTGAACCCAGGACCCTCTGCTTACAAGGCAGGCGCTCTACCAACTGAGCTGCCGAGGGGCTTGAGAACAGAGTTCGCAAACCACTACAATAGTCTGGTAGAAGCCGGCCATAGGAAAAGTGATCCCGCCCGAAGGCAAATTCATCCAACTAGTTCACATCCCCATGTCACAGAAATTTATAACAATACATAGATGATACTTTTACACAAGGGACTTGTACCGTGACCAATAAACCAGAAACACGTTTTCTGAAACACATGTTTCTGGTTTATTGGTCACGGTACAAGTCTCTTATGTAAAGTGCCATCTATGTATTATCCCCCCCCCCCCCAGGTCCAGTTGTCAGGTCCGGCTCGGACAAGAAAAAGCCCCCCCGTCCCCCCCCCCCCCCAAGTGTCCGGATCCAGTCCAATTGGTAAACGATTTACCTAGAGCAGATGCTTGTTCTTCCCAGCTAGTTTCACTCCGAATCCTTCATTCTAACAGTTTTTCGAGATTTCCGGTCTCCCTCCTCCCCCCCCCCCCCCCAACTCCCCCATAGCTGTCCAATCCGGTCCCGACTTCAAACGGGACATCAGAGATATATCATCTATTCAGTTATTAAGTGTAATTCCATTCCGATCACCCGTTCAAAAGTTACACTCTACTTAATTTTCCGGATATCCCCGCCCTCCGTCCGCCCCCCCCCACCAGATGGTGGGATCGGGAAACTGATTATTTCAATGTTAGTCTGCTCGGGTCCCTGATATGCCTGCCAAGTTTCATCGTCCTAGCACATCTGGAAAGTACCCTAACTCGAAAAAGTGTGACAGATTGCCCTCAATTTTCCAGTTTCCCCCTCCCTCTACTCCCGCCAGACGGTTGGATCGGAAAACAGATTATTTCCAGGTTAATTTGATCGGGTCCCTGATACGCCTGCCAAGTTTGATCGTCCTTGCACATCTGGAAATACCCTAACTCGAAAAAGTGCAACAGACCAACGTACCGACCAACCGACCGACCGACGGAATTGCGATCGGTATATGGCACTTGAGCCAGAGGCTGCAACTGCCATAAAAAGGCAGAATTTCAAATGAATGACATAGGGGCAACTCCACTGTTACCTACGTACCGTTTTGTACACTTAGAAAGGCTTTAGCGTCATCGATTCTCAACTTGGAGGACTCGTTTTTACTCTATCAAGTGCCCCGTAATAAAAAAAATCGTCAGTGAGCTGAAACGGCCTAATGTCCAATAGCCCAACTGGTGTCAAAATTATCTCATGGAACATGAACGGGGGAGTCCCACACAAACTTGCCATTATTCAAAAGTACTGTTCAGACTGTGATATTATGTTCATACAAGAACACATGCTCTCTCCTCACAATGTTGCTCTCCTAAAGTTCTCGCACGAATATACTTTTCACGTCGAGCCCGCAAAAACTCGGACTCTCGGACGTCCCTCTGGTGGCCTGGCGATTGTTTGCCGCTCATGCATTGAAAGCAAAGTGCTGTTTACGCATGACTACTTCCTGGCTATATCTTACGGTAATATCGCATTCTTCAATGTATATCTTCCTACAAACTACCATGATGATAAATCGGAGCGAAAGTTTATGAACGCAGTTCGCGATCTAGCGAAATGCCTGAAGTCTGTGACCAAGAAAAATCTGCAGTGCGTAGTCATGGGCGACTTCAATTGCAACTTGCTTGACAGCACATGTCCGCGCAGCCAACTGCTAAACGGCGTCTTCGATGGTAAACTTGCCATTCTCACAAAGGATAGTGACTTTTCCTTCGTTCACAACTCTGGATCCGTTTCGAACATAGACCATACGGTCTGTTCGAAGGAAATTAACGGAAATGTATCTGTTTTGAAAGACGCTGTGTTCGCGGATCATCTGCCTCTACTAGCGTCTCTTAGCATAAAACCAGCTCTGCGTCCTCTCAAAAACGATAAGTGGAAAGTTGTAAGTGAATGGGACAAAGTTACTACTTCTCTGTATCATCAAGTGCTGAACTCACTTCTTGTAAAGATACACATCCCCTTCCATTTACTCCAAGTGAACTCCAATACCGATCCCAAGGAAGCAAGAGTACTTGTCAATATATTCTGTGCCGAGATTACTCACTCGCTGCTTTCAGCAGAAAAAATCGCGGTTCCTACTAGAAAGGTCAGAAAGAAAACAGAAGTTCCCAAATTCTCGCAAAATCGAGCTCTAGTTAAGTGTTGCAACGAAGCTAAGTTCTGGTTCAGAGTCTGGCAAGAATGTGACCGTCCCAAGTCCGGCCCTGTTAATTCAATCCGTTTGTGGACGAAACGAAAATTTGACAAGCAACTGAAAGCTCACCGTACCAAACTAAAAGAAGAATACTCATCCAGAATTATAAGTGACCCAGCTCTAATCTGGAAAGCACGGTTAAGTGAATCGGCTGCCGGAAAACCCCATGAATCCATTAACGAAAATGACTGGGAATCGTATTTTTCCAAAGAATTCAGTGCCCCCGACCCAAATTTGTCTAATCCCTTCGTACATAGGCTAGAATCGTTACTATCCAACCAGTGTGACCCGGAGTTTGTTGTTACTTACGGAAACGTATCTGATGCTATTTTAAAGCTGAAGAAAAAACATTCCCGTGGTGAAGACAATCTGTGCGCGCTAAATTTGCTACACGGTACCACTTTGCTTGTGGAGCATCTGACGCTACTGTTCCAGATTATCTTCACTGCCGGTATAGTACCTGATTCTTTTTGTGTTGGTTTGCTATCACCTATCCTTAAAAAAGGTAAACCCGTGGATCAGTGCTCTTCGTATAGGCCTATCACCGTTGCCCCAGTACTTTGCAAAGTTCTCGAGCTTTTAGTTCTAAAAGAAATTCAGCATTCGTGCAGAATGCCTGACCATCAGTTCGGTTTCCGACCAGGGCTAGGATGCGCTCACGCTCTTTTCAGTCTAGCCGCTATTCTAGCGGATTCCCATGAATCTGGTGACCTCATAGTGATCGGTGCTTTCGATGTTAGTAGAGCGTTTGATTCGTCGATTCATGCTCAGGCCCTTCTAGCGGCTTACCAGCAAGGTGTAAACCTCCGCGTCACCCGTGTCCTGTATCATATGTATTGCCGTTTGAAAGCGCGTATCAAGTTAGGAAGCCGCCCCACTTCAGTAGTTGTTCCGGTAGAGAAAGGTGTTCGTCAGGGTTCATTATTATCCCCTAGTTTGTATAATAACAGCGTTTTAAATGCCCAGGCAAGTGTCAATGTTTCATGTATCGCCAAGAGTATAAACGTGTCGCTACTTACGTACGCGGACGACCTATTAAGTTTAAGCCGGTCTACTAGTGGTCTGCAATCGAATTTCATGATCCTACGAGATGAATATCGAAAAATCGGCCTCGCCTTCAATACGTCTAAATCTGCAGTACTGTTTTTCAATGATAATTCCCCTCAACCTGAACACCTTCAACTGGGTAGCGAGTCAATTACCGTTTCGTCTCACGTCGTATACCTTGGTCTGCCGATAGGCCGTAACCTTAAAGAAACTCGTGTACTAATCATTAAACACGTCGAGAAAAAACTTCGAACCGCATACGGTTCTATCGTCGCCAGTAGACTCCTATTATGCCGAAAGTATCTCGCGATCATGTATAACGCTGTCGCACTGCCGCATATCCTGTATGTCGCGCCGTTTTGGAATTTGTTAACCGAGACCCAAAAACGTAAGCTCCGGTCCCTTTACTTCAGATTTGCAAAGTTTCTGCTGCGTTGTCCCTTGTGGACGAGGAACACCTTTTTGATTGAAAAACACCAGATTGCGGACCCTAGTATCGCCGTGGATCGGGTAATTTCAAATTTCCAGGGGAAATGGAACCACCCCTGGCTTAGACACTTTTATAGTTCGTGATCCGTAATTATTATGTAAAACGTCATGTGTCTGTATATGTTGTGCCTTAAATGTCTCTTCTTTTTTTTCTTTTTCTTCTTTTTTACTCCGTTTTGTTCTTAAGTGAAAAATACGGGAAATAAATACTTTACTTACTATTACTTACTTACTATGTCAAAGGTCAAGCCTTCTTCTTTCTTATCTAAAGTGTTCCAGCGGTTTCATTGAACAGTTTGTGTACACGGCTTCAAAAACCACGCGTTTCCAACGTAACAAACAAGACCATAGGTTTCGATGGGACCCCCAAAATTTAATGTTTTTCAGACTCCTTGATCCAGACAATCGAATCTTGAACATTTTCAAGTCTTCGCTAGACCATTTTAACAATTTTGCTATCTCTCCATAACCAACCGCTTGAATATGTAGCCGACAGTAAACAAGACCAAAGGTTTCGATGGGATCCCACAAATTCAATATCTGATCCAGGCAACTGGGTCTTGTCTTAGCCAGATCCAGTCTTCGCCAGACTCCTTGAACATTTTTACAATTAAAATTCAGAAACAGATTAAGGACAAATAGCTAATCACCTGAGAAAACCAAGTTCAGATTTGGATTCAGCATGTGTGTTTACCTCTATAAGTCATATCTGTTTTGACGAAAACTTCCTGCCACTTCTGCCAATTTCCCGGTTCCGGCCGAACTCCAGAACTACTTGTCCGGCGAAAAAAGAAAGCTCAAAGACGAAATCAGGGTATCTTCTTTCCCCAGTAATGAATATCTAATCAACTTCAAATAGAAATTTAGCTTATAACAAATTTTCCAATTCCAGCCGGATTCCGGTCGAACTATATGTCCGGGTAAAATACGATTGTCATACAGGGACTCAGCATCTCTTCTTACCCCTAAATCGCTTATCTAATCAACTAGAAATAAAACTTTGACTTCCAACAGTTTTCCGGTTTTGGCCGGATTCCGGACGAACTACATGTCCGGGTAGAAACTTGTTTTCACCTAAGTGTTCAGCATGTCTTCTTGCCCTAAATCGAACATCTAATCAACTCCAAATAAAACTTTTAATTTTGACAAACTTTCCGGTTTGGGCCGGATTCCGGTCGAAATACTTGTCCGTCAAGAAAATAGTTTTCACCATCGTCTTCAGCATGTCTTCCTACCCCTAAATCGAACATCTAATCAATTTCAAATAAAACTTTTACTTTCAACAAACTTTCCGGTTTGGGCCGGATTCCGGGCGAAATACTTGTCCGTCGAGAAAATAATTTTCACCATCGTCTTCAGCATGTCTTCCTACCACTAAATCGAACATCTAATCAACTTCAAATAAAACTTTTACTTTCAACAAACTTTCCGGTCTTGGCCGGATTCCGGGCGAACTACTTGTCCGAAGACAAAATGGTCACCATCGTGTTCAGCATGTCTTTTTACCCCATAATCGACTATCACATTAGCTTTTTCAAAATATTTTGTTTGTCCCTTAATTTGAATCCCCTCCCCCACCCCTAAATGTAGAGCTACAAAGCCCATCTACGAACTTGACTGGTCCGACGACCCAACGAACCCTCACACCAAGTTTCATAAAAATATCTCATTCCCTTCGAGAGTTATCGTGCTTACAGACGGACGGACAGACGGACGGACGGACGGACGGACAGACGGACAACTTTTGCGATGTCATAGGTATCCCTCCACTTACGTTTTGGGATCCCAAAAATGAAACCGTTTTGAAGTTTTTTGCTTACGGGCAAACAACTAATCAAATGAGGAAACCAAATTCAGATAGGGATTCAACAAGCATGTTTACTCCAATATTATCTCATATTTAATCGACCTCAAAAAGGTATTTTAGAATTGTGTTGTTGTTTTTCTACCAAATTCCTCGTATTTTAGCAGCATTCCCGGCGAACTGCATGCAGAGCAAAAGATCTGGTGACGCTGAGAGCCGAACCAAATTTTGCCAGCTTATCCGTCAAGGAAATAAAGTTCAAAATTCGATCCAGCATGTCTCCTAATCCCGATACCGAGTCTCTCATCGACTTAAGAAACAAATTTGAGCTTCAACCAAATTTCCAATTTTGGCTGAATTTCTGGAGAGTTATTTGTCCAGCAAGAAAACTAAGTTCAGATATGGATTCAGTGAGCCTCCCTGCCCCTTGAACGAATATCTCTTATAAAACATATTTGGATTTACCCTTAATTCGAAACCCCCTCCTCTGCCACTAAATATAGGGCTAAAGGACCCGTCTACGGACTTGGCCTGTACTTTGCCAGTGAATCCTTCTACGAATTTGAACAACATATATCAACCCCTTCGACCCCCCCGACAATCCAAAACCCAAAGAATACGTACGCTAGGTTTAAACAGTCTTCTCATAAACCCAATTAACTTTGCGCGTATACACACTAGCGAAGTCACCATTCCCCCGGGTGTAATGATTAAACAGAATGAAATCACCCACGCGCGAAAGTAGAGCTTGCATATTCGAGTGAAGAGGTAGGGTAGGGACTGGTCAATGGTAAAAAAATCGTCAACAAATGTTAAATTGTTACCAGATAGTTGTGGGATGCATTCTAACTTTTCGGCCCAGTAAATGACCAAACATCTAACATTTGAATCAATTAGAACTTGACCTGTACTTTACCAGTGAATCCTCATTTAAGAACATCCACGTTTGATACTTCCTCGTTTGAACATCTCTCTCTTACGTCACACAGAATAAACGCCGGCATCCAGGTGCAGAGCTATACTAGTTTGTCAATAAAGGGGTAGGTAGGACTGCTAAAGCCGAAAACTGGTTGACACATTTTGTGTCCGGTTTTCGCCGGATTCCGGGTGAACTACTTGTCTGGCAAAAAAAATAACTTTCATATTCGGATTCAGCATGTCTTCTTACCCCTAAATCAACTATCTCAATAACTTTTAAAAAACATTTTTTGTTGCCCCTTAATTTGAAACCCCTCCCCCACCCCTAAATATAGAGCTACAGAGCCCATCTTCGAACTTGACCTGTACTTTGACCCAAAGAGTTATCGTGTCGAATTTCGAGAGTTATCGTGCTAACAGACGGACGGACAGACGGACAACTTTTGCGATGTCATAGGTATCCCTCCACTTACGTTTTGTACAGAAACAATTCGAAATGGCGGGTTAAAAATAAATTACTTACTTACTGTTTGCTTTCACATGTTGAGTGCCTAAAGGGCGGGTATATGATACGATGTGATGTTTATTGCAAAAAGTCAACTGGTCATAGCAACTACCACAAATACAAAATCAGATACAGGAAAAAACAAAACAACAAAAAAAAAAGTGAAAATCCTAGATGTAGCTTAATTACACTTATGTTAGATCCTCCCCATGCTTCACCGCCAACCGGACGAACACCGCCAAATTTCTCATTACTGCGAAACACTTATCTCCAATCAGATCCACTAAATTATCCCCCCAACTCGCCTCATTCGCACATAAAAAATCAGTTGAAAAAAAAAATTATGTCACGGGCGTTTTATGCAAGCCGGAAATGTGTCAGTTTTCTTTCTTGTAGGTAGCAATGGTGGAGGTGAACCTTGGTGGGGAACGGAAAGGGGAGGATGGTTGTGAAGATAAGTTACCACAGGCCCTTCTGATTTCGTTTGCCGTCTGCACGGTTCTGCTAGTCAGTGTCCATATGCTAGCCTTGATGATCAGCACATGTATACTTCCAAATATTGAAGCCATTGCCAACTTGAACATTGTGAGGTACTATCATCTTGATATGATGATTTCTGTGTTTGATTTTTGATGCAACTGTCACAAACAGCTGTCACCAGCGAGGTAACACAGCATCCAAGAAGGGACTTGATCAAGACTAGCGAAAGGAGGACCGGAGAGGAGGGGAGTGCCCTTGAAGCTTTAACCCGGAAATATTCACCTTCATCAGCCGCAACCCGATGAAAAATTTGTAGCCTGCGTAGTAGTATGGTAGAAGTACGAAAAAGTTGCATGTAATACTATGTAGTAGCAAAGAATACTATCATTTAATATGCCTCAGACTGGTCCAATCTTGAGTAGTAGTATCCAGTAGCATCCATAGTAGCACCTAGTCTTGCTAATAGTAGCATATCGTAGTATGTAGTAACACGGTAGCCTTGAAGTAGAAGCATGTAGTAGCATCAGTTATTACTGCACGCTACTTTTTCGTACTACTTCATAGTAATATTTTGAGATAAATTTTTCATCGGGAAGGTCCTCACTGGGTTCACCATATCCTTAGGCTATTGCTGACAAGTGCAGTTAAGATTTTTTTTTTTTTTTTTTTTATAACCATTCCGCATCTTACATCCTTATTGTTCTGTACTATTTATTACACAATCTGTTACATGCAAATTAATAGTTGCGTTTTTGATCCGATTGCTCCTTGTGATTCTCCCCGCAGTTCTCCTGTTTCGCGTTTTTCGACTTTTCTTGAGTTTTTGTCAGAATCGAGAACGGGGAAAGCCTCGCCATTCTGCAGAATCAAGAAGTTGCTCCGATGGTGAATTGTCGATTCTCCTATCTCCGTTCTCCCCCCTTTGATTGGTCAACAGAGTGTGGTTGTTCAATATGCATAAAGACGTATACCGGGTTGCGGACGAGCTGCCAGATTAGTGTTTTTGCCAAAGGCGAGAATGGAGAGTCCAGAGGAGCAAAAATAGTAATTTTTACGAGAATCGAGAAGTGAGAACGGAGAACTGAGGATTCAGATAAAAAAACGCAACTAATGTTTACCCGATGAAAAATTTGTAGCTTGCGTAGTAGTATGGTAGTAGTAGTACGAAAACGTTGCATGTAATACTATGTATAGCAAATAACACGTATCATTTAATGTGCCTCAGACTGGTCCAATCTTATGTAGTAGTATCCAGTAGCATCCTGTCTTACCATAGTAGCATCCGGTCTTGCTAATAGTAGCATATAGTAGTATGCAGTAACACGGTAGCCTTGAAGTAGAAGCATGTAGTAGCATCGTCAGTACTGCATGCTACTTTTTCGTACTACTTCATAGTACTATTTTGAGATAAATTTTCATCGGGTAGCCACCATTTAGGCCTACACGATTTCTTTCTATTATTTTACGCCCCAGGTCTCCTCGCTAAGGAAGCTCCAACGGGGGACGTTCCGGTTTGCGAAGAGATTCTAGACAATCATTTCTATTTCTTCCTTAGAGATTGCTTAGTTTCTAAAGTGGAAGGAAGGATAAACTGCAAGAAAGGAGAGAGGGATGTTCTACTGAACGTGTCCGAAAGCTTTTTGGTGCTGTAGATGCTGCATTAATGCTGCATTTTCTTTCTTTGTTTTGTCCGAAAGCTGTTAACTTTTTTTCTTCTCTGACACTTCGAGAATACCAAAATTTAAGTCAGGAAGAATAAGAAGAAAAAAGAGTTAGCTGTAATAAAGCTGACAAAATGGATCAGCTACTGATATCCAACCTTCTTAACTTCTTATCTTTTCCTTTCTTCGTTGGCAATGATCGCCAGTTCTCTTAGAATTTGGAATGTTTGCCGAATTGTCAGTTGTCTTTTTGAATTTGCTATGTTTGCCGCCGAAAACGCTGAGAGAATCGCCGTACTCACCAGTTTCTTCTTGAAAAGTCAGCATAAAATTTAGCATTCTTGCTGAATTTTTCGATGAATTTTATACTGCATTAATTGAGCGAAAATTTAAGTCCGAAAGCGAAATGCTGCATAAAATGCTGAGTTAATTAAGCATTTTCGTTCGTTTCGGAGCCTTCGGACACGTTCACTGTGTAGTGCTACATTTTAATTCTAGTTAAATCAAATTATATTTTCAAGTCGTACGTATAGACGAAATGTCTACTTGTGTAATTGTCATATGTTATTTGCGTGAATGACGATCCAGTGCTAGGGTGTATAAGTATAATACAAGCTATTAAGGAAATAAAGTACATTATTATTATATCTTGACTCTTGACTGTGCAACATTATTTTTGTTTTCTAGTTTTGTCAAAGAATCGCCTCACATTGAACTCAAGCGTTACATTGAGTTGGCTTGGTTTGCCTCGACGATACTGGGCATTGTGCTGTTCATGACTGAAGTCGGACTACTTTGCTGGGTGCAGTTCTGGAATGTTTCAATGGTATTTATTTGCTGATTCTTATATCCCTTCGCTTTCAGATCATGGTGCTGTAAAATCATGTAGGTGAAGCCTGGACATTGGGAAACACACCTCAGGCAAAATAAATATGCAGTTTTGGGGCCTCGCCGTCCTTGTTCCGGCTGTTTAGTCATGGCACTGGCCGTCCCTTCCCATCGTGTTCTGTCATATGTCAAAGTTTAACCGAAAACGGATTAGACCCGACAGTCTAGTTACAATAATAATAATAATAATAATATTTATTTATTACCCACTTACATCAAAAAGATTAATAGTGGAGTATAAACTTGAAGAAGGAAAAAGAAAAAAACGGAAAAAGACGTAAAACAACAACTAGAATCAACAAAACATTAATAAAACAAACGGATCAAACCGTGGTGAGGCGACAAACGCCGATACGCTGTTTCTGAGAGCTTTTTGTGTAGATCAGTCAGCTTCTCAGTAATATTCGGAAGATAAAACTTTTTAACTATCTTTCGATTCTTGTACCACAGAGGAAGATAGAGAAGAAATTTACAGAATCGGAAGTAAGAAGATCGAATATCGCTAATGTCTTTTTTCTTAAATATAGGGTAAAGCCCAGAAAGGTAAAGAACACGTTACACACGTTATGTATGCATGTATTACACGTTATGTATTACACGTTATGTATGCACTTAAATAGGCCGGAAAACCCGATACAAATGTGTTACCCCGTTTGTCCGCTGTCAACAGACAGTGATTTCATCGAATGAACTTAACCTTCGGATTGTGTTACTTCTATGTTCTTGTCTCTTTGTGAATATAAGGTTTGAAGCCAAGCTGACCAATCATTACAAAAGAAATAGAAAACCGTGATTTTCGTGTTTTTTTTCTTCATGATCAGCTAGTTACCCCTCTAAGGTGATATGCGAGGGATAAATATAATTTCGGATATTTCGGTTGCACTTCCGGCAAACCGGCCTCCGCAAAAAAAAACAAAAAAAAACTAAATCATAAGATCCATAATCATAAGGGATGGAAAACAAGGATTGTGTAAATACTGGGTGAAAGCTTCTGCGCTTTCCCAGGGAATAATTGTAAAAATAGTTGGTAAATTGTAAATAGACACATATCTCAGAATTGCAAAATGATCACAGATTTGTACAAGCTTCTGCGCTTTCCCAGAGAATAAATGTAAAAATAGATGATAAATTGTAAATAGACATAGAATTCACAATTGCATAATAATCACAGATTTGTACATATACACTTTTAACACGCACATTTTAATATTCGTTATTTTATTTCCATTTGTATGTCGTTCAATCCGCATCGTTCTTCTGGTTTTAGTTACATGTCGTTTTATGGTTTATTGGTTCCGCATCGTTGTTCTGTTGGTATTGTGTTGGATCTTATGATTTAATTTTGTTTTTTTCGCTGAGGACGGTTTGCCGGAAGTGCAACCGAAATATCCGAAATTAAATTTATTCCTCGCACATCTTAGAGGGATAACTAGCTGATCAAGAAAAAAACCCGGAAAATCACGGTTTTCTATTTCTTTTGTCCCTCTATGCCTGAAATTTTTTGTTTATATAATTATAATTGTAATGACCAACCAATTACCGATTCCCACTACTAACCAACTATAAAGATAAACCATTGTCGAGCGCCAATCGTTCTTAATTGGCGCTAGTCGTCAAATGCATGCTTGTTTTAAAATTTAAAATCTCAGCGTCTTGATGAAGTTTGGGTTGTCGTGCAAGCAGCGGACATTCAGAGCGTCATTACAAAGGCCTTGGATGAAAAAAATGCAAAATCCCTTAGATGGGCCAAAATGTTTCAGTGCACTCAAATATCAGATGTAACAAGGCGTTACTAGCGTTACTAGCCAAAATGTTTGGGGGGGGGGGACGACGCATTTACCGACTGGCTGGTAATTTTTACCGACTTTTTCTGCAGGAAAAACGACTGTTTTCAACAAATAAAATGACATTTCTGAAAAAAAATCGACTGATTTTCAGAAAAATCCACTGATATTCAGAAAAACCGACTATTTTGACGAAAACTTTTCATGAAAAAAATTAACCGTTTTGACGAAAAATCGCGGCGCTTCGCGCCGACTCGGTTATTTTTTACCGAATGGCCGACAGCATTGGGGGGGGGGGCGTCCCCCCCCCCCCAGTCGTGACGCCCCTGGTAACAATAAGCTCCATTTTCAGTTAGACTTTAAAAGTGAATGTGTTGCAAGAGCAACACTTTGGTTTTGTCGTGGCTTTTTTTGTTTCTAGTTGACACAATCAGTCGTTTTTGCAGTTATCTTGGTATCTGATATACGGTTGCTCAGCAAGAGCGACAATTGCCGAAATTGCGCTTTTCGAAGTCATCACAATAGAAAAACAGATATCCCAGTCACATCACTAAGTGCCTAACTTCTTCCCCCCAATTTGACAAAAATTGATGAAAGTCGAATACCGAATACCGCGATCAGTTACAACCGTGGCATCTTAATATCAAATACCACGATAACGGCAAAAACGCCTTTTGACCGTGGTATCAGATACCACGATAACTACGAAAACGACTTTAGACCGAGCTATCAGGTACCACGGTATCAGCAAAAACGCAACTATGGTTAGTTGCGTTTTTGCTGTTACCATGGTATCTGTTACCACGGTGACTGGATCTGAAATTAGTTTTTGCAGTTATCGTGGTATCTGATACACGGTGCTCTGCAAAAACGACTATTGCCGAAATTGCACTTTTCGAAGTCATCCCAAAAGAAAAACAGATCACTAAGTGCTAAACTTCTTTATCACCAATCTGACAAAATTTGGTGAAAGTGAGATGACTTTCCAGATACCACGACCTGTTACCACGTTCCGACCGTACTATCTGAATATCTGATACCACGATAACTGGCCAGATACTACGATAACTGCAAAAACGCCTTTTGACCGTGGTATCGGATACCACGATAACTGCAAAAACGACTTTAGACCGTGGTAACAGATACCATGGTATCAGCAAAAACGCGACTATTGACACTTGTAACTGGTAGACAGAAGACACGCGAAGGGGACAAGGAAAATTGGCCATCATCGTTATCATTAAGATCCGGGAGGCTTGGCTTTAAAGCCCCAGATATCTGGGAAAAGGGAAGGTGAAGCCTGACGGAAACTCTTGACCCAACGCCCTGTGCTTCCAGACGTTTTTCGTCGAGCTTTGGCAGGGTTCACCTTCTGTCACCACATGAAAAATAGTGTATCGTGGCAATTGCAACGATTAGCGAGGTGTCGTTAGTGGTTTCAGAATGTAACATATGAAATTTGGATCTCTAGGTTTAAAGGACCCCTTGCACTATTTACTCTTCAACTTGCAGTATTTTGAAATATTTGAATACTTTAAAACTATGCTGTGCTTTCAACAAATAACCCACAGTTTTGGCTGTTTTAAGCCTTTTCCGAGACCCTTTGACTTCTAGCGAAAACAGGGAGACAATTTTCATAACCGGTTTTTGTGATGGAAAGACCTCTCGCAAACAACCGTCGACAGCGTAATACGCATCGAAGATAGCAAAACATGGCGAGTGAGAAAATCAGCGTGGTTTTGTGAGAGGGGTTAGAATGTACCGTACGTGATTGGGGTTTCCGCGTTTAGAAATATATGGAGTGATTATGGAAGTAGGTTGCGTTAGTATTATCGGTAAGACAGGTCCTTTAAGGATTAATGAATGCAGTTACAGAAGTAATTTGCATTGGCATCATAGGTACGACGGGTCCTTTAACGCAACTTCCACGCATCGGGAAAAAACAAAACATCAGGCAAACTGACAGTCTGTAGTGAAAACGGAAATGAAGACGGGAAGTGACGGATAATTGTGTTCGAGGCTTAACCAGACCCAGAGCGTATTCCACCCTACTTACCGCAGTTACTACACATGACGTCACGAAGCATAGATTTTTGACGTCAAGGCTTGAACGGATTTTTGGGATCCCAAGACGTAAGTCGCGGGATACTTAAGCAAAAGGTGTCAGTCTGTCCGTCTCCGCGCACTATAACTCTCGAAGGGAATGAGATATTTTGATGAAACTTGGTGTGAGGATTCTTTGGGTCAAGAGTAAGGTCGGTTTCGTAGATGGTCTCTGTAGCCCTACATTTAGGGGTGGGGGAGGGGGTTTAAATTAAGGCGCAAATGAAATATTTTCAAACAGATAATGAACACGATGGTGAAAACCATTTTGTCATCGGACAAGTAGTTCACCCGGAATCCGGCCAAGGAAAGTTTGTTAAAATTAAAAGTTTTATTTGAAGTTGATTAGATGTTTGATTTAGGGGTAGGAGGACATGTTGAACACGATGGTGAAAACCATTTTCTCGCCGGACAAGTTGTTCGTCCGGAATCCGGTAAAATCCGGAAAGTTTGTTAAAAGTAAAAGCTTTATTTGAAGTTGATTAGGTATTTGATTTCAGGGTAAGAAGACATTTTTGCGCCGGGCAAGTAGTTAGCCCAGAATCCGGCCAAAATCGGAAAGTCTGTTAAATTTGAAGTTTTATTTGAAGTTGATTAGATGTTCGGTTTAGGGGTAAGAAGACATTCTGAACACTTATGAGAAAACAATTTTCTACCTGGGCAAGTAGTTCGCCCGGAATCCGGCAAAAACGGAAAAGTTAAAGTTTTATTTGTAGTTGATTAGATATCCGATTTAGGGGTAAGAAGAGATGCTGAATCCGTTTATGAAAATTACTTTTTAGTTACATTTTTATTTGAAGTTGATTAGATGTTCGATATTGGGGAAACAAGATAGGCTGAGTCCGTTTTTGAGCTTTCTTTTTTCGCCGGACAAGTAGTTTCGGAATTCGGCCGAAACTGGCAAATTGGCAAGAAGTTTTCGTCAAAACAGATATGACTTATAGGGGTAAACACGCATGCTGAACCCATCTTGGTTTTCGCATGCTGAACTTGGTTTTCTCAGATGATTAGCTATTTGGCCTTATCTATTTCTCAATTTTAATAGTAGAAATGTTCAAGGAGTCTGGCGAAGACTGGATTAGGCGAAGACGAGACCCAATTGTCTGGATCAAATATTAAATTTGTGGGATCCCATCGGAACCTGTGGTCTTGTTCTTTTTTCGACCTAATATCGTGCCACTGGCTAATCGGGCCATCACATCACAGAGATACTAGTTACCACGCTTACTACGCTCTCGAGCCTGGTAAGCAAATAGCTAATATTTCAAGAACGTTAGAACGGTCAGAATAGTAATTTTTCACGAGGTGGAACGAACATAAGGCGTATTCTCGTCGTTCCACGAGGACTCCTCGGGGAATCGAAGGGAACGGTGAGAATAGAGGGAGTCACTCCACGCGGACTCCGCGTACAGAAACAGCGAGAACACAGGGAATGCTTCTAAAATGGATTTTGTTTGAAAAAAGAAAATACAGTTGACGAAATTAGTCTGGATCCACTTTATTTTTGGTTTTGTTTATTCTGATTGTCTTTAATTAATTTGCATTGCACCAACACCAGCAAAAATTGATTCCCCTCCGAATCTGAAAGAGAGTCCTTTTGGATGATGGTGATGATAATCGGAGCATTCCCCCTCCATGGGGACTCGCGAGAATACGGTAATGTAGTAAGGAAGTAACAGATTTATTAAAAAAAAAAACACTATCATGGCCATGCCAAATTTGGGTGTTACGTCAAATATAATGCATATTTTATAATATATACTAATTCGTCATCACAAACCTATTATAATATACAAATAAAAACCAAAAACAAAACACGGACGTTGGAATAATATCAAAGAGAGCTACCGCCATCGTTATAAATTTCTGTGAAACTCGGAACGAAGCTTTTCTGGTGCCGCGTAGTGTTGCAGGTACGGGGGACAACTTTGGAACCTTTGAACTTGCGACCCTCTCCTGTCGGTGTCTTGTGTTTTCATACGGAGGGGGAAGGATATCGGATAAAACAGGATGGTGGAGGAGCTTATGACCAACCGCTAAGCTCAGCCGCAGTCTCCGACTCTCAAGGGTATCAATATTAAACTTTTTTAGGAGAGCAGAATAGGGAACTTTGGGCTCACGACTTATTATTAGGAGTGCACGATTCTGTATTCTACGCATGACGTCACGATTCATGACTTTTTGACGTCAAGGCTGGAACGGATTTTTCTTTTTTCGACCAAATGTCGTGCCACTGGCTAATCGGGCCATCACGTCACAGAAACCAGTTACCACGCTTTCTATGCTCTCGAGCCTGGTAAGCAAATAGTTAATATTTCAAGTACGTTAGAACGGTCAGAATAGTAATTTTTCACGAGGTTGGAACGAACATAAGGCGTAGAACAGAGGGAGTCACTCCACGCGGACTCCGCGTACAGAAACAGCGAGAACTCGGGGAATGCATGCTTTCAAAATGGATTTTGTTCGAAAAAAAGAAATACAGTTGACGAAATTAGCCTGGATCCACTTTATTTTTGGTTTTGTTTATTCTGATTGTCTTTAATTAATTTACATTGCACCAACATCAGCAAAAATTGATTCCCCTCCGAATCTGAAAGGGAGTCCTTTTGGATGATGGTGATGATAATTGGAGCATTTCCCATCCATGGAGACTCGCGAGAATACGGGGAGTGAGTCCCCGGCACAAACAAAAACGCGGGGACTCCTCAAGTGAAGTCCTCGGGGAACGGTGAGAATACGCCTATAGCAAGGGTGGAAGACGCTCTCACTTATGAATGAATGAATGAATGAATGAATTTAATTCCAAAAAAGCCCAAGGGCCATGGCGGAAAACATAAAAAAAATAACAACAAACAAAATATCGTACACTCCGAAACAAACCAAAAATCAACTTCTATAAAAATAGTTCGCGGTGGGTCATAGCTATCTTCAGGAATCTACCCAGCCTTCGGAGATCACCAAAACACTTACTTCCCATAGTCGAAGTCAATTCCCTTTCATCCCAAACCTCCCGGCCAAACACTTCCTTTCTTAACCCTTTCAACTCCTCGCAATAACACATCAAATGTACCGCATCCTCCCCCTCAACACCACACATCGGACAAAAATAAGGACCAGTACCTTTCCTCTCTCGACCAATATACTTTCTCCGCATCCCCACTGGAAGAGCGTCCGCCCTAAGACTCACCATCCACCTCAATTCTGCCCCCCCCAATCCCAACTTAAAATATAATTCTTCTCCCCATGTCTCTTTAGCCATACCATACAACTTCAGAGAGTGGTGCTCTGATACGCCCCCATGCCACCTCTGAATCTCCTGATCTCTTAGCCTATCTTTCACTAACTTAGCTACCTTACCTAGGGGGTAACCTGGTCCCACTCCATCACACCACAAACCACCATAACCACAATCATCCAATATTTTTTTAATTTGCTGAGGCCAAGAATCCCTTTTCTTGCCCCCAAGTATTTCCAAATACGCCGCTTTCAAAACTCTCACCCTTGGCAAACTCGTCACTTTCTCCCAATATCTTATCATTGCTACCAACCTACTATTCCGGAGCAACCCTAAACCTAAGTCCCCTGTAATTACTAGGCTATTTGTTCTCACGCTAACCCCTAATACCCTCTTAAAATATTGTAACTGTACACTCTCTAGCTTATCCCCCTTATGGAAGCCCCAAATCTCGGATCCATAATGCATAGCTGATACTACTTTAGTTGAAAATAACTGCTTATGCATTTTAATATCCTTAATATCCCCTAAATGGCTTCCAGCAAGCGCATACGCACAACGCTTCCCTTTTCTCTCGCTAGCTTCTATTTGTTTACCAAACTTACCATTATACGAAAACCGAACACCTAAATAAACAAAATCATCCGTTATCCCTATTTTCTCTCCATTAAACTTCACACTCTCACTTTCACTCACTCTTCCACCCTTTCTAAACACCATCATTACAGACTTACTCACATTCAAACACAAGTCTTTCATTCGGAGGTATTCGTGGGTCCTATCCAACAGAAACTGCAACTTTTCGGGCGAATCCGCAAATAGCACCATATCGTCCGCAAACAACAAGGCACATAACTGACAAATATCCAGACTTACCACCGCCGCACCAGAATGTAACAAATACTCATGAAAATCATTAATGTAAAGCGAGAACAATTTAGGAGATAGGCAACACCCTTGTTTAACCCCTACACAAAAATGATCTAGAAAATTTACCTGCCACCTTCACTACAAACTTAGTCATTTCATACATCGAAACCAAAATTAGTACAAACGCATTCGGTAAACCAATCTTCAATAACTCCTCCATCAATAGATCTCTCTTAACATTGTCGAATGCTCCCTTCAGATCTAAAAATACCACGTATAATCTACCCCTTTCTTTCCCCGTGTACTTACTAACTAAACAATGCAAAATAAACATTTGGTCAATCGTACTAAAACCCTTCCGAAAACCAGCCTGCACCGAGGATATTAATTCCTTGTGATCCAACCATCTACAAAGTCTAGAATCTAAAAATTTAGCAAATATTTTAGCAAAAGCATTCCCCAAATGGATGCATCTATAGTTTTCATGCAGCTGTCTACTACCCTTCTTAAATAATGGTATCGCTATAGAGGTTGTCCATTGTATCGGCCACGTAGCATTCACCATCAAACTAGAAAACAAGGCAACCATCACCTGCACAACCACCACCTTACCCCATCGCCACACAGACAACGGAATACCATCCGGACCGGGAGCAGAATTTCCTTTCATTTTACGCATAACATTCCAAACTTCAGCCTCCTCAACTGGAGCTAGTAATTTGGAATCTTCCTCTGTCAACGGGTAACATACCTTCTCCCTTACCTTCTCTTTCCACTGTTCACTAAATACCGTTTCCAACTTCATCCCTTTACTCTCATAATACCTCTCCCAAGATTGTGGCCCCAACTGAGGGACCTCACCCTTATCAACTAGCGACTTATTCACCCACTTCCAAAATTGCTTACCATCTTTATTTTTTAAAGAATCTCTTACCTTTTCCCTAACGCCCTCAGCCTCCTGCTTTTTCTTAGCCTTCACCAAAGCTTTGTACTCTCTTCTAATTTGTCTATACTTACCGAGGTTAGATTCTAGCTGCTGACTACCGCTATTTTTCACCAGTGTTAGTGCCTCCACCACCTTATTTTTCAACATCCGACAATCATAATCATAAAAAGAATCCTTCACTCTACCCATCCGCTCCTTCCTCTTTATCTGGTCATGATCACATGCAATCTCATACATAAACGATGAAAAATCAGAAATAGCCTCCTCAACTCGATTCGCTTTACCTAGCTCTATACAATTTTCTAGCATTTCCTGAGAACGTTGCTCTGTTACCTTATCTAAAATTCTCTTATCCAATCCCTCAGAAACCATAATTGGTCGTCTAACTATTACCTCTGGAACTGGAATATTACTACCATTTGTCTGCCTATCTTGCTCTATAATATCAGGCCCTTGAGATCTTGGAGAAACCATAAAAAGAGCAAGAGGGACGTGGTCAGAACCCACAACCCGAAGAACTCTACAATTCAGGCACCTTGACCAAAGAGACGGGCTAACCAAAAAATAATCTAAAACGCCAGTGCTGAAAATATATGTTTATACTGTATTTCAGCCAGCTGCGTGGGCCACAACAGCCGTCCTCGTGCCAGTCACGTGCATCTTCATCATCGTGTCGGTGAAGTTTTATCTAGCGCTGATGAAACACAACTATCTGTTACGCGAATCGACCGTCCAAGAGTTAGAACTCTTGAAGAGGGAGTGGGCCAGCACTAATATAACCTTTGGAAGAAAGGGGCCTCTTCAAACAGTGTAAGAGCCAAGGAAGAAGGAACTGACTCTAGTCTCCGTAGAAGTAAGAAAAAGGACCCTGCCAAGAAAGCAGATCTAAGAGTGTTATTTTTGCATTATTTCAAGGAGTATCACTGTCAGCTCACCAAGCGGTTGAGTGGAACCTCCCCTCGAAGTAAGACATTTGACAATGTAAAAGCCAGGTTCCAGCTCCAGAATACCAGAGCCTCGTTTTTGTTGCATGCTGCAGGTCCACTTCTCGGCCGATTCCGGACTGATTCTTTCTACATCCGTTTTTGCACTGCAGTGCTTCCGAGGAAGACGGCAGCGCTTCTCGAGAATCACGGACTTGCTCCCTGACCAAGTCCGTGCTTCCCTGCAAGATGCTGCAGCGCTGCCGCTTCAACCAAGAAGAAAGTGAATACAAAAACGCATATTATGCAAAGCAAAGAAGTGCTGCAGCAGCGATGCGGCAGCGCTATTGCAACAAAAACGAGGCACAGATATCTGTGGATATCCAGCCAACCTTTCCGGATACCATGGATATGACAAACGTTAATTATTTATAAAGTTTTAGTATCTATTGCCTCTCAGTAACACATGTCAATTTCACATATTCGAGTCCAGCGTTCCAAGCGCTGAAACTGAAACCCCCACAAACTGTTTGTGGGGGCAACGCAAAAACGCCCTTATCTCTCTGTCACAAGTATTGATATAGAGAGAGAGAGAGGGGGGGGGGGGCTTTCAGAAACTAGTCCGCTTGGAGGCTGAACTGGAATAAGGCGAATTCTTGTCATTTTACTCGGCCTCATGAAGTCATACACAAACATTTTGGCGCATGGTGCCCCCACGTCTGGGCATGCCCCAACGTCTGCCCACTTCATTACTGACGCTTGCTTTGCTTTCCAGAATATTCTACATGAATGTCATAATTCCATTTTCCACTGTTTTTCCTAACATAAAGATGCACAATTTCAACAGACAATACACTTATCTGTTGATGTCACAGAAAAGTTGTATTATGAGCCTTTAACTGTCACTTTCTTGTTAAAACATAAATCTTAAAAGGTCATAACAGAAATATCCTACAATACTAGATAACGTCAAAATATTGTCAGCTGAAATTTTATACTGTTGTGTTAATTTTGTTAAAGTTCTGGCAGTGTTGCGGAAATCAGTTGTCCACAGTAAGCTGTTTGTAACTTAGCTTTAGAGTAGTACCGTTCTGTAGACCCGATGAAAAATTTGCAGCCTGCATAGTTGTATCATAGTTGTACGGAAAAGTTGCATCTAGTGATATGTAATAGTAAAGAGTACTATCATTTAATGTGCCTCAGACTGGGTCTATCTTAAGTAGTAGTATCCAGTAGCATCCTGTCTTGCTCTAGGAGCATCCAGTCGTGCTAATAGTAGCTTGCAGTAACACGGTAGCCTTGAAGTAGAAGCATGTAGTAGCATCAGTTTGTACTCCGTGCTACTTTTTCGTACAAGTTCATACTACTATTCTGAGATAAATTTTGTATCGTGGCTCAAGAGTATCGGGGCAAATGATTGAATATCGTCTTTTATATCTAGGAACCAATTTGTATGTTGATGTCACAGAAAAGTTGTATTATGAGCCTTTAACTGTCACTTTCTTGTTAAAACATAAATCTTAAAAGGTCATAACAGAAATATCCTACAATACTAGATAACGTCAAAATATTGTCAGCTGAAATTTTATACTGTTGTGTTAATTTTGTTAAAGTTCTGGCAGTGTTGCGGAAATCAGTTGTCCACAGTAAGCTGTTTGTAACTTAGCTTTAGAGTAGTACCGTTCTGTAGACCCGATGAAGAATTTGCAGCCTGCATAGTTGTATCATAGTTGTACGGAAAAGTTGCATCTAGTGATATGTAATAGTAAAGAGTACTATCATTTAATGTGCCTCAGACTGGGTCTATCTTAAGTAGTAGTATCCAGTAGCATCCTGTCTTGCTCTAGGAGCATCCAGTCGTGCTAATAGTAGCTTGCAGTAACACGGTAGCCTTGAAGTAGAAGCATGTAGTAGCATCAGTTTGTACTCCGTGCTACTTTTTCGTACAAGTTCATACTACTATTCTGAGATAAATTTTGTATCGTGGCTCAAGAGTATCGGGGCAAATGATTGAATATCGTCTTTTATATCTAGGAACCAATTTGATGTCATATTTATCTGTATTACGAACCAAAAAATACGTATTAGAGGGCATTACATATTGCTTGCTTTGCTTTCGTAAATGTTTTGTTTCAATTTCATAATTTTCTTTTGCACTGTCACAATTTTCGTCACATCTGACACAAGTATGCAGTTTCACCAGAAAACAGAGAACGCTATGTTAATGTCACGCAAAATTGTGTTATGAGTCTTTAATGGTTACTTTCTCATAAAAACATAACACTAAGCATGGTTTGTCATAACAGGACATACATAGTAACACCAAGCTCACTCATAAATAATTGCGCAGCGCTTGTCGATAACATCTAGAATATCGTCAGATGAAACCGCGAATCCTTGTGTATATGTTGTTAAACTTGTGGCAGTGTTGCCCTGAGCAATGATCCATAATTTGTTGTTCGTTGTTCAAGTGATTGACTGATTAATTTGTATCAT
The DNA here is from genome assembly GCA_023053575.1 of Branchinecta lynchi. Lineage (NCBI taxonomy): Eukaryota > Metazoa > Arthropoda > Branchiopoda > Anostraca > Branchinectidae > Branchinecta > Branchinecta lynchi. Next base: position 4,160,263 of record JAKZAP010000021.1, on the reverse strand, counting down.
CTTTTAATATGTGGGAGCCGATTCGATATGTCACATCCGTCGATATTGTGAACCAAAGATTACGTATACAGTAGAAAAAGTGATGGTAATATTTAACTACATCTGATTGTACGGCTTAAAGCATATCTGAACGACTTTTATCTGGTCTTTTGTAATCCTGGTCTGTAACTGACAATCCCAAAGGGGACATTTTAAAACCTGGATGTACTAACCCTAGCCTGGCCCACTATTCAGCTTGCGCTTGGTATAAACCAATACTCTTGCGTGCGCCATTATCAAGTAGGCTACCGGCCAATATTTCAGACATCAAAATTCTTCTCTAAACAAGAGTTCCCTTCGACCAAGAATAAAAATGGAATGAGAAAATGATATGGATCAATTTGGGTCCCCGAAGCATATTTTCAAGCTGTGACATCTTATCGCCCAGCCCGATGAAAAATTTGTAGCCTGCGTAGTAGTATGGTAGTAGTACGAAAACGTTGCATTTAATACTATGTAGTACCAAAGAATACTATCATTTAATGTGCCTCAGACTGGTCCAATCTTATATAGTAGTATCCAGTAGCATGCTGTCTTGCCATAGCTGCATCCAGTCTTGCTAATAGTAGCATTCAGTAGAGTCTTGGTAAAATGCAGTAACACGGTAGCCTTAAAGTAGAAGCATGTACTAGCATCGTTAGTACTGCATGCAACTTTTTCGTACTACTTCATAGTACTATTTTGAGATAAATTTTTCATCGAGATACTCCCGTGAGTAGACAGAGCACAGTGCCCCAGTAGGGCACGACCCTTCTGGATTTCAAAATCCACGTCCTTGATTCAAATTCAAATATTTTATGGACCTCCAAGATCGGAGAGTATAGAATGAAATAAATACAAACAAATGGCCCAACATGTAATACTACAAAAAAAAAACAATTTTTTGTAAACACAAAAAAAAGAAAAAGAGGCAGTGTTTTTGCCTCTAAATAGGTATCAGAAACAAAATGCAAAACAATGACTTGGCTTAAGGTAGATGTAAAAACTACTGTAAATCCCCCCAAAAAGATTAATTCAATTTTGAATCTGTATAATAAAACTTGGGATAGTGATCGTTTGACCCTAGGTTTCCTGATATGGTGCCACTGGCTGTCGGAAGTCCATCCGTCTATACCGTTTGTTTCGATGAGAAGCTCTACGGCTCACGAAATTAATGCCTGGAAGATGCTTGCTAATGAAAAGCAGAAAAGGGCTAGCGGGACCTTACAAATTTGACTTAAACTAAACTAACTTCAACTGTCAAAGCTATGCATGTCATTCCTAACCCTGCCTCAGTACATCACTATGTACTTGACTGACTCGTTTTTAGCCTCACCAATAGGGGGATATTCAGTCTTAGAAAAAGTGTCCGGCACACCATTGTGTCCTTTGTTAATGGGCTCCTAAAGGGCCAAGAATGCTGCGGACAAAAGCGGAGTTTTTCCCGGCCAGATTTTCTGCACTTTTGTCGTGAAGGTGTACAAAATCTCAACTTTTCTGTACGAAATGGATGATTGCGGCTGAAATCCTGGCAGATATTCCAGCCTGGAATCGTCGTCTGTTCGCCGCAGAAGTCGTTCAGATCGTTGCGGCATACGGATTAATTAGAAATGCGATAAAGTTGGACCTCACAATGATTGATGATTTTGTTTTCTTTCTCTTTGGACAAAGCTATTTCGACTAGCTACAGTCAAGTATGGTTCTTTGAAAATTTCCCAGAATCTTTGAGTACCTTTGTCTGTTTTTTTTTTCTCCAAAACAGTCCAATGAGAATGATAAATTAAGAACTTTGCTATCTGCTAAGAGACAAGTTCTGGTTTCTTGACAAAAAAATTCCATTAATTTTGTGTTGATGTGCCCTTTTTTGACTTGAAAACTTTGGGACATACTCTAGTAGGAAATTATCATAAATTGTCGTATAAATATACAAAATCTGATTATCCAATTACAAGTAGACGCCTCGTGGTCACTAGCCAACTAGTTGGCTACTGTAAAAAAATTCCTATAGCAAAAGGCGGCGTTGCCGACTAGTTGGCTACGAGAAGAAATCGTATAGGATTTTTGTTTGTGTTCCTACTAGTCCGCCACTGTAAGAAGTTTCGTATAGGAAATCCCGCATTGCCGACTAGTTGGCTACAAGATAAATTCGTATAGGTTTTTTGTTTGTGTTCCAACTAGTCCGCCACTGTAAGAAGTTTCGTATAGGAAATACCACATTGCCAACTAGTTGTCTACGACGAGAAATCGTATAGGAGAAAACTTTATGTCCAACTAGTTGGCATAAATAAGAAAATTCGTCAAGGAATGCAGAATTATCAAACTAATTCGCTAAAATAAGAAAAAAAATTATAGAGACATATTGAATAATCAATTAGATAGCGGTTAGTTTATTGCGTATAAGATAATGTGGCGCATAGCCAACTAATAGGGTCAAAATCCTTCTTGAGACTGAAAGCTTGAAACCGACTAGTTGGGTGTTTCGAAATTTCTATGTGAATTGACACAATCCGACTATCTCTGTACGAGTGAGACACATACCCAACTAGCTGAATAAATAGTTTTCTCCTAGACGAATTCTCGCCCTGAAATTTATGCCAATCCAACTAGTTGGCTAAAATAAGAAAACTAGTCAAGGAATACAGAATTATCAAACTAATTATCTAAAATGAGAAAATTTGTGTAGAGACACATTGATAATCCAATTAGATGGCTGTTGGTTCAGTGCCTACTAGACAAAGTGGCGCATAGCCAACTAATTGGATCAAAATCCTTGTTGAGACTAAAAGCTGTTCTGACTAGTTGAATATTTTCTTAAATTCTTATCCAAACTCATACAATCCGACTAGTTGGATATTTTCTATAATCCCTATATGAGTGTGAAATTTATCCAACTAGTTGGATATAAAGTTTTCTACTATACGACTTCTCGTTCGAGTCAACTAGTTGGCAATGTGGGATTTCCTATACAAAATTTTTTACGGTAGCGAACTAGTTGGCTACAAACTTTTCTGCTATATGATTTCTGATCGTAGCCAACTATTCGGCAACGCCGGATTTCCCATACGAAATTTCTTACAGTTGCGGACTCGTTGGAACACGAACAAAAATCCTATACGGATTTTTATCATAGCCAACTAGTCGGCAACGCGGGATTTCCTTACGAAATTTCTTACAGTTGCCGACTAGTTGGAACACAAACAAAAATCCTATACGGATTTTTATCATAGCCAACTAATCGGCAACGCGGGATTTCCTTACGAAATTTCTTACAGTGGCCGACTAGTTGGAACACAAACAAAAATCCTTTACAGATTTTTATCATAGCCAACTAATCGGCAACGCGGGATTTCCTATACGAAATTTCTTACAGTTGCCGACTAGTTGGAACACAAACAAAAACCCGATACGAACTTTTCTCGTAGCCAACTAGTTGTCAACGCCGGCTTTTCCTATAGGAAATTTTTTACAAATGCCAACTAGTTGGATAGTGACCGCGAGGTGTATATGTATGATTGGACATTTAGATTTTGTATATTTATACGACAATTTCTTATATTTTCCAACTAGAGGTGTCCCAAAACTTTGCTATCATCTTGCTTCTTACTGCCACCTAGTATTCCTTTCATTTGCCACGTGAGTGTAACTTACCGAATAGATGGCGTTCAAAGCTACAGACGCTCTAAAACAGAAGAAGAAGCACATTTAAAAATCCATAACTAAAATTGAACTGCCCAGTTTAAAATCTGCTCTGTGCTAGGACAGTCGTGAGACAGCATGCCATTAGGTGATATAAAGTTTGTAATTTTTCCTTCCGATTTCAATCAATCAATTTTATCGATCAATTTTATTTAGAACCCTAATAGCACTAGGCTAACATGGGCCGGAAAAATAAACACTCACTACAATACAAGTAAGACGCAAACTAACAAACAATAAATAAGAAACGAACATAGATCATGAACAGTTAAAATGTTTAGTAAAATACGGAACGAATGAATTTAGGTATCTTTCGGAAGATTTCGTAGGCGGGGGAACAATCTTGGGTTTTGGGTCGTCCTTGCTTCGTGTATTCGGTCCATGAGAGGGTGTAACGAAGTCTGGAAGGAGGGTCCTGTGGTGTTGAGAATTCAAAATTTGGTGGCCAAAACGCATGAGAAGATTATGTCTTCTTTCAGACAGTTTTTCGATATCGAGGATTTGAAGGCTTTCGTTATAAGATTTGTAATTGTGACCAAGTATTATTCTGCAGGCTCTCTTGTGCAGTCGTTCGATTTCGGCATCCTGAACTTTACTTAAGCCAGGATGCCAAACTTGGCAGCCGTACTCTGAAATTACTCTGAGATTTGACTGTTTTGTAAGCAAGTAGAGAACAGTTTTGGATATGTAGGTGTATGTAGGCTATTAGTTGGTGTACAATCTGAGCGGGAAAGGCTTTAAAATAATTTATGGCAAAGATTTCATTAAAAGTGATGAACCGGCTGTGTAAAGATTGTGTATTTGCTCTACTCACATCTTTTTACCGTGATCGTAAAATTTCAGTTCCTTACCGTACCTACATGTTACCACCGATGTTTTCACTTTAGCTGCGAGGTTTGGCCACTCTCGATTTTGGTGGTCACGAATTACTTGGTAACGCGAGAGGTGGTGTACCCTACTTGGTGTACACCACCAAGTAGGACCAAGGCAGTAGGTAACTTCTCGCTTATTCGTTTTTTTTCTGCGGTCAACGACGGACGAACTCATAGTTACTTGCGGTAGATGGATGGAACCAAGAACTTGTAATGGAAAGAACTATCGTCTCTCGGTCCGTTCGCCGATAAAAAAAAAAAATAAAAAAATTCAAGATCAAGTTGGTAAACACTATCTTGCGCAGATGCTAATGCTCTATATGACTAAGTCCAAAACACGCCAGTGATCCTCAGGAAGAAAGAGTAAGCGTCTCCGTAACGAATCAAACTCAAATACTCAAATCCTGTGTCAACCAATCACGGCAATGTTTGGAAGCAGATGTGACATCACTTCTGCCTTTCTTCCGCTAGGTAGCCGTAGAGGCTGAAGATTTTGCATCGGCAAAGAGAGATAGTCATCAAATATATTCCTGAGACCTTGGATACCAACTTGCTGTTTTCATTGGCGCCGTCCTGGTCGAACAGTTAGCGTTCTGAACTCAAAAGCGAAGGGTCGCTGGTTCGAGTCTCAGTGGTGGCCCATAGTTTGGTATGATGTTAGTGTCGGGAATTAAGCATGGGAAGAGTTGGATGACCTCATAAACAGGCATCGCGCTCAGAGAGGGCAGTGAATGGGGAGATTGGCACCTGCCAATACTCTTGATGACTATCTCTCCTTGCCTATCCAGAATCTCCGGATATCTAGCGGAAGAAAGGCAGAAGTGGTGTCACAGCTGCTGCCAAAGATCGCGGTGATTGATTGACACAGGATTTGAGTCGTACGGACACGAGTGCTCCTTCTTCCTGAGGATCGCTGGCGTGTTCCTGATTGGTCAACACAGGAAGGAAGTTCAGTCCTTATAAACAAATTAGTGTTTTTGTCAAAAGTGAGAATAGAGAAGCGAGAAGAGCAAAAACTGTAATCTGTGCGAGAATTTAGAAGCGAGGACTGGGAATATCCTTGTGTCCTTGACTCGAGCCTCGTAAACAACTGGTGTTGGTCAATGTTGACGTAGCTTCAAATTCAGTCTTCCATTTTTCTGTCGGTTGTGAACACATATTGCTTATTTCGCATGTATTGATCAGGGGAGTAACGAAGGTGCAGGAATGGGGGGAGGAGGAGGGACCTTGTCGGCCGGATGCGAAAGAAATAAAGTAAGAACAAGTAGTCATCGACCACTTCGCCGCTAGTAACGAATATCATGCTTGAAGCCCCCCCCCCCCCCCCCCGCTTAGTTACGCACCTCATATTTAGTGTTAGGGTTTAAGCGCGTTGTCAGAAGTTTGTTAACATTTAGACCATGGTTGCAATTCCTGATGTTATGTTAAACGCCGGTCATAGCATAAATATTCCCGACGTCCAACATAACATTTAGCAGAAGTATCCCCATAAATTTGTTAAATTCCATCAAAGTTTTGACAATGTAGGATGCGACATATAAAAGAATATAATTATTTATTTAAGGAGTTTACTTGTATGGTGTAAGAATTTTTGGCCTTTCATTGCTCTCTCGGTATAAGAATATCGAGTGTGTATTAATTGTATTTCCTCAGTTGCTACACTGTCGGAACTATAACAAGGACAACACAGCACCGTAGATGCGCAGTTCACCAGATAACAATTGGCCTTATTACAGCTCAGCGCTCCAAGTGGACTAGTTTCTGTTAGTCCCCCATTGCCTCATAACCAACACTTGTGTAGACATAGTAAAAAGTCGGATTCATAGGGTAGTGGGTCACTTTCAGTGTCTGCTTACCTCTGCTTACCTGGGACACAGATGACAGGTTTTCCAGTTACTAACCTGTGGATCTATTTTACCATGTCTGAACCAAGTGCTGATGGTGAGGCATAGGGGGATTAATAGAAACTAGTCCACTTGGAAGCGCTGAACAGGAATATGGCCAATTAGGATCCTAGCTGTTATGGTTTTCAAACTTTGCGCGTTGAAACGTTATGCATAGAAGAAGAGCCGAAACACCGCCAGAAAAGATCTGTTGACTTTTTTTGTATCATCATTTATCGGAGAAGTCAGGAAATACTTTTTCGGCAGTTTTTCGACTTTTCCTACCAATGCTTGTTCTTATGCATAACCTTTAATGTACAACGTTTGCATGATCATAAAAATATACGAGTTGTCTGTTGAAACTGCGCATCCTTGTGTTATCTGTTATGAAACTTTTAGCAGTGTAGATATGCGATTTGGCTGTGAAGTGACTTCCAGACTTGGCTTCACTCCAGACCCGTTCTTAACATAAATGGATGTCTTGAATCTGGAAGAAAAATCTAGACAGTGAAGCCGGGATTTGAACTGAGAGGCTGGGGACACGGATGTTCTAATACAGTGATATGTTTCTGGTATTACATATACTCGTGTTCCCGTAGTCCTTAGTTCACTAGCCACTGTGGTTAGTACCGGATCCCAGTTGGAAAGATCTGGAACATTAATTCAAAATGTACTCTGCCAAAGTATATAAATTTGCTGCTTTTTCCTCGTACAGTTTTTTTTTCGGGACGATTGTTGTCGTTTTTTACATTTATCTCACTTTTTTATGTGGCATATGGCTAAAATTAAATTTCCTGGAACATCTGCTGGTTTTCCGCTAGTCTATCAAGTGCGTATAACAAAATGAGAAATTTGGTAAGAAATATTTCAAATATTTTGATACGAGTATTCATATAACTAGGACTGAAGCCTTCGTAGCACGTCTCGGCCGGGAAGCTGTCCTGAATCCTGGCTGATTTTTATAAGCATCGACAATAGCTAAACAAGGAAAGCGTCTCAGTGACGTTAGGGAGGGGTAGATGTTCCTTCAGCCCAAGCTGACTGCGAATCATATTTGACGGTGCAAAACGGAGCAGTCAGCTACATTTTATCAGAGCTATATTTCGGCCCTTCTTGGCAATGATCCTCTTCAGGCTCAATGAACTTGTGTAAAAATGATCAAACGTTCTTCCTTAAAGTTCAATGGGCACATCAAACCATCCCAGTCCCACTCTGTAACAACCTAGGAACAAAGCTTACCCCCTAGATTAGCAGCTTTTTCAACAGTTTCCTCTCTGTGATATTTCAAAGCGTAAATTTTGGGCCAGTACATGCTCAATTTACTAGCTTGGACAAAGATAAAAGTAATGTTTCTTGTAATACTTAGTATATCATTATTTTATGCATAAATCAGCTTGTATAATTCAGATTTGAATAGGTCATTTGTTTCTGAATGATTTTTGTAGCTATGTTATTTTTTTATAAGCTTATTGCATATTCTGGTACATTTTATAAATCAAGCTTCACAACACTATTCCACAAAGAAAAACTCATGATAGGTACTTTAAGCCATGGAACTTCCGATGAAACACTAGAACAATCAGGTAAACTGCATCTGCGGCTTGACTTTGGTGACATCTCAAATATATCCTTTTCTATCAAGCATTGCTGGGAGTTTTTGAATTTCTTGCCACGATATCACAGCTCCTAAGATTTGGATCGCCGAAATGCCAGAGAGGTAAAGACAAGCGTTAACAAGAAAACGGCCGATTTTCGTAGCGCTTTCTAAAGGAAGTCGGTAATGTTTATTTGTGAAGCATTTAATACAAAGTAAAGCATTAGAAGTGTCCATTGTGCTTTAAATATCTGATTTTGTAAACTTCTTCTTCACTTCATTTTGAACTTTTTCTTCCACTACTTCATTTTCTAGAAGTTAAAGTTCATTTTCCAGCTTGAGCCTGAAGAGGTCCCTTGCCAATAAGGGCCGGAATATAGCTCTAATAAATGTAGCTGACTTATCCGTTTTGCACCGTCAAATATGTTAGGGGGGTTATTATGTTCCGTGTAAAATCAGAGTCTCCGGGTTCCAAGAATAGGAGGGTTTATGAAAGTAGGTGGCAGCAAGAGCAAATAAGCCAGCAAGAACCTTCGTCTTTGGTCCCATGCACCAACAATGGATACCCCGACAAAACTGAACAGAGCTAGAGCCACTTGCCGAGCTTTCGGTTGGGTTGACGCCCGTTTACTTTCCTCTTGCCGCGTATCTCCTACCTCCACTGATCGGAGTACGGAGGTTTTACGTCTTATTTGCTCTTGGCAGCAGTGCCATTATAGGTGCGGCGGGTCCTTAAAGTTTAACTGAGAAGCAAAAGCCAACTTATCTTTGTATCACTGAATTATTTGGATTTCGTTAAGGGATTTTTTACCATTATCTACTCTAGTAGTGGCGTTCAGAATACCTACGGCGAACCCCACGATGCAAATTCTACTATGCCGCGGAAAATTTGAATCTCCACAAAAAAGCGGCTTTGGCCAGTGGTTCGCTTGATGAAGACCGCTTACTGCCTGAACAACAAAAAATGTGTAAATCATTTTCGTAAGGCATACGACACAGATACAAGCGCATAGAGGGACAGGGAAAGTCAACTATTCGAAAATCGATTAATCGTGAATAGCCGAGCAACGAAGTAACGCATCTTCATCGGGTCTTCAAGCCTATTTAAGTGAGTAAGTGATGGGTAACGAGACTGTCCTATCTCATCTCTTTGCGGTTACATTTTAAAGCATAGGTTATCCCAAAATCAGAAATGTGTGGTAGACTGCTCTGGTAAACGCTGTCACTCTAGGTCGTTTGTGTTCTACTCGCTTGCGTCGTATGTGCGCTATCAGAGCCGTCGCTGCGGCAACTTGGTCGGCACAAACCATCCGCTTCGAGAAACACACTCGAAGACGCCAGTGATAGAGGGTGCGGGTGTAACAAGAAAAAGACAGCAAGGAAAGCGGCAGAAGCCGAAGCTTCTGCGAAGAAGCGCGCTGGCGCCAAAGTCACTGCGGCGAAAAAGGCTAGGAAACAGAAATCGAGGGTAAGAAGCGGAGACCCTGAGGAAAGCGATACAAGGGTTCAACATCACAGGAGCGACGTTGAAGCTGCAGGCCAAAGAAAAGAGGGGGTGGCCGCTGGAGCAGCAAAACCCTGCGAGTGTGATGGAAAAGAAGCTTGTCACTGCAACAGGGTTGTGAGAGATCGTAAGTTACTGAGACAAGAGTAAGCAAGTTCTTTTTTTAAAAAAATTTCCAGCAACTTCCCGTGTAATACCCCTGCTCGGTCTTTATGACCACCCCGATGGAAAATTCTCGAGAATTAATTATATGGAGTTGTACGAAAAGTAACATGCAGTAGTAACTGCTGCCACGGCATGCTACTACTAGCAAACTGTATGCTACTACAGCAAGATTGGATGCTATCGGATACGGCTACTTAAAGGACCCCTCGCACTATTTACTCTTCAACTAACAGTATTTTAAAATATTTGAATATTTTAAAACTATGCTGTGCTTTCAACAAATAACCCACGGTTTTGGCTGTTTTAAGCCTTTTCCGAGACCCGTTGACTTGAAGGGAAAACAGGGAAACAGCTGACATAATCGTTTTTTCTGATGGAAAAACTTCTCGCAGGCAACCGTCGACAGCGTAATACACATCGAAGGTAGCAAAACAGGGCAAGTGAGACAATCAGCGTGGTTTTGTTAGAGTGGTTAGAATGCACCTTACGAAATTGGGGTCTCCGGGTTTAGAAATATGTGGAGTCATTATGGAAGTAGGTTGCATTAGTATTGTAAGTAAGACAGGTCCTTTAAGATTAACCAAGTCGGAGGCATCTTAAATCAAAGTATTCTATACTACTACATATCAATACATGCAACTTTTTCGTACGACTACCATACAACTACACAGTCAAAGAATGTTTCATCGGGACGAACATCAACAAACTGATTAAAATTTGCCACATTAGACCATAAATGGAGTATAATCACCAAGAGGAAACAAGACCAAAATTTTCGACAGAATCCCTAAAATTTCAGTATTATTGGACTTTTTGATCCAGACAACCACATCTTGTTGATCTCCGGTCTTCGCCAGGCCCCTTAAACATGTTACTGTTTATCCCTAACCAACCGCTTGAAAATGTAAAACAAAATTGATACCATAGTGGTAGAGGCGAGCCAAGAACTTATCGATCTCTTGTCTCGTAGAGACTTACCGACTTAGCAATAAACTTAAACTTTCAGCTTATTTCGAATCTCTCAAATTCCGGAATTTGATGAATTTCGGAAGGATGACTTGTCTGAGAAGTAAACAAAGTTCAGAAATGGATTCATCGCGTGTTCTTAGCCCCGATGCGAGCTTCTAATTGACTTGAGAATCAACATTTTTTAACCAAATTTCCGGTTTTAGCCGGATTACGGATGAGCTACATTACCGGGGAGAAAATTAGTTTCGGACCTGAGCCTCGTTTTTGCTGAAATAGCGCTGCCGCATCGCTGCTGCAGCTCTTCTTTGCTTTTGAATAATATGCGTTTTTGGATTCACTTTCTTCTTGGTGGAAGCGGCAGCGCTGCAGCATCTTGCAGGGAAGCACGGACTTGGTGTGGGATCAAGTCCGTGATTCTCGAGAAGCGCTGCCGTCTTCCTCGGAAGCTCTGCAGTGCAAAAACGGATGTAGAAAGAATCAGTCCGGAATCGGCCGAGAAGTGGACCTGCAGCATGCAACAAAAACGAGGCTCTGGATTTACCGTCCCCACTTTCGAATATCGACGGTCTCATTGGGTTTGAAACTTCCTGCCTTACTTTTGCCAATTCCCGGTTTCAGTCGGATTCCGGGCGAACTACTTATCCGGTAAAAAAATTAGTTTCTCTGAAGTTCATTTTTCTTTCAGTAAAGAGGAAGAGCCCTGCAAGTGCGGACCTGGACCATGTACCTGCACCAAACACCAAGACCATAAAAACCAACAATCAGGAGTAGACATATAAAATTGTTTGGGGAGATTATTTCGAATATAAACACAAAGAAGTCATCTTCGTTAGTTCGCGTGTCAGGAGAAAAATAAGACACCAGAATTCATAAGCTTGTTAACAGGCTTGTTAACTCGCAATACGGGTGTACACCGGGCATGATGAGGAAACACTAGAGTCTCGACGAAGAAACGGGCAGTTTCTGACGCTTGAGACAAGCAAGCAATTGTCATTGGACGCTTTACGTAGACTCGAAGACAAACTTGTACACCAGCGTGGACCCCTCGCTTTACACACTAGCATATTCTTTACTGTCCAAAATGTTTGGAGGGGGACCAGGGTATATATTTACCGACTGTTTTTTAGAAAAAAATTGACTGTTTCTAAGAAAAAGTTGAATTTTTAAAGAAAAATCGACTGTTATTGAGAACAAGAACTACGAACTCATATGGCACTTGTTACGAGTAGGTGGTGTGAGAAGCGAGAAAATGAATCGGAGCATTTGTCCGGGAATTCCGATACCCCTCCCCACCGTGCTTGGATCCGGTCCAGACCCTAAAATATGTCATCTAAGGCAGACAATATCTCTACTTTCCAAGTTTCATTCAAATCAATTCACTCGATTAACCCCTATGCGAGCCGCAAGATTTCTGGGACTCCCCCCTACTGTGGCCGAGTACGACTCGAACACACACTAACATCTCTTCTCCATGTCCGTCAAGTTTAACTCGAATCTGAGCATATCTGGAAATTTCCGGTTCCTACTATAACGGTGTATCGCATTGCTAATAGTGTTTTAACTGGACCCCGCAAGTGAGAGTCCCCTAGGCACCTTTTATTGTTCACGCTTTTTGTACTGCAACTATTTGTGCTTTACCGGAATTGTGGTTCTGAACAATTGTGGTCAGCAGTATTTGTATCTTGAAGACTTGTGGTTACGATCTACAAGCCAGGGTGTTCGCGCTAGTCGTAGTCTTCGCTTGAAATGCAATAGTTCGTATTGAATTAACCCAAGTACAGTTGATGGTTGTATTGGATTGTACTTGATTGTACAGAGTGGTGAGTGAATATATATATTACAATCCCTGGTACTGCGTTATCGCCTCTAGACTAAAGAGGACCTGACTCGCCCCCTCGCTACCCATATTACTATATACCGGGAATACGGTATAACTGGTGGCAGCTTCGGTCTTTAGTTTTTGGAGGTCTTTAACGTAGTAACAGAGAGGAAGTTTCTTTACAGTGCTAGAATGGTAAGAGAAAAATCATGATTAAGAAGCAGGGAAAATATGCGAAAATGGCAAAGAGAAAGGGAAAAAAAATATTTTGGCGAAATTTATTTTGTCAAGATTAGCCATTTGGAAATGTGATCGGAAACAAAAGATTGTTTTTGACTTTGATTTTTTTTAGTTCATAATATTTATTGTATAGTATATAACGTAATTTTCAGTATTTTATACGTTTTCGGTGATTAAGCTTACTGTTAGGTCTCGTCGCGACCGATGTCTGTCCGCAAATTTTACTTGGAGAGTCAGTGGAACGATGTCGTCTGCTGTCTGAACGGTTGCTAGTCCATATAGGTTCCTCGAGTTCGTGTTGCGCGTGGTAGCACGACCAGCTCTTGTTGAATCTTGTAGACGTCAGTTTGGGCTGTGTTGGCAGGATTTGTCTAGTTGGTGGCATGGCGTGGCCAGAATGGCACGTAGGATACCCTCCTTTCACGGTAGGAGAAGCATGGAGACAATGCTCCTTGATAACCGCCAAGCACCCAGAAATAGCGCGCATGTTATACGCCAAATCCAGTCAGAGGTCCGTATCAGTTTTGTGGAAAAACTGCTGATTCGTGGAACGGCAGAATTTGTTGATTGCGCGTTTGCGGCTCACGCCGCAAGTGTGAGTACGCACCTAAATATATTTCGAGACTCGGGTGAATATAGGGGAGCAATGATACACGGAGCCAGGTATTCCCCCACCCCCCTTCTCTGAAAATTATGACAAGTTGCCAGCAGACATTAGCGCTACTGTTATAGTTAGACGACCGATTCAACAGTACAATGATAAGTAACTAAATCGACTGAATAAAAGGTTCAGCCAGACAGACTAGAATCTCTCTGTAAACTTAGAAGGATCACCGGGTCCCAAGTTTTCGTTCTAGTCCAGCGCGAGAAAATCAAGTAAAATGAGTAAAACATGCAGAATTTTGTTTGACGACGAGAATTGTGGACTTCCACAAGTGTGGATTGTGGCCAATCACAGCCGAGAGTAAAATAGTATGGCGGAAGCTGTCGTCTGAAGAGCGATTCAGGCAAGGAAATTTTGAAAGTCAATACAAGCGCCTAGCAGGACCAACTTGTATTGACCGTGTTTATGATATTTAGTTTTTTTTTGCGACAAACTCCACCTGCCCCAAGTGTTATGACATCCAGCCCCAAACTGTATAGAGTAAGCAGTGTTAATAATTCATGTTAATAATGTTATAATAATACTAATAATACAAAGCAAGAGAAAAGGCTTTCGCCTCTAAATAATTCTAAGAAATTTTGAGTAGTCGAACTGATCAGAGTTAAAAATCCCATCAACAATACACTTGAAACTATTGATTGATTCAGGCGGAAAAACTAGGCAGTCATATTAGTAACCCGACCAAATAGAAAGACCCAACACAATGCCCTAGGAAGATTTCCGTTCCTGGATCCTACCATTTTACGGGGAGTAGAGGAGGGGGAATCCGGAAATTACTGACTTCCGTAGGTTGTGAAAAAATGGTCCGATTCAAGTGAAACTTTATAGGTGATAAAAACTGATGACCTAGATATGCAAAGCATGTGTACGAACCCATGCGGCTATGGTAGGGGGGAGGGAACTTCGACATGCACACAAACCAAACGGATGGGCAGAATGGAATGCAACTTGGACCGTGCCAAGTTTATGCGGCCTAGATTTGTCATTTGGCGTCCGAGCCGGATCCGACCAAGGTAGGAGGAGGATGAAGTAGTATACCGTGCTATTCGATATATGGTTGTATGGGTAGCGAAGGGGCGAGTCAGGTTCTCCTTAGTCTAGAGGCGATAACGCAGTAGTCAGGAGTGTGGTATAGATGTAGTTTTATTCACTCACCGCACTGTACAATCGAATACAACCATCAACTGTACTTGGGTTAATCCAATACGAACAATTGCATTTCAGGCGAAGACTACGACGCGCGAATACCCTGGCTTATATCTTAATCTTAGAATGGCTCACGAATTGTAGATCTGAACCACAATTGTTCAAGATACAAATACTGCTGACCACAACTGTTTCAGAACCACAATTCCAGTAGCCTACAAATAGTTTCAGTACAAAAGCGTGAACAATAAAAGATGCTTAGGGGGTTCTCACTTGCGGGGTGCAGTTAAAACACTATTAGCAATACGAAACACCGCTATAAGTCGCCCGACCTAGGAGAAACAAATCTCCCAATCTGTGTTGAACGACACTACTAATGCCTAACCAAATACTTCGATTGTAGACGGCGGTTGTACGCAGCTGAACTCAAAAACAGAATTAACCTGAGTTGCGAACCTCGGGATTCCAGATATTTACACCGATCAACATAGAACGATATACACTATTACATAGCGCAACTTACAAACTATGATCGTGATCATCGCGATCGCGAAACTCGAAAAAACTTTTTATCGCTAGATTGGCTTACGGCCTCTAGCTCTGACTCCCCCACGCCCGAACCACCCCATACACTGGCCACCACGTCCAACTTGCCGATTGTTCATAATTTGCACTGACCACACGATTATTTTTGGAATGCGGTGTCCAAACGGAACACGGAGCTGAGTCGCTTACTAAGTACTACACAGTTCATTTTGGTTTATAATCCTTCTAATATCCATAACTTTTAATGTAGGAGAATGTAGAATGTTTGTATGTAGAAAATGTCCAATATCGTAAATCAGAGAATCCGTGCACCGCCTCGGCACCGACAAACGCGGCCGATTTCCAAACAAGAAGTTTCCTGATTTACCTAAAGAGCTCTTGTCGGGACTGAAACCAGAATCCATACACTGACAGACGTTGCCAATTTCCCTACAACAAGTGTCATGATTTACTGACAGCACTTTCGTCGGTATCAGAAACGAAATGAGGAAAGTGTTCGTCAGAGCTCTTATCGGTACCGAAGATCGAATCTACGCACCGTCTCCGCGCCGAGAAACGCTGCCGAATTGCCAACAAGAAGTTTCCTTGCTTACCGACAGAACTTTTCTCGGTATCAGAAACGGTATGATAAAAGCGTATGTCGGTGCAACAGGATTTTTCGTGGGGGAGGGGCCACGCCTCCCCCTAGTTTCGCCACTGATAGGTAGTGAGCTTTTCACTTTCTGCTACTGAGATAAGATATATGCAAAACCTCCATTACCTGGGAAACAGATTGCAGATTTTCTACTCACCAGCCTGTGGATCTAATTTACTATGTCTGTCACAAGTGATGATGGTGAGTCATAAGGGTATTAACAGACTAGTCCGCTTGGAAGCACTATCCTGGGATATGGGGAAAGCGGAGCGTTAGGCGATAACATTATTTTGACACGATCCATGACGTGAGTCCTTCTCAACGCAGGATCGATCCATAACGCCGCCACATTCCATCCGAAAGTCGGGAACTGAAACATCTGAGAGGATTGGCAAAATATCACAGACATCCGATAAGAAGTTTTGGTGCGAGTATTAGGACAAGACTTATTTTTCTCTGTATCTCCGACACAAGGCCTTCATACACCCCTCATAATATCCAATGCCGAATTGCCGCCTTGTAATATATTCCGACCCGAGACCAACTTGGCCGAGGTGGTTTAGTATATGGGGAGAAGGAAGCCCGTGAGAAAACGGACTAGAACCTCGACGGTGTCAGTGACCTTTCCATAATTTCTTCTTGATAACTACAACCCATGGGCCTACCAAATGGAATCTCCTATATTTTCCAACTCTTACTTCACTAATATTCTTAAATTTATTCATAATCTAAATATAATTTTATATTTAAAATATATCTATATATATACATTCTTTTTTTCTTCTTTTTTTTAAACCTGGCGAGCTTTGTTGGCCAATCTTCCTACTTCCACTTCTTCCATGCTTCTCAAGAATCGAATGGACCTCGTCCGGGTAGTTCTTGGGCCAGAATTAATATATTCCGACCCGAGACCAACTCGGCCGAGTGGAATTGTATCAGTTTCAGACACGGCTAGGCCTAAGAGGAATTGAAATTAGCTAAACAAACCTGGATAAACGTACACAAAGAAGTAACTTGTCATTGTTTACTTTACGCTGGCGCATCTAGCGGCCAAAAAATAACTACTATGGAAGGAATTTTATGAAGTGCGTATTAATAACGGGTCAGCCACATTTGGCTATCAACATCGCAATGATACAGGTTCAAAAGTTATCATTATCAGCGAACTTAAAGCCATGAAAAGCTATTCAGGTTCTGAAACTCATCTTACTGATATTGCAGTTCCATCCTTGTTTTAGTAATATTAATAATATAATGCAAAATAAATAGGACAATTCTATTGTTTCAAAACTTGACATGGAAACTATGAGAAACCATTGTTAAGAGGATGGACGAGTGGAGGCGAGGTTTAATGAAGATAAGGCTCCTGGGGTGTGGGCTGAAGACATTCTGACACCGTAGGTGCCCACTAGCCCCAGGACCAGTCAGGAAACCGGACAAAAGAGACAAGGGAAAACTTCTCATTTTAACAAGAACGGTCTGCACGGACACGACTTCAAGCTGACTGGCTGTCCATTTTTCAAAGACACTGGTAGACGATCGTTCCAAAAGAGATTGGTAGTCAGAAACGCCCTCGTCTGTAAGTAGTTTTGAGTAACTCTTCTGTACGCTGACAAAATTATGACAGAAAGGGTTTTACACGTATGGTATACTATAGGCCATTGGCCTATTTTTTGAATTAAACTGTAAGTATTCTCAAAAAAAAAATTAAATCTTTGTCTTTCTTTTGGTATTCCGAAAAAAAGGACAAATTCTTTTGACAAACTAACAAACCTACACCTATCTCATCTCGACTGATCGAATTGATGCGACAAATCCTTTGGCTTAGCTTTAACCAAAATATGATTCAGAACCCTCGACGGTTTTTCGACAACCCTCGACAAGGATATGATTCGTGATTTGAGGATGCGGTTCCGGACACATTAGTGGGTACATTACTTTTCACGAGACGTAGTATTTTTTTTTCACAATTCCCGTATTTGGCTCACACGTCATGGGATGTGTCGAAAAGGATGTCAACAAACAAACCCATGCCTTCCTTATCTCAACTGATAAAAGGGTGCGACGAGCCCTAGTCTTTAGTAATACGACTGATGCTCCACCAAAATGTGAGATAAATCTTTCAATAATTTTCTAACCAAGGAAATGGCGCGATTTGAGGATATGATTGCGAAGGGAATAGCAGGTACGTTTTTACATACACTTTTTCAGGGTATGCAGGCTTTGAGATTTTGTTTCACAATTTCTCTGTCTTGGTTATAATGTCTCTCACAATCCTGAAATATGTGTTTAATCCACAACACAATTTACAGTTTGAGTATGGTTGATAAATCTGTGTCCTTATGTGTGCGCATCGGATTGCACCTCAATCCTCATCTCCCTCACCGTCTAAACACATTAGTTACGTTTTTGCAGATACTAGGGTATCTGTTACCACGGTAACGGTAACTTCTTTCTCACCAATTTGACAAAATTTGAAGAAAGTGGATGACTTTTCAGATACCACGACTAGTTACCACGGTCGGACCGTAATATCTGAATATCAGATACCACGCTAAGTGGTCAGATACCACGATAACTGCAAAAACACCTTTTAGCCGTGGTATCAGATACCACAATAACTGCAAAAACGACTTTAGACCGTGGTATCAGATACCATTATATCTGCAAAAACACAGGTATTATTAACCATCCGAAAAACTTCTTGGATTTTAAAATTGTCCTCGCATCAAACGTATTCGTATTTTTCGGTGAGCGTAACTTTCATGGGTTGATGCCGTAGCCCTCAAGCTTCTCAAGAACACGAAAAGCAGCGTTCATCCTCTAGTCTTGGCACTTCAATGACCAACTTTTCCAGGGGTCCCGTCAGTACCGCAACACGTCAGTTGACATAAACGTCAGTTCGCCACAGAATTCCGTCAGTACGCCAACATTTTCCGACAGTTCGCCTACACGTCAGTTGACCCCCAAAAATCCGTCAGTTGATCAACACGTCACTTCATCAACACGTCAGTTGGTGTACTGAACGTGGTGAACTGACGTGTTGACGAAATGTCGGATTTTTCGTTTAGGCGAACTGACGTTTATGCGAACTGACGTGTTGCGGTAGCGACAACGACCCCTTCTCCAACCTGGATCCGAACCCAATTAGATCCAAATCCGACCGTAAAGTAAAGATATTCCGGTTTCTACGCCAGAAGAGGAAAGTTTTCCGATAATATGCGTGTCCGGGAAACGAATGAGTTAAGATGAATCTTTCAACAGTTATCGTGCTAACAGACAGACGGACAAACTTTACGAAGTAAGTAAGTAAGTTAAGTATTTATTCCCCGTAATTTTTGGAGCAAAACGGAGTAAAGAAGAAAATAACGAAATAAGAAGAAGAAGAGAAATTTAAGGCACATCACAGATATAGACACATGACATTTTACATAACAGTTACGCAATCAAGAACCATAAAAGCCAGGGATGGTTCCATTTCCCTTGGAAACTTGAGATTACCCGATTCACTGCGATACTAGGGTCTGTAATCTGGTGTTTTTCAATCATGCAGGTGTTCCTTGTCCACATTGGACAACGGAGCAGAAACTTTGCAAACTTGAAGTAAAGGGACCGGAGCTTACGTTTTTGGGTTTCGGTTAAGGACTGTTCAAGCTTACGTTTGAGGCGCAGAATTTCTGAATAGTACGTGCTATCCGCGAATATGTGTGGCAAACTTTCATCCCACCGAGGCTTGCTGTGGTAAAAATTAACAGGAACGGGTTCTATTATGTGTGTTAATAATTATACATGACCAATCACAGAAATGCATTTCCATCACGTGACTACTAAGAAGAAAGAGAGAAACGTTTAAGGAGAGATATTTGTAATATAAATGGAGCTGAATGAGAGTCAGTCGTATTAAAATATATTACTAATTGTGTTTACAAGCTTTTACCTTATCTGGAATAATAAGAGCAATCCTGGTAGGCTCAAAACTATATTGAGAAATATGCACTAGTCCAAATAAAACAGACACGTAGCAACAGATATTATACTGGATTGTTATAAAACCGGTACAGGCTTATCTAAAATTCCGCATGAAAGTCATCAGAGGTTGTGTTGTCTTGGGCAAACTCTTGGGATTCATTGTCAGGCTTAAGGCTCTGTTTTGAAAATCTGCGCATACGTGTTCCAAACGTTGGCGAGCGGCGTACAACTTGATTTTCAAGTTGAATGGCTGCAGAGGATAACGCTTACAAGGCGATTAAGGCGAAGTATTTTTATTCGTGTTACAACATAAGCGTGAACGGTCCTTTAACAAATTCCTAAATGGCGCGATATGGCGCTGATACTGTCGGCATCAGAGGAGTCGAGCCGTCTGCGGTACAAAGTTTTTCCTCGACGTGTTTAACTAGCAGTTGACGAGTTTCGTTAAGGTTGCGGCCTATCGGCAGACCAAAGTATACGACGTGAGACGAAACGATAATAAATCTTTCCGTCAATACGTTGGGTGATCTCCCAAGATATCCGGTTTCCTACATTACGGTTGCGTTCCGGAACTTAACGATCGCTAACAAATTGTTAACAGTTATTAACTTTTTCCGTTCCACATTTCTGATTTCGAATTTTGAGCTCCGCCCACCTCCAATTTCCGTTCCAGAGCTTAACGATTGTTAACTATTGTGTAACGATGGTCGGTGAGCATCGTTACAAAATAGTTAACAATTGTACAACTTCGAAAAGTTAACGATCGTTAAAGCTGCAGTTAGCTGCGCCTCGAAGTAAAGTTAACGATTGTTAACAATTGTTAGACGTACCAACAGGCAACAGGTTGCCAGGAAACAATCGATTTATCGTGGTAGCAGAAGGACGGATAAACAGACATATTATAAAACAGGGTATTGGGAATGGTTTTGGATGTTTCACTTAGCCGAGCTGCATTCAGGAGGGTTAGTTCATGTACCCTATCTTATTAAGCTGCCCGGCTGTAGTAAGGTGATAGAATACTATCCAGTTGTTTGTCATTATTCTGGTTTGGGAGGAAAGGATGTTTGGCGAGATTGCCGTTTTGGGTTTGAATATGGGATTTTGGACGTTTATAAAAATAAAAAAAACGGAAAAACTTTACGAAATCGTAGGTACGTCGCTACCTTCGGAGATCCGAAAAATGAGTCTGGTTTCCTACACAGCAAGAGTACACCTTCAGAGGAATTTTCCGGCAGTTACTAACCCGTGGCCAGGAAACGAAATAAGTTTGTGGCTCGAGAGCCAAAATGGTCCTCGAACCTCGGAGAGAACAGACCTTTGAAAACGAAAGGGAAAAACTTGCGAAAAGTTCAGTGAAAACAAATGGAAAGGCTCAGGGCCACTTTTGCGAGAATCGACGCAGGTAAATATTTGTAGACTAATAAGGACCACTTTCAGGGATTTTATAACATCTAACAAAAGAATACACAATTTCAAGAGATAACGCACTATCTGTTGATTAAGTGTGTTTGAACTTTTTGCAAAACCTCCACACTAAAAAAGGCATGATCATAGAGAATTTCATAGAGAAAGTTTTTGCCTGTGGCACCTATCGCAGTACGCTCTGTCGGTTTTGATGTCTGGGCTCACAATTTCGGGGATGGGCCATTTTAAAACATAAAATTATTCGGGAAGTAGTTATATTTAGTTGAAAACGTGGAGATTCAAACAAAAATTTCACCTGCGGCACTTAACTGTTACCTGTTTTCAGTTTGACATTTAAATATCGTGAATGATGTAGTGATTTATTTGATGGGCTATGGTCTAGGGAAATGTGATGGGTATGTTTTATGCGATAGTTAAAGGTCTGATAAATGGAAAGCCGAATTCATGCCTGCGCGTCAATGGTACAACTGTAATGACTACACCGAATGACACTTGATTATAATATTAAAACAAAAATACAGTCTTGTGCTGAATGATGAAAGATCGTAAAAACCGAAGTCTTGTAATAGTGAATGAATATTGATTAAAAGCGTTTTGAGGCGTAGTACTTAACAAGTGAGCAAGCGCCAATGAAATTTTGAATCTGAACCTGGGACGGAGTCCTGAAATTTAAATATGCCCTCCGTTCTACGGTTTACTGAGCACAGAGGCGTCATTTCGCTAAAACGTAAGGGGTGGGGGGAGGGCAGCGACGGCGTCCCGGGACAGTTTGAAGTCATAGATGTTCCTATCCCTTTTGCACCATCAAGTATGGTTTGAAGTGCTTGGGCGGGGGGAGAATACTACAAAATATGCTTCTTGAAAATCCAGCACAGCTAAACGGTTTAGAAACAATAGACAAGAAACGAACTGCACCACATCTGGAAAACTAAACATATTTCAAGAAAGCATTTTGTGAAAGGTAAAGCTCATGATAAACTCGATGATAAACTCAGCTGAAATCGCGTACAGACATGGATAGAAACGATAGATGGCAGCACTTTCGGACCCATGGGAAAAAGCCACTTTTTTGTTTCTGGAGATTTTTTTATTTATCACTCAAAGAAGATTTGTTGGCTGTGGGGCCGGGTAACTGCCGCATATATTTAACACTTACAGATTTTAGTCCATCTTGAATTTGAAACTGGTGCCTGCCTGCTTGCGTGCTAGAACGGAGCTTTCCACTCAAAAACAGAAACATGGTTTGATGAAACGAAAGGTTCGCTACACAACTTCAGATAGTCCTCTCTGACATGGGCTATATAACTCCACTTCACTTCGCACACCGTAGGCTCTGGCTCGAGGAAAAGCAAAAACCATCCTTATTGGCCCCAAGCAAGAGTTCTACTGAGCTTTCCAAAATATAATGTCATATTCATCAATCCGGACTGAGGTCCACACTTTCCGTAAAAACCGCACAGGTTAGACCCTTACCAGTTACCAGGAATAACATGAAATCGGCGGCATAGAAAAAGAAAAAAGAAAAAAACGAGGAAAATAACACTTTTACTTTTAACTAGCTTTCTTGTTTTGGTCGGATTCCGGGCGAACTACTTTTCCAGCGAGAAAATGGTTTTCATATTTGTATACAGCATGTCTTCTTACCCCTTAATCCACTATCTCATTAGCTGTTTAAACATATACTTGTTTGCCCCTTAATTTGAACCCCCTCCTCACCCCTAAATGTGGGGCTACAGAGACCATCTACAAACTTGACCTTCCGCTTGATCCAAAGGATCCTCACACCAAGTTTCATCAAAATATCTCATTCCCTTCGAGAGTTTTGTGCGCACAGACGGACAGACAGACAGCTCTTGGGGTCCCAAAAGCTGCTGAGTGAACCTTTTCTTGCATAAGTCACAAGAATAAGGCTTTTCTCCACTGTGGATCCAGACACGGTTTGTCAGCTGACGGAAAGTGGGAAACTTCTTTTCACATAGGTCACAGCGCAGGGGTGATTGTACTTCTTGCTGTACAATCACTTTCCTTTCTTTTTTTGAAAATATATTAGATTAGTTTTTATGTCGTTATTTATTGAATAATTTCAAGTTAAAAGGTGGTTAGAAGATACAGCCACCCACAGGATTTTTGTCTTTTATGTGGTTGTTTTGTACAATGTAGTTGTATTTTTTTGGTGAAGTCGCACATTTCACTTGCCATATTATCAAGCTGAGAGTGCAGTATTCGCAAATGCACTACACTGTCAGAAGTTTCATAACAGATTAAGCATAACACTTTCAAGAATAACACCTTTTCACTTAGAAATAACGTGTTATGACCAATTAAGTTTATACTATTTCGTGCCTAGATCTCCAACAACACCTTCAATAGGTAAAAATACTACACTGTCAGAAGTTACATAACGACAACAGAAGGATGCGCGGTTTCAACAGATAACACTTTGGGATGTTATCGGTTATGTTTCCTTCGTTCCCGTTAGTATTTTTACCAACTGAAGGGGTTGTTGGAGATCTAGGCACGAAATAGTGAAAACTTAATTGGTCATAACACTTCATAACACTCTGCTCAAGTCCGGAAAGTTCTTCCATTTTCTTTATCGCAAAAGCATGTCATACCTGTATCACGTGAATTTATTTCCAAGTCGATTAAACGCCTCAAGTCAAAATCGGTAGATTTGGATGGGATTAGTGTAAAGCATCTTAACCCTGCTTCGTCAGAGCTACTTTGTCACCTGCAGCTTCTTTACCAGATGTGCATTTGTAATTCCTTTGTACGTGATAGTTTTCTATGCGGTACTGTGACATCGATTTTAAAGCGTGGTAAAGATCCTACTAGTTGTGGGTCTTATCGACCAATTACGGTCGCGTGTAATCTTAGCAAACTGTTTGAATACATATTACTTCCTTATGTTAAGGATAATGTTGATTACGATGCGAACCAGTTTGGTTTTAAGTCCGGAATTGGGTGTCAACATGCGCATAAAGCTTTGTCGTTTCTATTTAATGATGCCCATAGAAAAGGCCAGAGTCTACATCTTTGTACTTTAGACCTATCTAAGGATTTGACAGTGTTGTCCATGCCCAAATTTGGTCTGCCCTTCATTCTCTTGGTGTGAATGCCTCTGTTGTTCATGTTCTGCGCTATTGGTATTCCAATTCTTTTTTGCGGTTGAAATTTGGTGAAAGTGTATTTGGTGACATCCCTGTGAAATGCGGTGTTCGTCAAGGTGGGGTTTTATCCCCGTATTTATTTAATGCTTGCTTATTTAATGTTCTTTCACAAATTACGCACACCTGTTTCATCGGGATGACCTATGTATCATACATTGCTTATGCTGACGACCTTCTTATGCTAATTAGCCGCACGAAAGGAGGTCTATCGCGAATGGTTTCTCACGTTGCGTTACTTTTTGGGAATACTGGTCTGCGGCTGAATGTCGATAAGTGCGAATATCTGCATTTTAACGGTTCTCCTTCCCCTGGTCCACTAGATTGCCAGGTATTTAAGATTCCCCATGTTGTTTCTCTTAGATGGTTGGGTATTACAGTAACAAGTTCCTTTCCGTCTTTCCGCGGTACTGCACTTATCGACATTAAGCGTAAGCTACAAATAGGGTACGCGAAGATTATAGCAAATCGGGGCAAGTACAGAAGAACAGCTCTAGCAAAACCTTTTTGCTTCTTTTTGGCGTGCTTTTGACGTGCCAAAAGTCTGTGCTTTTGACGTGCCAAAAGTCTGTGCTTTTGACGTGCCAAAAGTCTGTGCTTTTGACGTGCCAAAAGTCTGTGCTTTTCTCGGTTGGTCTGTTTGATATTTTTGATAAACGGGATCTATCCAGAATAAGGATAGATTATTTCCGTTACTGTAAGTTTCTTCTGTATCTGCCCCGGTCCCACAGTAATTCTAAGATTATTAAATATTACGGAGCTACTGACATTTTGTCACGGCTGCAAGATTTGCATTCTGATTTCCGTCAGAAGTCTTGTCTACGTCTTTTGCCGCATCACCGACTGATTAGACTTTTTGGCTGATAGCTGATGCGTATTGTATGTTTGTATGTTATTTTCTTGTTGTCTTTAGTTCTTTTCTTTTTATTTCTATTCATCTCTTCTACTCCACACTCTCATGTTGTGAAACATTTTGTGGGTTATAAATACACTTACTTACTTACTTACTTTTATTTCTAAGTGAAAAGGTGTTAATCTTGAAAGTGTTATACGCTATCTGTTATGAAACTTCTGACAGTGTACATACATATACATTCATCCATATACACATATACGGTAGTGATAACGTTACAATAAATCTCATGCTGACTTTCCGGTTTGGCGCCTCCAAACGTGATTCGCAATCAGCCCACGTTGAAGGAAGACTTAAAGGACCTGTCGTACACTGTCAGAAGTTTCATAACAGATAACACGAGGATGCGCGGTTTCAACAGCTTATGCGTAACAGATAAAACACTTTGGATGTTGTATGTTGTGTTTGAAAACGTTATGCATGAAATGTTATACATAACAAGCTTTCAGAGGAAGAGCAAAAAAAAACATCTACTGACTGTATTCCTTATCGTTGTGATGTCGGAAAACTCAGCAGATACTTTTTGGCGGTTTTTCGGTTCTCCTGATGGTAACGCTTATTGTGCATAACATTTTGAAACACAATAGATGCCATCCGAAGTGTCATCTGTTACCGCGCATCCTCGTGTTATCTATTATGAAACTTCTGACAGTGTACCTAGAATACTAATACAACCTACGCTCCGTCCATTCTTAAACCCCGGAGATCTGGATGTTACACAGTACATTACCACCCCATCCGATTTCGCTGCCTTCGAAGCGTATCATGCTTTCGACGGTTACTTTCCGCAAGCCTTCATTAGAAAAACCGCTGATCTATAGTGAGAGGTCTTTAAAGGACATGTCTTACCTATAATACTGATGCAACCTATTTCCATAATCACTTCGTTTCGAAAACCGGAGACCCCAATTTCGCACGGTTATACATACTAACCCATATAACAAACCACGCTCATTTTCTTACTTGCCGTGATTTGCTTCCTTCGAAGTGTATCAAGCTGCCAACGGTTGTCTGGGAGAAGTTTTACATCAGAAAAATCGGTTACGTAAATTGTTTCCCTTTTTACGCTACAAGTCAACGAGTCTCCGAAAAGGCTTAAAAACACCCAAAACCGTTGGTTATTTGTTGAAAGCACAGCATAGTTTTAAACTAGTCAAATATTTTAAAAAATTGTAAGTTGTAGAGTAAATATTGCGAGGGGTCCTTTAAGCCTGTTCTACTTTCTTTCTATTGTAAAGCTACCAGGAGAAGATTCTGGCTTCCCCCAAAGAGGCTGTTTCCATAACGCTCATCCCTATGCGAGAACTTAACGGTTCATTACTCAAAAACTCGCAACACTTACAAATTTCGACCGTATTTCAAGTATCTGATAAAGGAGTTTTTCGAACAGGGTAAAATACAATGCGAAACAATTCATAGTTTTCGCTCGCATACCCAAGTGGTGTTTTTCGACTAGATAAACCCGTCAAAAATTAGCTGCAAAGACGATATACATTAACAGAAGACATTATGCTCGACTTATCAACTTTATAAGACTCGGTGTGGTTGTGAGAAATGTTACCATTCATAATGGCTATTCCGAATCCGTTAACGGTCTTGATGATCTACTGCTTCGGAATGACGCAAGCAACGGCACTGAATTTCCATTGGGAATGGAAGAATAGTGGCGTAGTCCTGTACATCAATAATACCGATTATGGAGATTTCACGGTGGATGCCAGCAAAGTGGCAAGCATTTTTGACAAGGACTTCAAGTATATTATTCGCAGAGGAAATGAAACCGAGGAAAATGGATGTTTCAATCCTGATGCTTTCTATGAGGGGATCCTTGTCGGAGAGCGTGATTCATGTGTGATGATGTACATGGAAGGGGATGTGAATTCAACCTTCATCATGACCATTTACTCAAGCAGAGGAGTATTTCAACTACATAGAACTACTGCTGAGGAAGACTTTTTCGACCTTCTAACAGACGAGGATGTTCTGGAAGCACCAACGATTCCACGAAACAATCCCAATGTACAGCAGATGGAAAACGAAGCTGCGAAAGTGATTCCTGTCCGACTCATAATACACAGCAGCCAACTGCTTAACGGCTACTTTGTGTCTCCAGAGAAGGCAGAGTTGAGTGACAAATCTGCCCGCCACCGGGCTGCACTTATAACTTTGTTATTTATTTCGGCAGACCGCACTTTCCGCCAAGGCGGAAAATTTAGTTTTGCTATAACAACAGTTGAAGCTGACTTGCAAAAACACGAAAACGAGAAGATAGAAAAAGATAATGTAAACCAAATCCGCGATGAACTTAAACAACGTATTGGTAGTGATCTTGGAATAGAAACGGGAGGTTTAGACAAGGACAGAGAAGCTTTTACGGTTGTCTTTTTCGACGCACGGCCAACATTTCTGCGCATGAGGGCCCACGGAGGGGGGTGTCTGCAAAAAGTCATACATTTTCTTTGGAATAGATCAAAGACACAAAAGTGTCTTACTGACTAATTTGCCCTTACTATTGGATTATCTTGGCCTTATCCTAGGGTCTAGAAAAGGTAACAAAAGAAACTACGGCAAAGGAAAAGCATTTGACGGACGACGACATGAATGCGAACGACCTGACGATCCATTTCTCATCACAGGCGAGGAAAAGGATTTAAAGCCAAGACGAGACCATTTCTATGAGTTCTCACCTTGTTCCTGGATGGAGATGCAAACGTACCTACGAGAGAATGGCCGTTGTTGGGCGGTCCAGGACCAGTATAAGTTGTGGCATCCTAAGAAGAGGACGAGAGAGGAAATATTATACCAGGAAGCCAGATGCGACAACCTCCGACCAGCTGCAATAGACGAGAAATGGGAAACAGTCAAAACGGCAGCAGTGTCTCCAGAAACAGTAAACAACCCCCTGACAACATCGCGACTGACGACTGGCCTCAATCGTCCATTTCAGAACAAGAACAAGTCAGCTACTACAACTGCCAAACCAGTGACGACTTTGAAAAATATGCCTACCCAAATCAGCTCAAAGACAGCACCACTTCGAAATATAGCACCCTCTGCCAGAGAACCGAGCAAGCCTAGAGACGACCAAACCCATTCTCACCAAACAAAGAAAATGGGACTAACGAGTGAGCTTATTGACAAGACTCCATCAGCTACTATCGCTGCTAAACCGCGGAAGTCTTCACCAATTGCAGCTACGAACGATAACAAGAAGACGAAACCAACGCAAACTAGCATGCTCTGGACCAGCCAGCCGATTAAACCTCAGGATGGACAAGTCCATTCTGATCGAACCGAAAAACATCTCGATGAAGATACGCAAAGAACAGGTATTTCTGCCACGAATTCACCCAGAGGGTTAACCGTGAAAACTGAAGCTCTTCTTCCAACAACACCAGCATCAAGAATAGTCAACATTCGTCCGTCTCTTAAAACGACCCCAGTGACTATTATCGATACCAACCCTGAGAGGAGTTTACATACTGACTCACCGACTCGTAATCCGACGTCTAACCCTCATAACCTAATCCAGTCTGTTGGAGCCGAGAAAAATCGATCGAAAGCGAACCAACCAACACACATCTCGAATACCTCCCGATCTATAACTGGTCCAAGACCAACACCAACTTTATCACCTACTACAACTGCCAAACCGCAGACGGCTTCAAAACTCTGGATACGAAAGGTCACAAGAATACCACGCAAACGAGCACGATACGGACAACCCTACGGATTAAGCCTCAGTATGACCAAACCCTAAATAGCCAAAGAATAGGCACCTCTGCGACCAGGCATTCACTAACAGGCCCAACTGTTAAAACTGACTCAAGAAAAGTCCACAGCCCTATGGCCACAACGCATATAAGGAAGGAGCTGTCTGTAACTAACCGCATTCATCCCTCTCTCATTAATACTCGATCAACCTTTATTGATGCTAAACCTGAGACGAGTCCACCAACTGCAACTACGCCAAGCAACACAACGATGGTACCAAATCAGAATATCACCCCACCGGCTATGCCTCATAAGGGTCTAATCCAGTCTGATCGAATAGAGCAGAACCAGCCGAAGAAATTGCAATCAACAAGTATCTCAAATACTTCCAGGTCAGTAACTGATCCATTGTCCGCACCAACTTTAAGAACAGACTACGGCGCTAAGACTACATCGCGGTTAACAACGGGCCTGCTTGTTGATGATATCACCAGCGCCATCGTCCTTCCTCCTCCGTTAAACTACACAAATACCAAACCGCACATGATTTCTGCTACTCCAAGTGACACAAAGACGGTGCCGCCTTCCAACAGCAGTCTTCTGGCCACCGAATCGACCAAGCCTTATGAACACTTGTCCATTCCTGACGCAACTCCAACGTTGACCCATCAACCAAGAGAAAAGCAATCGGTGAACAACTCAACAGCAACATCAGTGACTAGCCACACTCTGAAACAAATCCAGGAGACATTGCCCAAACCCTTCAAGCCAGTATGGAGGCTTACAGTACAACTACTAAGAATGAAGGGGATGAACAGAAGCAGAGTCCACATTACCCTCTTGCAGAGTCGACCAAGCCTCAGGAACTCTTGTCCATTTCTGACGTAACTGACATGATAATCCAGCAACAAAGGGAAAAGCAATCGGCGAACAACAGAACAACCACATCAATGACTAACCAAACTTTGAAAACAAAGCCAGAAGACATTGTCCAAACCCTTCAAGCCAGGATGGGGGCTAACAGTACAGTTGCTAAGAATCAAGGAGACGAACTGACGCAGACCCCCCACAACCCTATTACAGAGTCAACCAAGCCTCAGGATCCCTTGTCCATTTCTGACGTAACTGACATGATAATCCAGCAACAAAGGGAAAAGCAATCGGCGAACAACAGAACAACCATATCAATGACTAACAACCCTCTGAAAACAAATCCAGAAGACATTGCCAAAACCCTTGAAGCCAAGACGCCGGCAAACAATGAAACTGCTAAGAATGAAGGAGGCAAACAGAACCAGACTTCCAACAATCTACTCTCACAGTCGACCAAGCCTCAGGAAACCTTGACCCAGCAACCAAGATTAAAGTTATCGGCGAACACATCCACTTCGACTAACCATACTTTTAGAGCAGAGCTAGAGGATATCGCTCAAACCCTTCAAGTCAAGGAGACGGGGGTTACCAAAGAAACTACTAGGAACCAGGGACAAGAACATGAGCTGGCTTCCCGCCAGGCTGTTTCTCGACATGACAGCACGAAGAACGAGACGAACCCGTTTCAAGACATGTCAACGGAAAGTTTCACGTCAAAGATGACAAAAAGAAATGTGAAAGTGCTTATCCAGAATAACCAAAGGCAAGAATCTCAGTAGCCAGAGTAGATTTGGGCAAGAAGGAACTTTTACTCCTTTCATTACTATTAGTCTTATGCTTATGACTTCCGGGTCGAAGAAAAAGTGCCATCGAATAACATTTAAATCATATACTTGGGTCTAATGGATTGGTCTAAGACAATTTCGTCTTGAAAATTCCAAGCCAGCTAGTTTCTTAGCGAAATGTCTATCGTTCACAATCTGGGAGAAAAATCTTTTTTCTTTTAAAGCAGTTCTAGGAGAATTGTAGGGAAAAAGTTTGAGTCTTGCAAGCCTTTGCTGATATGGGATGTGTCTCAGTTTAAGCGGGAATTTCGCGAGTGGCCGCTGAACAGTCTCGAGGGCATCAACGTCTATATTGTAAATGGGTCTAACTGAGCAGTGCCCATTGTCGAGAATGGGCCTTACCAGCGAGGAGTACATATAGTAAGCATATGTTCGTTGTGAAACTGAAAAGATCTTCGAAGTAAGCCAGAAATTTTGTTAGCCTTGGAAATGGTCTGTTCATAATGGCTGTGGAAGCTTACATGGGAGTCGACTCTGATCCCCAAATCCCTCTCCTCATCGCTGCTGCTTAGGGAAGTGTCTCCAATTTTATAAGATGACGGCCATTTAGTTCGTCCTAGGGTCATCAGGTGGTTTTTCATTACGGTGATTTCCATCAGCCAGACTTTCATCAATTTATTTATTTTACCTAGGTCAACCTGTAGTTGCAATGAGTCTTCAGTGGATCATATTACTCGGTATAGCTTTCTGTCATCAGCATACCGCAGAATATTATAATCTATCCCGACTACAAAGACTGAACAAAGGCCCTAGAACAGAACCTTGAGGAACTCCACTGAGGACATCCACGACTATGTTACTGGCTTCTCGCACTTGTAGGGCACAAACTAGCCAATAATATTGTTTCATTTGCCAGTGGACAATGTTAAATGTGTTAAATCAAGATTAGTTCTTACACGTGTGTTCAAGGACTTCCGTTAATGATATAGGCTATGGTTGCAGCTCACAAGGACTTTAGGATCCTTCCAACGAGGTGTTAGAACCGTTGCTCTGGGAATATTATATATAACTGCTATTGTCGGTATTATACTTGAACTTTTGCAGCTGTAACTCCGCTGCAGCATGCGTCACTTTCGGAATCACACGGGTAAAAAATGTTGACAGAAAGTGTCGGCGTGGTTAACAAGACCAAAGGTTTCGATGGGATCCCAAAATTCAATATCTGATCCAGACAACTGGGTCTTGTCTTAGCCAGATCCAGTCTTCGCCAGACTCCTTGAACATTTTTACAATTAAAATTCAGAAACAGATTAAGGCCAAATAGCTAATCACCTGAGCAGTTCAGATT